>CM045896.1:3112500-3362500 GCA_025169545.1 Anguilla japonica
ACATAATCGCACAGCCAGTGGAAAAGTGGACCGTATCATCCAGGCCGAAATGAGAGCCAGAAAAGTGACTGTTTCCCAGATCCCCACTGTTCCCACGTGCACAGAACAGACTGGCGGGGGGGGGACGACGGGGACATTTCCTCACACAGGTTGAGCGTTACCTGACCTGCACACACAAACCAGCCACAGAGCTACGGCACACCCCTGACGCCAGGATAAAATGGAATTTCCATTTCCTACATTTAAACACTCAAAGGATCCTCTTACAGCCACTCGCCAATGCTTCACAGAGCAAATGTTTCACAGAGTGCCAGTGTAGAACGGAGAGGTAACTAATGTGTAACACAGGGTTTCGTGTTAGTGGGGGAAAAAAGTACTAAGTAAAGCCTTCATTTCCTGGTGGGATTTTATTTAATCCATGGTAAACGAAACACTTCCCGGGCTCATTTTCCCCCCAACCAGGACTGGAAGAGAAAACCTTTGAACCCTGAATCCCAAATCATGTCTCCTAATGATCTCTGTAAAACAACATCGACAGATGACAAACATAACATATTTAGTGACATCAACCCTCTCGCTCTTCACAAAATCGCAAAATGTACACATAAATCTACAAAAAATTTACGATTATTATAATACTCCTACTCTGTCCCAATAACATAATCTGGTGGAAATCAAAACGTAGCGGTCTGAGAACTGAATTTAAATCCACGCAGATCAAACCCACAGTGGGGCACTGTCACTGCTCCCCTCAGTGATGTGTTTAACCATAAAGAGGTAACTAAGGGTCTACACAGGTACATACGGATAGTATGTAAAATTCCGTCAGTAGAGGGCGCTGTGGAGCAGGTACAGGAGGTACATGGGAAGTACAGTGCTGGGGACTGGGGGGAGGGGTGGGTCGTGAACTGCTGGCGACCGGGGTGGGGCTAAACCTGAGGGTATTCAGAGCGTGTCTCGCCTCCGAGTGCCAACACCCCCCCCACCCCCCCCATCACAGCCACCTCGTCATCCACCCCCCCCCGGAACCACCACCAGAAGAGTAACGTTATCGCTTATCCAAAAAAAAAAACAATTGTCCCTCCTTCCATTACTGCAACTCAGTCCTTGGGTTATTGGCTGCGTTCCCGCCAACGGTAACGTTTAAAAAAACAAAAAACAAAAAACAAAAAAACCCACTTGATCCACACGACTGATTTCAATGCTCACACGTGCGCCCTGTCGCTGAGAAAACTCACAGGGCTCGGAATGCAGGAACTGGTGAGAGGGTTACGGTAACCGTCGGTAACCGGACAAGGAAGTCGGGCCTTCTTCTTCCTTCACTGGACAAGGAAGACGAGCAGTTTAAATCTTTGCATCATGTTTTCGAAGAACGTTTATTTCACGTGAGCCTCCCCTGATCACGATGAATGATAGCTCAGAATCTCAGATCTAAACACGCTGACTACACCTGTGTGCTCAGTTTGTCACATCCAATTTCAAAACACACTGAAGTGCACACACCCTGTTTGCTGTACTGTCTGTGCTGAATAATTCCCGAGTCTGACAGATGTCAGTCACCATACTGAACTACACTAAATTAAAATCAGGCAGACAGACACACTGACAAAGTGCCTACCAAAGCTTAGGCTACAGTTTTACACGCATTCAATGCAGCGGGATACTTACTGAAGTAATTTAGGTTCAGTACTCTGCTCATGGGCACAATGCCAGTGCCTCACCTGGGAAACCGAATCTCACCCTGAGTGAGGAGGGCTGGTTCCCTAACCATTACACTGCCCTGCCTCCCCATATCAATGAGCTGCCTGCAGTAACTGCAAGGTGATTACATCACACGCTGACGGCATCTCTGTAAGGAAGGGGAAATAAAGGATGAGTGTAAAAGGGTAAATCCCCTTTCCCCCCTCCCTCCCTCCCCCGGACTCCGGATAGTCCAGCTTATGCAATGCCCTGAAGGTACGAGGATGGGGGTGGGGGGTTGTTGGACTCCTTGCTGAGATCACGTCGTGGTGCCTGTTTAGCACAACACAGTTCCTCCACCGCGCACTCGAACCGCAGAGCTGGAGGGTTTAAGCTCCGCCTCCCAACAGGCCACGCCCCGAAGGGACCCTCAAAAAACCTGCGACTTCACCAGCCTTCTCCTCACCTCCTAACATGAGGGACAAGAGGTCTAAAAAAAGGGGTCTCAAACTCCTGTCCCGGAGGGCCACAGACTCCGCAGCTGGTTTTTTGTGATTTCCTTTCAATCAGCAGCCAATCATGGCCTTGGGAACAAGGTGTGCAGACTCTTCAGCCAATCAGTGACTTGAACTAAGCACTAAAGTGCAGGAGCCCTTCAGGATTTGAGTTTGAGATCCCTGGTCTAAAGGGTTCCTGGGGGAACTTATCAGACCGCAAAAACACCGCCTCCAGATTGCGAAAGCAGGAATTTTATTATCTGTAAAATATGAGGAACTGGACAAGTAGTTAGAGACTGGTTTAACTGCCCGGGGTGGCAGTTACAGTATCTATTCATGAAGGGAAGTAAATTACAAAAGTGAAATGCCATAAAACTCACGGCAGAGACGCACAGATGGAGCATAAATATTTTATATTTGCTCTTTAAAAAAAAAATAAATGTATTCCTCAGCTGATGTAAGTGCTTCAAACTTGACTGATGTTATTGTTCAGGTTAGTTGAACAGCAACATCATATCCAGGTCCTAAAACACATTTTGTTCCGCATACAGCTATCGCAGGAGAAAAACAGGTGTAAACATGTTTTTGTCCTGTGATATTCAATAGTAGTTTATACTACATGTACAGGCCTGAGTAAAGGGATCTAAGAACAGCTATTTTGGCTGTGGCTTCAAATTCAACCCACCAAAACCAATAAAACTTGATGCTATCCAGGGAAAATAAAAAGGGAAAAGAACATGGTGTCTGTGACAGACCAGAGGGGAGAGAAACCGTCCTCCAACGGTGAGGCCGCGTTTAAAAAAACCTCACTTGAAAAGACTGAGAAAGAAACACTGAAATAGACCAGCTCTTTTCCAGGGATAAAATCAGAAATATATTTCATTACATTACATTACAATACAGGCATTTGGCAGACGCTCTCATCCAGAGCGACGAACAACAAAGTGTATAACCACAACCAGGAACAAGTGTGTTGAAAACCCGAGAGAGAAGTACCGTTCCAAGTGCAGGGAACAACCGCATAGTTGGCAACTTGGACCCTGAAAGATAAACTGATTAATACTAACATAACGAGAACAGCAACAACGCAGTCTACGCAAAAACACAAGCAGTGTTTCAGTCTCCTCAGATCCCTCCATTAACCCTTCGAAGAGCCGATTTATTTTTTGGATTGTTTTTTTTTTTTTTTTTCAAAATGAAAAGTCAGTGTTCTAGAACTCCACTGCTTTCAGTCACCAGTAGCGATTGTTACATCAGCATTAGAACGCTCTGTTAAACCATTCTAATCACACACGCATGAACTTACTTTTTTAAAGGGTTAAATACTGCTCAAAAAAGATTCTTTCGTGTCCCCCTGTTCTGTTGCCCACTCTAGGTTTCTGAGAAGGTCCTGCTCTGCACAGAACCCCTCAATCTGCACAGCGTTTGTCTTGGGGACCCCAGAAGAACCCTTGGAACTACGTCTGTTATAAGGCCTTTATGTCTGTTGTAAGGCCTTTATGTCTGCTGTAAGGCCTTTATGTCTGTTATAAGGCCTTTATGTCTGTTGTAAGGCCTTTATGTCTGTTGTAAGGCCTTTACGTCTGTTATAAGGCCTTTACGTCTGTTATAAGGCCTTTATGTCTGTTGTAAGGCCTTTATGTCTGCTGTAAGGCCTTTATGTCTGTTATAAGGCCTTTATGTCTGTTGTAAGGCCTTTATGTCTGTTGTAAGGCCTTTACGTCTGTTATAAGGCCTTTATGTCTGTTATAAGGCCTTTATGTCTGTTATAAGGCCTGCTGTATTTGACAATGCCCCTTAGGGCCGGATGCAGCGTAACCTAGATTTGGACCGACTCGCACACCAAACCACAAACCCCAGAACAACAGAACGAGGGATAAGTAGCAGTTCTCAGCATATACTGTTCCCAGTAAATACCTTCTTACGGGCCTCCAAAGTTATTATCAGTGGGGAGACAAACACAGGCTTGAAATTAATAACGCTACTTATGATTTTATGATATTTTGCCCAGCGATGATATAAAATTTCACTACAAAAGGGGGGGGGGGGGGGGCACATAAAGAATTCCAGCAATTACGATCAGTTTAAAACGCGACAATAGCGAGTCTTTAGAGGAACCCCACTGAGCTGGGGAATGAGTCTATTGTCCCCGAGAGAGAGAGAGAGAGAGGGGGGAGAGAGAGAGGGAGAGGGAGAGAGAGAGAGAGAGAGAGAGGAGAGAGAGAGAGAGAGAGAGAGAGATAGAGAGAGAGAGATGCAAGTCCTCCTTCTGTTCATCATCATCACTCACTCCCGAAAGCCCCAGCATGGTGATAAAAGTGGCCCACATTTCAGGGCAGAGAAGAATGAAGTCCCCATCACTTCAGCTGGAATAACAAGGGGGGGGGGGGGTTAGAGCTAGGCCATAAGGACACCTCCATTAGTGACCATCCATAAAAAGAAACGAGGCACTTGAAATGGGGGTGGAGGGGTGGGGGGGGGCGTTTCTTTGGAGCCAACGACACTTTCCACTTGAGTGGGTCCCACTGCATTGTGTGCAGAGCTCTATTGAGGACATGGTGTGTGGGGGGGGGGGGGGGGGGGGCATGTCTCAGAGTACAGCGCAGATCTGTGCTTCAGGTCTTTGGGGGGTGGGGGGGGGGGGGGGGTAAGGGGGCATGGGGGTGAAAGGAGGAGGTCTTGTGGGGGGGGGGGGGGGGGGGGGGGGGGTGAAAGGAGGAGTGGAGCAGGGCTGGGGGAGGTGGGGGGGGGGGGGGGTAAGAGGGGCCCGGGACAGCATGAATAGACACTGTACTTCCAGTACTGCGCCCGGGGCCACATCTGGAGTGATTTGGGCTAATTCCGTGAACAAACAAAAGGATTGGCGTGCGTGTAAACAAAACACGCTACAGCAGGACAAACGAGGACCCCGGCCCCATTTCTGAGGGCGGGAAAAACACGCCCGCCAGGTTCCTCCACACCAACCGCCACCACTCCTGCCCTCTGAGGACTCTTTAGGGTCCCCTGTAACCTCTGAGCGAAATTCGAAAGGAAAGAGGGACGAGATGTTCACCCGCCCTGGGCTGAGTGGAGAGGGGGGGAAACGGGCCGTCTGCAGAGCGGCTAGCCGAGAGAGCGCCGGGTTCCCCTCGCGGCAAGAGAGCGGCCGGACGGCGTGGAGCGGGGGCGTGCCACTCTCTCTCTCTCTCTCTCGTCCCCTCTCTCTCTCTTTCTTCTCTTCCCTCCCTCTCGATCTCGAACTCTCTCTCTCCCCCCTCTCTCATTCCCTCCCTCCCTCCCTCCCCCCTCTCTCTCTCTCTCTCGCTCCGTCTCTCTCTTCTCTCCCTCCCTCTCTCACCCCCTCTCTCTCTCTCGTCCCCTCTCTCTCTCTCTTCCCTCCCTCTCGATATCTCTCTCCCCCTCTCTCTTCCCTCGCCCCACCTCTCTCTCTCGCCCCGTCTCTCTCTTCTCTCCCTCCCTCTCTCACCCTCTCTCTCTTCCCTCCCTCCCTCTCTCCGTCCCTCGCCCCCCCCTCTCTCTCTCTCCCCCCTCTCTCTCTCTCTCTCTTCTCCCTCTCCCTCTCTCTTCCCTCTCTCCCCCTCTCTCTCTCTCGCCCCCCCTCTCTCTCCCTCCCTCCTCTTTCTCTCTCTCTCTCCTCTCTCCCCTCTCTCTCTCTCTCCCCCCCCCCCCCTCCCTCGCTCGCTCTCTCTCTCTCTCTCTCTTTCGCTCCGAGGAGCCCTCACCCCGGGACGTCTTTGTCTCCCGCTCAGTCACAGGTCACCGGGTGAGCGCCATTCACGCCATCGCTTCCCCCTGAGCGGCCGACGCCCCTCACCGCCCGCCAAAAAACCAGCCCCTCGGGTCGGCAGGACGACGGCCCTGTCCGTCACGCGCAGGGTTACGCAAGCTCCGCCCTCTCCCAACGCAATTGGCTTAAAATCAGATTCCCCCTAAAGCAGGCTGTTCCCGCCAAAAATGACGGGAGAGCAACGCTTGCAATCCTGTAAAAATTAAATGTTTAAAAACCGATTTTGGAAAGAAAAACAAAGGCTAATCCTTTTCCCGAAATCCCAAAAAAATCACTCTAAGCCCTTGATAATACGCTGCCAGGGCAAACAAGCAGCAGATTTACTCCCCTCTCTGTGATGTCATCCTCTCATGGCTCCAGCGTGATAACGGTAGAAAAATTAGGAATATATCCGTCAGGCCGTCTCCAGCTGGGGTGAATCCAACATGAGAAGACGTTTCGTACTGATAATCATTAAGAACACAGAGAGCTGACAGAGCTGAAAGCATAAATCCTGAAGGACTGAGGAGCTTCTCTCCTTGCTGCTTGCCAGACTCATTTGCCAGAGCACTAAACGGGACAATCACTTGCCCTGTTTTTGGAGGGTGGCTCTCATTCCTCCCTCCCAAACCACGTTGCCACGGCAGCATTCGCCTGACCGGCCCCTCGGCAACACTGTGGCAAAGAGGGGGGGGGGGGGGGGGTCCCAGGACACAATATCTCACAATAGGCACACCCCCCCACTCTTACTCCTGAGTGCACAGAGGAACACCGGTGCATTGTGGGCCAGAACACAGTCAAGTCCTGACATGCCACAGACACAGAATCTACATAGACTAAATAAGAGCAGCAGGCTGCAGTTCATAACTCCCACCACTAGGGGCACACACTCCCTTTCGGATTCTCATCCCTTCAAAAACAGCCAGGGCCCATTTACGACAGCAGAGAAAGAATCCACAGAAAAGCTTAGCTTCTGTGTTTGGTGGACCTAGAGTTACAGCAACACAACTTCAAACAGGCCCACTGAACACGGGTGTCAGGTAAACTTCAACAATGTAAGAACTAACGCAAATGTAACCACTGTGTGTAGTTGTGGCGAACGCGGTGCTTTGAACAAAAAAAAAACAAAAAAAAACACAGCTTGGACTGGGGTACGACTCGCAGTGAGAATTCAACACGGATCACGTTTCTTATGTTCCATATTTCCGATGATCCTTTTGCAGCCAAAACACTGAATGCGTTTGCCAACGCCACAACGAAAAAAAAGTATTCCGCACGTTCTTTTTGCGACAGAGGGGCCCCTGGGGCCTCGTACAGTAGCTGGAGTCAGGCTCTGACGGTGGGACGGGCCTTTCAACAGGAGCCTGCAGCTGCAGGGCTCCACAGGACGGACGATGAATCATTCTTTTGTGCATCTGCTTGTGCATGTGCGGTCGGGCTCAACAGCAGAATTCCTGTGCGAGACATGATTTGCGAAGGCGAACACGGACCCGTTGATATGAAAATGTGATTTTTAATGCTGAGGAACACGCGCGGCGAGCCTCGAGCCGACCTGGCTGCGGTATAATAACATGACTGGAAGCTGGAAATTCCTCATCTGCGAGATGACAATGACTCAGAACAGGAACCGCGAGACAAGCGTTCAATTTCGCTATCACCAGCAGAAGTCGAGCACTTACTCAAGGTCTAACAATTCACCTGCATGACTGAAATTATTAAATGGCATAAATGGACCTGGAAATAGGCTACCAGTAGTATTTCAAGTTGGATTTCCACGATTAAATTATTTTTTATTTCACCTAAATGAACATCCTTCTTTTTTGTCCTCAACAGGTACACAACTGCACGTGAAATTGCAGTGCACTGAACCTGCACCCAACTTCCTTGTCGGCCCCCACAGCATCTCATATATAATAACTTTTATCGAAAGGTCCACAGTCATATCGCACCGACAACATTCAGCGGGAGATAATGCACTTCTGCTTTTCTACCTAGAGATTTTTTTACTAAAGAATGCTTATCTTCCCGTCTCTGCAAGCTGGGCGTGAATACTCGTGCCTCTTTTGCGTCTAGTACCTGCCGGGCCGCATTCTGTCGGAGGCCTCGTCGGTCGACACGGCGAGTTCTACAGGTCAGATGCTCTCGAGAGCTTAAAGCGGCCATATGGCAACACGTAATCTATGCGGTAATCTTTCACAAGACCTTTCTTCAAATCGCTCTTACATAACCGGAGGCATTATGGGATGTACGACCCAGCGGAGCGGCCGCTGCACCTGAACCGCAGAGGCCAGCGATGCTCCTCAGCTCCTGACGATCGGGCCACATTTAACAATCAATCAATCAATCAATAAAATTTTATTTGTATAGCGTATTTCACAGCAATTGTCACAATACGCTTTACAGACAACCCGTGGCCTAGACCCCCACAGGAGCAAGCCTAACGCAACAGTGGCAAGGGAAAAACTCCCTGTGGCAGATGGGAAGAAACCTCGGAAGGAACCAGGCTCAAGGGGGGGAACCCGTCCTCCTCCGGTCGGCTCAGGGTGTAGATTGGTTGCTCGGTGACCGACATGGTCATTAGCGCACTGAGGCCTTCCGTAGGCCAGAGGAAGGCCTCAGAGAGAACATGAAGGCCGAGGAGGACAGGCATACCTTGGACGTCCCTTATCTCCGGCATTCCGACACGCTCCGTATGAAACAAAACAGGGAGATCACCGCAGGGCCTTATTCCAACCGAGACCGGTTTTCCGAAAAAGACCGTGCAAGACACGGAAGACCAGGGAGCCTCTCTCTCTCTCTCTCTCTCTCTCTCTCTCTCTCTCTCTCCTCTCTCTCTCTCTCTCTCTCTCTCTCTCTCTCTCTCTCTCTCTGTCCTCTCTCTCTCTCCCTCTCTCTCTCTCTCTCTCTCTCTCTCTCTCTCTCTCTGTCTCTCTCTCTCTCTGTCTCTCTCGCTCGGATGGGCGGATCTTGACGGAATTGCCGATGACGCTGAAAGAATTCCTGCTGAAAGTATGCGGTCTAAAAATAAGATCCAGAAAGAGCAGAATCCCCCTTGTGTGTGTTCCCTCACTCTGGGGGGGGGGGGAGGAGCATGGTCTGTTGATCGCTGTTTGGTTTGGGATGGCAGTGGAACAGGGAGATGGGTGGGGGGGGGGGTGGGCGTAGGGGGGTGGAGGAAGCGGACGGATTAGCCCGTACTGTGAATGTGTACAGTCATTGGATTAACAGGGGTGCGATGCAGCAGTGCAGTACGGCTCAAACACACACATAAACAAGGGCATCCCAACAGCCACCCGCATCTGCTACCTCAATACCACTCTTTCTGCACCCCCCCCACCCCCCCTCAGTGCCGCGTTCGCCTTTTGTGCCAAAAAAAAAAAAAAGAGAAGCAACCATCGGACCCTCCTAGCCCCCCCCCCCCCCCCTCCCCCCCATCCCAGTAATGCTTCATTACATTGACTGTGTGTGTGGGGGGGGGGGGGGGTGACAGAACATCTGGGCCTTTATAATTCTGGGAGTAATCCTAATGAATCCGTCTCCACATCAACAAACTCCTACCCCTCGACAACCCCCCCCCCCCCACACACACACACACACCCCCAAGCTGTTTGTGAAAACATGGACAGATTTAATTCCTCTGCATAACAGCAGATGCCCCTCCCCCCCGCTGGTTTACGAGAGGTGATGAGCAGGGCGGCTGAGAAACGTCAGTAAACCCCCCCCCCCCCCCCCCCCCCCCCCCCCCCCCCCTTTCTCGGATTAACGAGGAACACCATGTGCCAAGCTCTCCGCACGCGAACGTTTCGCGGTGTACGGACGCGCTTTTTCCGCACCGCCACGCGGCGGGCGAAACTAAGAAATCCCCCCCCCCCCGTCCTCTCTCTCTCCGCCCGAGGTGCCGACTTCACGCCTTTACGCAAGGGGGTCAAAAGGTCGTGTACACACGGCGCGCACGAAATTCCCCCGATGCCTCGCTGGAACAACAGCGGGGCCGCTTTGTCGGGCGGCCCGCGGAATGTTTGGCGGAACGGTGAGCGATGCGGGCGCCGCCCTTTTGCCGAGAGGTGCGGGCGTTCCCTGGCCGCGAAAAGGCTGTTTGGCTTGGCTTGGCGGCGAGGTTAATATCTACGTCGCGGTGCCACCGAGTGTGCCGGCCTTTCGGCTGAACTTCAGAGAGCGTTGGCACAAAGGGTCTCCCAAGACCAGGGGAGGGAAAGGTTCAAGAGAGACTGCAGTAGAGGAAGCACCCCACCCTAAGCCCCCCCACAGTCACGGGGTGACGGGCATCATAGCCTCTACTGGTGAAGAAGGTGAAGCACACCTGCAGTACTCAGGGAGGGGGGAGAAAAAAAGGCATCCATGGCGACCGTCGGTCGGTCAGCCATCTCCAGGATCCACCTTTCGAGTCTCAGTCCATTCTTGTGAACATGCAGGTAGTGGCCAAAAAGGTGGAAACTAATATAAAGGTCACCTAAACAGGGTCTAAGGGCCAGCATGCGCAGGCCAGATCAGCTGACATCCACTGCGGCAAAGGTTTCTGCAGGAGGGACGCGGAACAAGACAGTCAATCAACTCAACCCGTGATGATGGGAGCTGGAAAGGCATTCCAAAATTCCCCCAAAAATTCCAAACGTTCCAGAATTTCCCATAAATGCATAGTATGGTTCAGGTCTGGTGACTGAGAAGACCACGGCACATGGATAACATCATTATCAAGCTCATCAAATCATTGAGTGGCTGCACGTGCTCTGTAGAGAAGAGTTTACTTCCTCCAACTCCACTTTGCACAAGCAATAGGCCTATTTACTTCCTGAACTTGCTGTGTGGGTTTTCCGGTTATTCTAATGGACATTCTTGTTTTGTTTTGCACGTCTTGCTTGTTACATGTTCAAAATAAAGATCAATTCAATTCAATTTACAGGGTGGCATCGTCATCCTGGAAGACACCCCTCCTGGGAGGAAAGCAGCTCAACCCTAACAAAGCGCACCTCATTCAACACCTAAAGGTCTTGTTGGGCTGCTAATCTGTCAAGTCGGCTGTGCCAAGTTAGGGATGAAATTAAAACATACAGGATGGCAAATCTCCAGGAACAGGGTTCCCCTGAACTACAGTATACACGTTGTGCACGTTAAGCACCAGTCTGCAGCTCTATAAATTAATACAACGGTCGTGCCAGACTTGGGGCAGCACTGCCAGACGCTTGCTATCGAGCGAGCTCTCACATCCAAACTTTTGCAGGCGAAGGAAATTCAGGACACACTATTTACAATTACAATCAGTTGGCAGTCGCTCTTATCCAGAGCGAGAAACATTTGCGGTGTATGTTCAGTGTTACTCTCAGGAATGCAAATATGCAGTTAATAATGTCTCTCAGAATCCCAGGCTGACCTCACTTTGCATACTGTTCTTTGTGAAACATCAACAAGTTCAGCAGTCTTAGTCACTGAAGCTCCTGCAAAATATGCCCCAACAACCAGCTCTTGTTCACAGACACTGAGGCCTCATCTTAAAGCTATGCTGGTCACAGTTACATGCAAGCAGGCCTCCCAAGCATTTTTGCACAAAACCCTGTGCATGCTGGGATGTTTTTTCTTAAATAAATCAGGAACCACGTGCGCGTGGAAGCGCCGGTTTGCATATATTTGTGTTCCTCATTTAAGTGACTCCATCTTATTGTCCAATGCCTGTATGCTGGAAACAAACAGTATCTTGGCTAATACCCGTGCCAGGATACACAAACTCAACAGACCAGGGTTAGGGTTAGGGTTAGTGTTTGCGTCTGAAGATGGACAACGATTCTGTTGTCCTGACAACTGTGGGGCCAGTACAGGCAAACATCACGCCCAGGAGATGTGACCAGGGAGGGGAGAGCCAGTCACCTCGAGGTCACGGAGCGAGGAGACCTGGCCAGGGAGCAGGGTTTGGAGATGGAGTGGAGGTATGGAGGAGCTGTTCCACTCCCTGCCCTGTAAGCCAGCATAGCTTTAAACGATGTGAGCACTGCGAGAGGAAGAGGGATCACCACGAGGACGTTGGGGAACCCTGCAGACAAGCAGCTCGGCCGCACTGTCTTACGTGCAGGGGTTCTGTCACATGGACAGGGAGACGAGCAAAGAGCAAGAAGGTCCAGGCCTGAGAGGACCAGGGTCTGGTGGTCAGGCAGAGGAGACCAGGGTCTGGTGGTGAGAAACAGGAGGTTCAGAGGTTGTATGGACAGAATCTGCTCTTACAGCCAGTATGTAAAAGAAGGAGTGGTGTTGAGTTCCTAGGGTTGCCCGATTGTTACCCCTATAGTCTTATTACTTCTTAGCAAGAGGCAGAGGTCTTGCAGGGGTGAGGACTCAAGTGAATTAACTTTAGTTTCTGCCTGGATGAACTTCAGGTGACGGTCCCCATCCAGCAGGAGGTGTGCAGAAGACACGGATGGCCGTTGTGGGTCGGTTCAAATCAGTACAAAAGCGTGAAAGAACACGGAGGCCTTTCCAGGGAGCTCATGAGTGAGGACGAGCGCTGCAATGACCCGGCGTGTCTCCCAGCGGCCATTTTTAAAAAAAAAAACAAGGCTGGCTTTCATACCCGGCGGAATCACGGGATCCGTGTGGCCGGATTCCGCTTTCCGCCGAGGTCGGGCACTCAGTTTCCAACGGCCGCTCGGAAAGACAAACCGCACTGTGTACGTACCAGAGCCTAGAGCTACAAGGGTCTTTCAGGGTCCTAGTTTGACTTAGCATAGGTTAGGTCAGTCCGAGGAATGTTTACTGCGTGAACTGGACTTAATGTGTTCATGGCTATGAATAACTGTTACAAAATGAGCACTGTACCTTATTGGACCTGTGTTTTGAAGTTGTTTCAATGACCGTTTGGTACGCACTTATTGAATGTTGCTTTGGATAAAAGCGTCTGCCAAATAAATGTAACGTAATGTCTTTCTGACATTTATTTTTCTTCAAAAATGAGTTATTATCAGGGGATGCACTTTGCTGTGTCTGATGTACGACAGAACAAAATAATAATGATAATATTTATGGGCTATACCGCAAAAACAGAGAACTGAAAAGTGGCCACTTTTCAGGTAAGGACAGCCTTAAGACGACAAGTGATAAAAACAGTTCTGAAGTCTGTACACAGAATCAATGCGGCACTAGTATTTAATAACCTTTCTCCAAACAGGACTTTCTCAAACACTCCTTTTTGTGATATCCTGCAGGCAAGCTCAAAATCAGCTCTTTATTTTCAGTGTGTGCACTATCACTATCATTTGAGGGCATATTTGTCTCCTGCACAAAAGAAAACCGCTTTTTATTAACTGTTTTATATAGAATTACACTCTTAACCTTTTGCTTACATTTTTTACTTGTGTTTTTATTGCAGGGCTTCGTGTGTTCCTAGCACTGGCATGAAGGCAACGCAGGCTATTTATTTGGAATAATCAATTTCCAGCATTTACCAAAAGATAGATTTTTTTCCTCCATGCAAACAGTAATACATCTAAGGGGTACACATTTAACACAGCTAGTTTTATTTGGCTAATTGATAAACGACGAGTTTTACATTGTCATGGCTGGCAAATTAAAGTTACAAACTTATCTCGATTGTGGATTCTTGATGGTAAGCAATAGCAGTGGAGGCAAGATGACTTCACCACCGTGTAAATGCAGTCAAAATATCTATTTCATTTCTGTGACCTAGCCGGCTGCATTATCTGAGGTTATGCATTTCCCCACATTAACTCAAACCTCCACGGGTTACGTTTGCAGGCAAGAATAATTAACCCAGTGACCAGTGCCTTCAATTTCAGCTCCTGCAGATCAGAGGTATGTTACTGGATAATAAAAGAGGACCCCATGCCCCATGCACCAGAGGGACAGTGGGGCTACTCCATGTTAAATAATGCTACTCCACCCCCAAAATCCACACCCCAGTCACACCTCCCACGTGGGCGTGACCCTCGCAAGAGGGAATCCCCCAGCAAGAGGGAATTCCCCGGAACAACGGGATACGCAGGGAATTCCAAAGTCAGCACTCAGATGCCCCGACTGGGACATTCAGATGCTGAATGCAAACAGCCTTCTTTTGCCCCCAATTCAGTCCCCCCTCACCACCTCCTAACGTACACAAATCCAAGATAATTTCCACAGGTGTGTTATTCCTCAAGATTAACCCTTTAAGGTGTAAGATGTGATCCGAATGTTCCTAGCTGAATGTAACAATCACTGCTGCTGACTGCAAGCAGTGGAGTTCTAGAACACCGGCTTAGAGTTTTGGGAAGGAAAAAAAACACATTCCAAAAAACCTACTCTTCACAGGGTTACAGCTTAGGGGAATCATGGAAACCAAAGTTCCATGTATCCTACACAGCAAAGAACTTTTTCCATTGGTGATAATTTTAGCATTTGTGAAGTTAGGATGCACCCTATTATGCCATAGATGAGAATGCCTTCTTCTATGCTCAAAATAATTATTCCCAGGTTTAGACATTGGGCAGTACTGCAGGGTGTTTCATGTAATGGAGCTTTGCATTTGAAATGTGAATTAGCACCAACGGTTCTCCTTCTCCGCCTGCGATGAAATGTTGTGGTTTTCCCATGATTGCAGAAACCAGTCACCGAGGTAAAAAAATAAATAATTAAACAAACATTTATTAAATAAAACATATCAAAATGATTTTTAAGGCATTGTGTGGTCAGTCAGCACAAAAGTAAATTTCAGTGCCAGGTTCAGTCACAGAAAAGAGATTCCAGTCAAAAAAAGGGGATGCTGGCATTGACAAACCTGTTTGAATCTGTTCAAATAAACGGCCCATGAACACGCTCATATTTTACTTACCATTTAAAATGGAGGCAGATTTGATTTATGCCCGTTTCCCAACATGACTAGGGAAGGGACATTGATACAGGTTTGGAAAAGCCACAACAGAAAGGTTTACTGATGCAGCTGTCCGGTTGTCCGTTCGGTTGTCCCTGCGATACGCCCCTGCCACAAACGTGCCTTCAGAAACTTCCCCGTGACCGTCAATGTACGGTCGTTACATCATCACATACTCGTGCAAGAGCAGCGGTGGTCCACTGTGGCTGATCCCCCCCCTGGAGCTTTCTCTGCTTCCATCCTGTCAGCGGGGGGGCAGAGTCTTACGTAAGGCCCACTTCACATGGGAGAACACCTGCGGTTAGAGGCACTTTAGAATCTCACGGTTATGTCCGTTTGGGTGGGCAACAAGGACCTTGCTACGCGTGGTTGGAAAACGAATTCCCTCAAGCGCACAGCGTGCTTTTGAAACATCTCATCGCCCTGTCCGCTCAATGTCACGAGGCCCAAGAAGCAACACCGGCCTTTGAGCACTACCACTCATGAGCAAGGGTACTTATTAGAAGCAAAGCGTTGAGTCTGCTGAATGGAAACTCGTCCCTGAGTCCTCGTAAGAACCGTGACACGACACACTAATCTTTCCTCTTGCCCTCTTGCATCCAATTATGATGTTGAGTCACCTCTCCAACCGGATCAATTAGCCTCTGAAGCCCCGCACGCCAGGCTATACTCTGCCGTGGTGGACTCTCCATAATCCACCTTCACATTAAGATCCAGTAACCTGGGAGACTGGACAATTCCCCAGCATTGTCAAGAAACTTTTGTTGACATTTTACTTTTTTTTTTTTAAAAATCTGGAGGTATAGAAATCTGAAGAATTATACAATTCTAATTTTCAATAAAAGATGCCAGGAAGTGAACAATCTGCATTAGTTGACAAGTGTGCAATCTGCTTTTTTCGGACAGTGTTCAGTTTAATCTAGAGGACCGGCATTCGGCTCCAGACAAGTCTCCTGCAGATTTGCGAAGTTTTACTAAACTCTCTCAAAGTAATTTCCTTAGGTGTTACGTGTTGTATACTGTGAGCTCAAATAAATTGCATTTATGCATGGCACTGGGTAAAGTAAACCATAGCATAGAAAGACCAAGTGAGATCTGAAACACGCAAGTCCAACAGAATGTCCTGCTGAAACTGACACTGGCCTCTGTGGAATTTCACTGAACAAGCAACAATCTTGAGAGACAACAATCTTGTCTTGCCTCCTACTAACCGACTCACCGGTGGAAGAAAGTAATTTCAACATCAGAAACAAGTTTACCACAAACCATATCAGAAAACCAAAGATAGCCTCAGTGAAAATAAAATATATCCCCCCCCCCCCTCATGATTCTATCGTGGGAGTTTGTGTAATGGCATCTGGGTTTGGATAATGGTGCCCTACCACTTATCACAGTTTAAAAAAAAATTCTGGGCAACTACCCAAAAAAATGACTGATCGTACTGGCAACTGACAGACAAAACACTGAGCCATTTCACCCCAAGGGATCCCCTGGCTATCTCCACACAACACCACATTACATTTGATACCACTGTGAGCCACCACATCATTGAAATTTCCCAGGGCACACCTATTCATGCAGTCCTTCACATTGCAATATTTTCTCACGTGCTGTCAAGCTGCTTGTCATGCTGAGTTACTGATCTGAAAGCTTGCCTTCTGGCACCAGACCTGGGTCAAATACATATTTCTTTTGGATTCAACTAGGCTACTTTTCTGTGCTCTATTGATCTTGCCTGGGACAATTGAGCCTGCCAATAGAAGGAGGGGTTTGCACTTTTTTGAGAATATTTCATTGGTTCCAATACACCAGCCAAGATCAGTAAAGGGTAGAAAAGTATTTGAATCCAAAACAAATCCGTATTTGACCCAGGTCTGTCATGCACACATTCACATCAGTTTAATCCTCCATCGAGCACAGGAGTCCATCTTTGAATTTCAGCGTCCTGCAAGAACAGCACTGTTCAGCGTTGCTTTCATTCTCAACTGAGCACCCACACCTGGCCATCGTGTGATCAGCAGGCCGCTGGAGCAAGGTATGATTACCTGGAGGGAATGTTCCGGAAGAACCAGAATTTTGCATGTCTGTTGCAGAGAGCCTGGACTCTGCAGTGGGGAACACTGGAACAATAATGACTGTGGTTTTCTGACAGAGCGCTGCCCTTGTTCTCATCCTGAGGTATTGTGAGGTGATTCATCTCGTGCCCTCGGGGAAAACATTTCTTTCAGAGCAAATCCCTTCGCACACTGGAACTACGACTCGGATTCATCTGCAAACCAGTCCTTCCTGATGCGTAACCACGCAAGTCCAGAGGGGTACAGTCTCACAAAAACCGCCCTCGGCTGAACCCTCAGTCCCACTGCATCAACAGGGACATACATTTGAAACAATTACAGGCAAATTGTGGGAAAAGAAACGCTTGTGAAGGACCTCCATTTTGGGACACGGTCCATCGCAACAAAGCTCAGGCCTTATTCACAGATACCTGGCAGTAATGGAGGTCCTCCCTACAGCCAGCCCGACCAGAGAGTGACGCACCCAATCATCTGTGCTGACCGGTTTCCACGGCGACGCATTCTTAACTTAATGAAGGTCTGCCTTTGAAGACGGGAAAGAGGCTGAATCAGCAGATCAGCTGGGAACAGCCCCCCCGCAAGCAACCGCCCGGAGTGGGCGGCAAAACGCCACGGCGCTCCTGTCCCTGCTCACGAGCCCGGCCACGGGTCTGTCAGACCCCCCCCCCCCCCACATACAAAACCCCGGCCATGAGTCTGTCAGTCCCCCCCCAACATACAAAACCCCAGCCATGAGTCTGTCAGTCCCCCCCCCCCCCCAACCCCCCCACCTCCAAAACCCCAGCTACAAGTCTGTCAATGCCCCCCCCCCCCCCCCCCCACCCCCAAAACCCCAGCCACTGTTCTGTCAGTGTCCCCCTCGCCCCCCCCACCCCCAAAACCCCAGCCACGGGTCTGTCAGTGTCCCTCCCCCACCCTACCACACACAAAACCCCAGCAACAGGTCTGTCAGTGCCCCCCCCCCCACCCCGCCCCCATCCCCGAAACTCCTGCTGGGGGATAAGGAATCCACACAGTACAGCTCTGTGTCATCCTCCAAATAAACTAAAAGCAACAGTGGCAGTGATATGTACACACCCCAGCAACTGCTGAGGTTCGCAGGGTTTCAGACAGCTGAGGAGGACTAGACTTAAACATGAAAGGAGATCTTATAAGCCATGCCAGAGCAGCCCTTAGAGCAAAAATAATAATAATAATAATAAATTCCTCTCCCATGTTTCATCCTCAATGGGATATTGTTGAGATGTGCTATTGAACACTATCATTAGCCTCCGGGTGGATTTAACCTTTTCAACTCTGAAATTAAGGCTTTTTTTGGGGGGGGAGGGGTGTGTACACAAAGCAAATATTTTGCATTAACAAAGGGATTACTCTGACCGCAGCACATCAAATTCCATTCAGAAGCCGTTTCAATAGGCCAGCGAGCACTGTCCCCATGAAAACATTTCATTCTGACCAGGGGACTGAGTCACGACTCTCTCACAAGTCAGTGAGCCACTATCTGTTCCTTCATAAAGAGTCCCACTGTCCGGGGAGCAAGACATCCCCAGGACACGTGCGCACACACACACACACACACACACACACAATGGATCAGCTGCACTGAGCACCATCACGATACCAGGGTAACACGATATTATGATATCGCGTATCTTACTACCTCAGATTGTCAGCAAAAGAAAAATTACCGACTACAGAGCTTACGGTTACATCAGATTTATCAACTTCTTCCTGGTCTTAAAGGCGCAGAGCTGAATTGATTTTTTTTTTTTTTTTTTTGTTTTGTTTTTAAACTAAGAACAAATAATGAAAGCAAGGCCTCAGATCAACGTTGGTTCTGCTCTCATAATTCATAACTCATGATTTTTTATTCATACAGTTCCTTGTTTCTGAAAAAAAAAAAAAAAAAAATTAATAAATAAATGCCAAATTTGAAATGAATTCAAAATTAACTGATGGATTTCTCATCCCTTCATTGCTATTCATTTAGCTGGATGGACAGTAATGGACCAGGAGCTCGTTTTGTAAATAGTGCGCTAGTGGTTTTTAGTTTCGCAATTAATGTAATTCTAATTGAAAGCGGAGGACCAGCATGCCTGGGCCCTGCTGACGAAAAAGGAGGGAGACAGACCATGTCTGATCTGCAGGCTTAAAGACCCCGCCTTACCAGCGACAGACCAAACAGCCTAACGCTCAGTAAAACCCTGCAGCTCTGAGTCTTACCAGCTACAGACCAAACAGTCTAATGCTCAGTAAAACTCTGCAGCTCTGAGTCTTACCAGCGACAGACCAAACAGTCTAACGCTCAGTAAAACCCAGCAGCTCTGAGTCTTACCAGCGACAGACCAAACAGCCTAACGCTCAGTAAAACCCAGCAGCTCTGAGTCTTACCAGCGACAGACCAGACAGTCTAACGCTCAGTAAAACTCTGCAGCTCTGAGTCTTACCAGCGACAGACCAAACAGTCTAACGCTCAGTAAAACTCTGCAGCTCTGAGTCTTACCAGCTACAGACCAAACAGCCTAACGCTCAGTAAAACTCTGCAGCTCTGAGTCTTACCAGCGACAGACCAAACAGCCTAACGCTCAGTAAAACCCTGCAGCTCTGAGTCTTACCAGCGACAGACCAAACAGTCTAACGCTCAGTAAAACTCTGCAGCTCTGAGTCTTACCAGCGACAGACCAAACAGCCTAACGCTCAGGAAAACTCTGCAGCTCTGAGTCTTACCAGCGACAGACCAAACAGCCTAACGCTCAGTAAAACTCTGCAGCTCTGAGTCTTACCAGCGACAGACCAAACAGCCTAACGCTCAGTAAAACTCTGCAGCTGAGCCTTACCAGCGACAGACCAAACAGCCTAACGCTCAGTAAAACTCTGCAGCTCTGAGTCTTACCAGCGACAGACCAAACAGTCTAACGCTCAGTAAAACCCAGCAGCTGTGAGTCTTACCAGCTACAGACCAAACAGTCTAACGCTCAGTAAATCTCTGCAGCTCTGAGTCTTACCAGCGACAGACCAAACAGCCTAACGCTCAGTAAAACCCAGCAGCTCTGAGTCTTACCAGCGACAGACCAAACAGTCTAACGCTCAGTAAAACCCAGCAGCTCTGAGCCTTACCAGTGACAGACCAAACAGCCTAACGCTCAGTAAAACTCTGCAGCTCTGAGTCTTACCAGCGACAGACCAAACAGTCTAACGCTCACTAAAACTCTGCAGCTCTGAGTCTTACCAGCGACAGACCAAACAGTCTAACGCTCAGTAAAACTCTGCAGCTCTGAGCATTACCAGCTACAGACCAAACAGTCAAACGCTCAGTAAAACCCAGCAGCTCTGAGTCTTACCAACGGCGCGTCTTTTTTTAGTTTCACTAAGACAGGCCTAAATAATTTACTTTGACTTCATTTTCAACTGTGTCTGTCATCACGCTTCAGTGCTTTTAACATCTTATCCTGTCCTCGTTCCGTTTTGTCGCACACTCTATTTTTGTCACGACAGCTCTTGTCTTGTCATCTCTGTAATGTACTTTGAGCTGAAAATATACTGGAAAAACTACTCTCCTGGGAGACTTTTAGCCGATGCATTTCCAAGGCAGGTAGATGAATGCGGGACAGCAGATTTTGAGGGTTCTGCAGTGTCGTCTGGCAACCAAAGAGTTGTCGGTTCGATCCCTGGCCTTCTGGGTTTGTGGAATTGTCCTTGATCAGGACACCTAACCCCTTATTCCAAAACGGCCCAGTCCAGGATGTCACCAAGCCCCCCCCCCATGTGGTGCAATGTTTAAGCAGCCAGGTATACCTGCTGGCTGAATGCAGGGCGTGGCCGAGCTCTTTTGTTCCTGGGCTAAGATAACCCGCATTGTACTGAACATTTAATCTCTAAAGCTAACAAGATACAGTTAGGCAAAGAACATTACGTAAAAAGAGTACAGTCTGTAAATTGCACAATGTAGGACAGTGCATTCATAAGGCTGAATGCACTGAGGATGAATTCCATTCCTATGGAGGAAACAAATTTGCTCAAGTTACGTTCAGTACATATGCTAAATGTACCCTATAATCTGAGAATCCCCTTGAATGAGGTCCGGATTTAAAAAAAATAAAAATAAATGGTTGTGCTGTCACATGAACTAATCCGCAGGTATGACGTGCCATGTGCATCTGTGCATAGCCTAAATCGAGTCTGGAATGAAATTCCAAAACTTCCAAGAAGAGTGCCAAGATGCGATTACCTTAGGAATCCCTGACCGTTAGCATTTTCATACAAGAGAGAAAGGGGTCGTAAACACAAGCCCATCTCCTAAAAAGAAACACATGGATGCTAGATTAGATTAGAGGGTTAGAGAGCACCCTGCCAAGCTTCCTGCAAACATTCTGCTTTTCGGAGAAAGGTACAATATGTTTACAAGGGCAAGGTTTTAAAACAGAGCACGCAAAAGAGAGTACACAGCACTGGCATTTCCAAATAACGGGGGTAGTGCGGAATCTAGGGGCACAGCAGCCTATGTGACGATGACCATGAACCGTTACACACAACCGCGATTAGAACCCAGCGCTAAGCATTCTGGGAATTTCATCCCAGCATCAGCTCCCAATGAGGAAAGTCGGGCCGAGAAGGTCTTCAGGACAAATGGGCTGGATCAGTGCCCAGGCCCCCATTACTAAATCAATTCAAAAGGGGCACATAGGACAAATGAGGAGGGGAAGAAAAAAATTGCCAATGCGTTATCGTCCCGGGTGGATTGGCATATCTAGCTGCAAAATAGCTTGAAAATGAATACGATGTAGGCTAGTTGTATGTAATTTTCAAAATCTCTTTAGAAATACAAATGTTCAAAAATAACCCCCGGGAGGGGATTAGTCGAATATACCACATGAACGCCAAGTAAATAGCAGCCAAAAAATGACTAAAGAAAGCTTGCAGAGGTCATATTACAGTTCCCCTAGACCTGCACTTGTGCAACACTTGCTCGAAACTACAAAAACACTGTAATTATCTTGTTGCTTTTAAATTTGCGTTTCTGTTCCCTTCCCTGGAGGTTCTTCTTCCCCCCCCCCCCCCGCCCCCCCACCATGAGATCACAGGCTAATTCAGGTCTGGCTCCCTTCTAGTTCAAACCCCCCTATGATGTAACCTGAATGCCAAAATGCCTCAACCCCTCCTGATCTGCATAATAATACACATTTCATAGCCTGGACTTTCTATTTGATCAGCCAGTTTATAATACTGCTGGCTATACCTGCCCAACCAGTCAGTCTATTTGCTCCGAGAGGTTCTCTACATTATCTACCTTTCTACCTACCTTTAACTACCTCTAACTACTGACACCTGCCCAGCCAACAATAATCAATCACATATTTGTAACCTCACACCTTAAGGGGTCTAAAGCACACTTTGGTGCGGAAACACAAAGGAACCCATCAAGCTCATCACAGGTGTATTGTCTGGAGGTGAACCGGGGTTTCGGGAGAGAGTGCAGCACTCCGCAAACAGAGGCCATTGCATAATCATGATCGATGGAGGACGCTGAAAAGAGCGAAAGTGTGTGGACACGAGGATAGCAACACAAGGCAACCCCAACAATGTTGTTACCTCTTTTTCCACATGGACACGCTGGGCTTTAAAAGTGCACTGTTGCATCTTAAGTGAATGGAGAAGTGCCAGGGAGAAGAGGGTGAAGCACTGGACTTTCCTGGATCCCGGGAACTGCACAGAATAAGCAAAATCCACCACTATTGCACCGACGGCACTCAGGGTTCAACCTCATGATCGCTCAGAGCAAAAACGGGCGGGGGATTCGGACGCCGCGCACAGGCACAGGGGGTTTCTTTATAAAACTAGCCACTCGAGGCATGTGACACACAGCCAGCAGGGATGACCTTTGACCTTTCTCTCTCCGAGGTGCGACTCCAGCACAGCTGAAACAATGAGGATCCTCTGGTCACTTGGCAACGTGGCGACTCGCCTGGTCTGTTGTACTTGGGAGGAATTTTTCCTGGGAGGGGGGGGGTTAGGGAGGAGGGGCGAGGGTTAAAACAGCAGAAGAATTCTGACATGCAATCCAATTACTCCAAGTGCTTTAACTAGCAGACCCCTCCAAGGAGTTTAAGGCGGGGTCACGCTGGATTTGTCCGAGGGTTCGAAAGCCTTCCCAAAAAAAGGCCGGTTGGGTTAAGCCACATCTATAGGACAGAGCGGGCAAATTCCAGCCCAGTAGACCGCCTGCCTGGGAGATGAGTCTCATCCAGGGACTGAATGAAGAGGAGGAGAGCAGGCCTGATGTTCTCTGTGTAGTGTGAGTGCCAAGATTACAGGCTTAGCACTGCCTCAGAGTCACACACGACCTCAGAGTCACACACGACCTCAGAGTTACACACGACCTCAGAGTTACACAATGACTCAAATGCGTTTCCCCTTTGTTTCACCTTTAGGCTTCTGAGATGAGCTAAATCACAAGACTCTATCCGCACAGGGAGACAATGCACTGCACCATTCCGTGATGCTGTTCTTGCGCTATGTTAGCAAAGCTAGGTACACACTGAGACAGGGAAAAGCTCTTCCTTTTGGCTGAGGCCCATTGTAAATGCCAATATCCGCTAATAAAGTGGTCGAACATAATGAAGGTTTGATGGATGAGATCTCTTACCAACGAGAAATGCAGTGGGAACAGTCGCGTGAACAAATTAAAAGCAGTGATTCTGAGAACAAAGCCAAACCTCCTCATTCCTGAGGCAACAAAAAAGAAAAGAACGTTCCAGACTGTTTATGGTCAACAGACAACATGATGGACACAAAGATGAGCCTTCATTCCTCATGGTCAACACCAAGAAAACCCCCAGCGAATGTGGAGCGTGAGGTCGACGCAAACGAACAACCAGAAAGGAGCGCCATTTCCATACATACCCACAGAAGAGCCGGAGAAGGAGAATAAGCTGGAGAAGGGATGACCGCTAACTGCTAAATTAAACAGGCTGTTACTGGCCTTCAGGATCCCGTGAGCAGAAGCCGAATAAGGAACTCTGTTTGGCTCCTTTCTGGCACGTGACAAACGTGTCAAAACCACACCGTTGAAACTCACAACCCTCACTGCACTGCCTCCCCTTCTCTATTCCTCCATCTGATAGGTCTACACTACAGCTGAGGCTGACCTCTGTGGACTCGAAGCAGACCCACCTGATAGGTCTACACTACAGCTGAGGCTGACCTCTGTGGACTCGAAGCAGACCCACATGATCTCTATTCCTCCATCTGATAGGTCTACACTACAGCTGAGGCTGACCTCTGTGGACTCGAAGCAGACCCACCTGATCTCTATTCCTCCATCTGATAGGTCTACACTACAGCTGAGGCTGACCTCTGTGGACTCGAAGCAGACTCACCTGATCTCTATTCCTCCATCTGATAGGTCTACACTACAGCTGAGGCTGACCTCTGCGGACTCTAAGCAGACTGACCTGTGTCCACTCTGTGGCCAGCGTTTTTCCGGCAAATCTGTCTCTACTCTTCTTAGGCAAGAATGAGGCAAACAATCAATAAAGAAACTAGACAGTGCAGCTCAGCAGGGCCCAAACTGTGTGCATGGACTCACTGGCTGGTTGTGACAGGTGTTATGGTGGGACAGAACTTTTTTTAACCATTGTTGCTTCTACCATGACTTTTGTCCCATCTTTGTTTCTACCATCACTTTTTTTTTTTTTTTTTTTACAATCGATGTTCAGTTGGAGAGAAAAAAAACATGGTTGCTATTCAAAAGCGAGTTCCCTTGGAACATCTGTCAGAACAAGGTGCTGACCACACACTGACTCAAAACGTGAGTCAGCTCACACATCAATGACAACCGATGAGAATCTGCACGAAGAAAGGGAGCTGTGTAGGGTTATGGTCAATGCTCTGGACCAACAACATCAGAGGTTCAAAGGTCAGTGCTGATCCACCTTTTAGCAAACGTGCAGCTGGTGAGTAGGTCCAGAAAAAATAAGGCATAAAAATGGAAGCCAACACTGATTCCACGTCCATCGACGTGAGACCTGAACTAGGCCTGCCCAGGCTGAAAGACTCAGAGAGTCTCAAGAGTGTGGACAGCTGACTCGGGGCTCAGTGCCAATTCCTGACAGGATATCCGAGCTTCCTGAAAACCACCAGAGGACTGAAACCAGAAACAGATCGGGGGTAAGATCAATCAAACCCCAACGACACCGCCACGTGGCAGCAGCAGTGGCGCGTTCCTCAGGAATGATCCCCACAGGGACAGCTTCTCAGAGCAGCGACAGGAGCCGGCGGCTATCCTATTGTGTGGCAGAAAATTTCATAACGACTCCTAGTGCCCATAGAACTGAGGGCCGAGATAACGGCTGCCCAGCCCTGTTCCTGGAGATCTACCATCCCATAGGTTTTCACTTCAACCCTCATTTGGTACACCTGATTCCACTAATTAGCGGCTCAGCAAGATATCTCTATTTGCTGAATGAGGTGTGCCTTGTTAGGGTTGGAGGGAAAACATACAGGGCGGTAGATCTCCAGGAGCAGGGTTGGGCAGCCCTGCTCTAGATCCTCTGACAGACAGGTTTCAAAAGACTTCTGCTACACTCACAAAACAAATTGCTCAGTGAGTCAGGTTTATACAACCAGCACAAATAAATGACTCATTATGGATATGACAATATCAATAATGAAAAGCCTTTCACTGAATGAATATAGGTCTGGACTGAGTGGCATTCCATTTGACTCAGCTCCAGGCTATGTGTTTAATATTGGCTTCATCACAGTGCCTGATAATAAAAGACCAGCCAAAGCAACACCATTCATTTCCATTAGTGAAAAACCAGGACATTTTTCTTTTGATGCTGGCCTGTAAAAAACCACAGCTTCACCATTTAGAGGACTGGACAGAGAGACACAAGGGAAAAGGATGAAATAGCCTGTTCTTCAAAGAAGAACTCTGGTCAAACATTACAATCTGATGTGTTTCGTGGGAAGGAGCAACCACTTACAGGTGCAACTGAGCATTTCAAACTGCTGCCTCTAAACCTAGAGAGTGAGCACCTTCTCCCAGCTGATGTAGCCCAGGAGCTATGCCTTTGCATGAATGACGAAATTCAGAATCTGCAAATGAACAGCTGCTTTCCATGCAGGCTGCTCTCCGATCCCTTCAAGAGTTTCTGTGAGGTCACAGGTGTACTGCTTGTGCATGGGTGTGCAGCACGAGTGTGATGCATGTGCATGGGTGTGCAGCATGTGCACAAGTGTTCTGCATGTGGATGGGTGCACTGCATGTGCACAAGTGTGCTGCATGTGCATGAGTGCACTGCACAAGTGTGCAGCATGTGCATGGGTGTGCTGCATGTGCACAAGTGTGCTGCATGTGCATGAGTGTTCTGCATGTGCACAAGTGTGCTGCATGTGCATGGGTGTACTGCATGGGTGTGCTGCATGTGTATGGATGCACTGCACAAGTGTGCTGCATGTGCATGGGTGCACTGCACGGGTGTGCTGCAGGTGCACGAGTGTGCTGCATGTGCATGGGTGTGCTGCATGTGCACAAGTGTGCTGCATGTGCATGAGTGTTCTGCATGTGCACAAGTGTGCTGCATGTGCATGGGTGTACTGCACGGGTGTGCTGCATGTGCATAGGTGTACTGCACAGGTGTGCTGCATGTGTATGGATGTACTGCACAAGTGTGCTGCAGGTGCACAAGTGTGCTGCATGTGCATAGGTGTGCTGCATGTGGATGGGTGCGCTGCTCTGGCAACAGTTAGGCTATACCCTGTGACTCAGTGACCAATTACAGACAATGGACAAAGCAAGGAGTAAACCCAGTCTGTCATTATGTTACCCTGTCTATCTGGTAAGTAGACACCTTACTCCGGGGTGAACAACTATTCCTAAAATGTAGGCTACACGTTATGTAACCCATTTATGTGGCTGGAGTTTTAAGTATCTTTCTCAAGAGTGCAATACCATTCCATGCGTAACTTTGACTTACAGACCACTGGTCAAGAACCATGCTAGTCCACAGACGGTCTCATCACAACGCCACTGTATTGTCATTACAACAACGGATGTTCTCTTGACGTGGTCAAAAAGTGGAAATAGGCTAGCCTACATCCTCCAATATTCATTTCTAACCAGAAGGAACCAATGTAGGCTTCACCTTATTTTCAACCTATCACAGCTTTGCAAACTTCCGCTTGTCTTCCGAAATAAGATAATTCAAAAGAACCCTGCGACCTATCCCTCCATCCCTCCCTTTTTAAAACTCAGACTTTCCCTTATGAGCATTTGGAATGACAGAATGAACCCGCCTTACGACATCTGCACTGCAGTCTCCTACATTACCTTTAACAGACAGGTTTCTTTTCCAATTTCCTTTCCATGTATACCCCAAACTTTTCACGTTTCATTTGCGCGTGTTATTAATACGCAATCGAATGTCTCCTCTGCAAGCATTGTTCACTTCTTGTTTTTCTTTCTTAAACTCGTAAAATTCGCATTTCATCAAATGGCTACACGTAACGTGTCAATGGTGTTCAAGATGATGCATTACGTACTGTAATCGATACGGATACCTGTTACATGACAGACAGACGATAAACAGAAACAGAAAGATAGATCAATCGATATATAGCTGAATAGATCGCCGTTGGGAGTAATTATATTGCACAGGGCACGTTGCGCTCCTGCAGAGGCTGCGTGACCGATGTTTAAGTGGACAGAGGACCGGATTTTTAAACCGTTTCATTCATTCATTCATTTCCATTAGGTCTGAGAACCTCGAAACCTGAGGTGCAATCCAGTCCTGCATGTCACATTATGTTAGTTAATGTACACTAAACCGATTTCCTTAAAGCAGCACAATTAATAAACGAATGAACAACTTTGAGGCTAGACTAGGTGGTTGGGTAAAGTAACTGGTTGCAGGTAGCGCTGAATGATGTCATGCAAGTTTCATGGCGCAAATCAATTAGTAAAACTCTAATGTGCGCATAATTCTCTCACTGTGATACAAATCTGTCGCATTGCAAAACGCTTCATTCATAAAATAAGAACAGCATAGTACCTAACCCGTAATGGAAAACTTATTAATGTCAGTCAAGCCACGTTAGGAAAATAGCCTACCCATTGTAAGAAGCTATTTGGTAAACACGAATCAAAATAACAAAGTTAATTCACAGCAAAGGCAAGGGGGCAAGTCAAATCACTTTCGTCTGTCATATTTTCACCTGGACAAATTATTGAATTTATACGTTAGAAACAATGCATGACAGCCAGCCGTAACATTAACTAGCAGTCGAATGTATAACAGTAATCAGGAACGCATCATCATTAACGTTATCAACAATTTAATAATAAAGTTAATGTTTTTATTTATTTTATTATTAGCTAAATAAATGTAATGTTATTGGCAACTGGATATATAGCTAAGCTACCTACATAAACTTAAGACCATAAATAAACTGAAATCAGATGGATAGCAAACGTTAGATCTGGGGCCATTGCTATGTAACCCGACAGCTAAGCTACGGTCGATAGCCAACAGCATATCCTACTGGGAAAAGACAGGCATCAGAATGAATGGACTGACTCTTGTTACCAACCCAGTTGGATGAGGATAACGTAGGCTAGGTCACAGTCTACTCGTCGGTATATTCACAACAGGGTACTAGCTAACTTTAGCGAAAATTACCTCAGATCAACCTGTACAATCACTGTTTACCCGCCGGCGAACTGGTAAGTCACACCGACACAAACGTTAGCGAGCTAACAATGAGATTCAGTCATCCCCCGCCCCCCATAGAGCATTAGCTAAAAAGCTAACCATCTATTTTAGCGCACATTAGCTATGACAAATATATCCAACTTAACTAGTTAAACCATCAGTGCCATTATTAGTTAGTTGACTTTCTTGTTTCAGCAATCTGTAAAAGATGGGGAAAGGCATTAAAACTGCAATCTTACCGCTGCCGGCCCGTCCAGCTGATGATGTCCAGATAGCTAAGCTACCATACAATCCTTTCCACCAAATGCGGAAAATGGTGTTTCACCTGTGTAACCGGGCAGATCTCTGTCGGACGTGCGCTGATTTCCCAATGCAAAGGCGTGTGCATGCAACCAGCAATCTACCAAGCTTATTAAAACAGAAGCGGCAGCGCTGCCTAAAGCTATATCGCAGAAGATGGCGACCGGGCTAGTGCTGCAGAAGACGGGGAGGAAAAGAATAGGGCTGCTGCTGGCGTTTTCAGAGAAGTTGAATAGAGAGAAATCTGTCGCTATCAAAAAGGAGGAGAGCTGACAGATGGAAACACTCCCACCGCTATTGCCACAATCCCACACCGGAGAGAAAGGGAACAGCGCCTCTCATGGTGGAACAGTGAACGTCAGAAGCAGTTGACTGTACCCTGTCTCCCATAAAACCTTATTTGTTCCCATATCTGAACTAAAGCCATTACATTTTATGTATTTGTTTATCGTTATCGGTATTTAACGGTTTTAATAAGTAAGCATTCAGGGGAGGTGTAAATGGATGTTTTGATTTGGACATATACTTCATGGGAGCTTTATAGGAGCTGAACTGGGAGGAATGTCGTGGATCTTTACCTAACATATTACTTTCAAAATCAAAACAATTGTCCAATAAAACAGCAACTACAAAAACATTCTACAGAGTACCATCACTTTGCTGTGCTGGCACAAAAAATGTGGAGGACTTTAGCATGTTTAGGCAGTTATGCAGTTTAAGCCACATAGGCAGCGTCACACCTGAGATTTCACCATCAACATGCTAGGAGGAAAATAACTTATATCATTCAAGTCAAACACGGCTATTGTTCAACGAAGAAGAATGTAAAAAAAATAAATAAATAAAATAAATAAATAAATAAATAAAAATCAGAGGAAATCTTGTCAGAAAGACGTGTCCAGTAAATGTGAACGTTTTAACTGAAAACAGGTCTATTTGTAATCTTGCACCGAGCCGAAGAAGCTTCAGTATGAAGAACGCTTTAGAAAGAGCAAAACTATTTTTATGTTTGTGCTCATACGCGTGTCGTGGAACTTAACTGCCTTTTAAGGTGAAGTGGAATCCGAAACACAGCCGGCTCACTGTCACAGACCCCCCCCCCCCCCCCCCCCCCCCCCCCCCCCCCCCCCCCTCTCTGCGATACAATCCCAGTAAGCGATTTTCAGTTTAAAACCCGTATAATAGACGCCTAGATGACTTTCAACGGCTAAAATAAAACTTTGGTAAATTTTGTTGAAAAGTATAGTTTAGTAGATGGCTATATCATAGCCTAGTCGTTGTTTCAATGTCATGTAAACGACTACATGTTGAAATGCGGTTTAATCAACGGCTAAACTTTATATAGCCTATATAGATCAGTGAATATTTTGCGTCAAGAAATATTTCCGTCTTAACCACAGCCACGCTCATGGGAAACACGTGTGAACTGTATGTCTGTTAAAAATGAAAAAAAAAAAAAAAAAAAGAAAAAATCTGTTTAGCAGACATTTTCCTGCTTATCAAAGTCACAGGAGTATCATATACGCTGCTCCCATCCTCCTCAGTATTCCGAAGAAAACCGATCATGTGGCCTCTTTGTCTTGGCATAGCTTCGCACCGCATGATTACATCCATCAGCAAAGTCTTTCGCGGTCCGCCTGATTGCATTAGGCTACACTTCTGCACTAGGATTACATCACATCTCTACGACTGGCTAATTGCATTCAAGTGGGTATGGGCGTTTTATTGTGGTATTGAGGTAATGCTTCCATTAGTGAATCATTTTTTAAATCACTACCTGTGAAACATAACTGCTTCTAAGAGGGTACTTGCAAAGACTATTACCCCATAAGCCTATGCATGTCTCTGTGTTATTCTGATTTTATTTCCTTTTTTTAAACAATTGTTTTTGTACTTCTAAGTGCATAAATAATTAATGTAAGCGTAACAGTCGAAATTCCACTCCTGTTACATTCACATTGGCAACTTAAAGCAATACTGATGAACACACAATTTATTCTGTCTATTTGCCAATGTCCTATTGCATAGCCTTATCATATTTCAGTATAATGTGCGAGTGCAATCATAGAGATAAATACGATACAAGATACTACCTCAGGGAAAGGAGGGGCACAAGAAAACATTTTAATAAACTAAATAAGCAACCAGAGAAATGCAGATAGACAGCACAATTTGCCGCCTTCGCCAAATGGAAGCTAATGATTTTCTGTCTGCTGTAGCTCTTAAAGAGATTGCCTCCACATAAAAGAAAGACAAGGACATGACTGGAGGATGGGAGATATGAATTATGAGATCAATGTAGAGTTAATTAATCTGGACCTTTCTCTTTTTAAGTGAAGAGAAGGTGTCCACTGGAATGAATGATGGCAAATCAAACTCAGCACAGGCTACTGTATGTGATTAGGCTTGCCAAGCCAGCTTCAAAGCTATAGACAACAAAGAACTACAGAGGATTACTGCAACTAAACAAAGGGTTCTTACCAGTGTTTATCAAATTTGTAATCACTTTAATACAGCCAATTGCGAAATTGCGAATTACTTTAAGAACATGTTCCAGCGTCCCTGGGGTTAGTGTATCATTGTTAACCTTAGAGAGGTCTGAATGGATTTGACTTTGTCCAGGTGTTTATGAAACACTGTGGGTGAGATTCAAAATGCAACTACTTTACCAAACAATTTATTTGTGCTTGGCATAATTATCATAATTTTTGAACACTGCTCACCTTACCGCATCATATAATTTTGGAGTTATCGCAATTAATACACCTGATGCTACAGACCATTTGGCTTTTCTTGAACTCTATTAGTTGCCACAGGTTGCTTGAGAAGCTAGGAATTCTGGGCCCCCTGAAAGAATATTTCTTTGGAAATGGAATTAAAAAATAGATTTTTTTAGCCGTGGGCCCCTAGAATTGTCACTATCTTTCACCCCACTAGCAACAGCCCTGCCTCTAGTGAAAAATGGTGGTGGATCATTGATGCTATGGTGTCGTTTAGTATCTACTGGACCTGGGACTCTTGTTAAGGTCAATGGAATTATGAACTCCAGCAACAACCAAGTCAATTGGGGAAAAACAAACAAACAAAAAATGAACTGGTTCTCTCTGCCAGGAGGTGACAGTGAACCCAAGCACACCTCAGAATCAACCATGAAATGGATTGATTCTGTAGTGGCTATCTCTTTGGTAACAGTCTAGATTTGAACCCAATCTAAAACTTCTGGTTTGAATTTCGTAAGTGGAGACCAACAGATCTGAAGGATCATGAAAGATTCAGTTTGGAGGAATGGTCTAAGACCCCCCCCCCCCCCCCCCCCCCCCAGCCACCCAAACATGTTTACCAAACTCATATTTAGAGTTTGAGAAAAGTTTTTTTTGTGTGTTGATTCTGTTGAAACAACCAAAAACACCACATGGTTGTGAATTAAAATATATTTCTCAGTACTACTATTATGTCATGAAGTCTCTTTTGTAAATTTTTAATTGATAATGTTAACAATTTTGGAGGGCCCTGTACTAGAACACCTGGCATGACATTGCAGGTGAAAGGTGAAAAAATGGAAAACATGCTGGTCAGCGATATCTGCTATATTTACAGGTACTTTTCAACCAACACCCAGTCAAGGACTTCTCCTGCAGTCAAGGTGAGACTCTTTCAGCAAATATATTGCCTGCCTTGTCAATACTGGTGATAAATCATTTTCAAGAACAAGTTTAAACAAGCCCCAATAACACAAACAATTCACACTGGAGAATCTGGCATATCCATCTGCTGATTTAGCAGAACTGACAGGCCTTTGAAAGTCACCTTCAAAAGGAATTGCGGAAAATGGTCTGAAGCTGACAAAAATAACGCTAACAGAAATGTGTGTTTTTAAAAAAAATCTCAGTGTCATGAGCAGAGTACCTCTACAGTTTGAGACTGGCACTATTCAAATGTTCAGTATTAATGAAGCCAGAACACTTCATGGTTTACAACTAAGCCAAGCTACAAACACAGTTTGGAGCACAACCTATTTCCAGAAGAGATGTTTACCAAGTACAGTGTAGTCATCCATAGTGAATATTATTTAAAATGGTAAATAATTTGGGATACTGTATCAATACAACAAAAGGATGTGCCAGTTGGGAACCAGGCCAAAGTTGAGCACTTTAAGCAAACCTCGATTTACTGTCCTATAGCAGACTTATGTAAAACATAGAAGAACACTGCCACCTAGTGTCAATCAGGGTGCCATCAGGACAAAAGAGAACTTACGGAAAATTACTGACTGTAAAATCTAAAGTTTGGATGGCAGGTATGCAAGTTTTGGCAGGGAATGCCCCACACATATTGATTTGCTTCACTGCATTGTTCATCATCATTTCTATTATATTTTTTAAAAGAAAACCATGAGTGGGGTTTGCAGCTTGTTAAACCGAAACACTACTTGTTTAGTTTTCCTTTGTATCTCAGCTGGAGACGGATTGACTCGCGTTGTAGTTGTGCATGCAAGTTAGGATCAGGCTATCATCCAGAGGCAAAAGTCTATCTTATTAATAAACCTAGTTTTGATTTAGCTTTCAAGCCTGATGACTAGATACTAGTTGGGTTGAAAAAAACCATCATCTGCTTGCGTTCATGCGTGTTACCAGAGAGCTTGCACTTTTCCCAGGAGTCTTTGAAATTATGTCTGCGTGCAAGGCTTTGTTTAATAATTGTATTCAGTAAATTGAAAGGTTTTGGACATTTTTAATAAAATCTGGTTTAGGGGGCTATTTTTTTGGTCCTGGTTACGCCCCTGGTTGTCCCTATAACCAAGCCTGGGAAAGACCCAAGGGTGGCAGCTCTAGGCCAGCTGCACTCACCTCCCACTGGTGTGAGCTGTTGGGAGAGAATACTGGATGGTACGCTGTCTGTTATTTCTGGAGAATAGGGGGGTTTGTAAGCGGGGTATGCTTGATATGCACTCAATGACCTTCTCTCTGTGCTCGTACACACAAACAGTACTACAGTGCGTCACTGCAACATGCACCAGTCAAAACAAACACGGTTTTGTGCGAATCCTGATAGTTCAATAAATCAATTAAATCACACCGAGTTCTCACAGGGCTGAACCACACAAACAACTCAATCCCCTCCGCAAAACAACGCAGGAGGTGGCAGTTTTATGTGTACCGCAGACATTTATTCAAGTTTACTCTGCAAATTAAAGCGAACAAAATGTATATTAATAATAATAAAAACAATAATAATTACAACAAGCTAAATCTGACAAATTTGGTATAAAAAAAAAGAAAAAATAAAGCAGCGTTCTTCTTCTTTCAAACAACAGGCTTGATTGGTTGGAAAAGCAGTTTACATAGTAACGAGGGAAGAAAATAACATTACTCATCCAAGTGCAGAGAGGTCCATTCCTCTGTAGTCACTGTCCCAAAAGAATAAATTAGAAGCCGCCTGACTCCCCTCCTCCTCTTCCAAAACACAGATTCTACAGGAAGCACCTTTAAAAATCAGGTCTTCTTGGGGTCGTCACAATAGGGCGTATTTTCCAGGAGCAACTCTTCTCTGGGCCGAAGCACTGCAAGAAGGTAACGAAGAATCAGACGCCATTTTGTTCTTCTGAACCACTAAACATTATCTATTAATCAATCTGTCATCTATCAATACACACACACATGCCTTCTCTCTCTTTACAATTAAAAAAAAACACAGCTTAAGAAATGTCAAGTAAAGCAGAATGAAAACTTAAGGATTAACTGACATAAAATGATGATTAAATTCTGGAATTCGGATTGGTTTAATAAATATTTAGAGAAATTAAACTCCAGCAACAAAGAAAAATGTACACATTACAGACACGTTGAACAGTAAATCTGAAAGAAACCAAACTTATTTAACTTACAAATCTTATTGTCGTCCACATGAACTCCCTGTATTACTGTCTTGCGAAGAACAATGTCAACATCTGATGCCATTTTGATCATCTGGGGGGAAAAATTTGTAATGCCAACACTTACAGTACATTAATACTTAAAAACCGTACAAAATTCAGAAAGTTTTGTAAAAACATCTTAAGATAAATTCAACAAGTCAGAAAGACAAATTCAATTTACACATTTCAAAAAACAGTACCTGATTTATTTTTTCTTCTGAAGTTTCTTCTTTGTTTTTTCTAAATTCTTCATTTATTTTCTGTCTTGCAGCTTTGGGGGATTAATAAGGAATACACTGATGAATAAATAGCAGCCATCATCACAAACATTTTGTTTTGATGTCAGGTAAAGTGACATAACATCCTAGCTATGTTAGCAGCATGTAGTGACATTACATGTAACCAATGCCACGATAAAATCCCACCAAAGGCATTCACAGAGAGTAGCAATATAGCGAACAACCCCAAGGAACGTTCTAATGAAGATCTGCGGCTGGCCACCACTCTTAAGCGTGATAGAGTAGCTAGCCATCAACCTTGCTACTATCTATTAACCTTAGACAGCTAATGTTCAAAAATGCACTTTAATTTAGCAAGCAAACCAGGCGCTTAGCTAGCAAAAACAACAGGACATATAAACAGGACAACGTTTAGTTTCGCTAACCAATCAACAATAAGACAATGTAAACTTACCTGTCAAAGCACGAATATCGTCTCTGAACACATCCATTCTCGTTTTGTGGAGGGCCTTGAAAACTCTTAAGACCTGCGCAAAATGGACAAACGTGATTTGGCTTAAGACACAGGCAACTCAAAAACCATAGATCAACACGAGTAAGGTTCACTTAAGGTAAGCCTGCCAACCAGTTAAGTTTCTTTTGAATATTATGAGAGTTGGCTGGGCAGGTGCAGTTCATTTGGCATCTGTTGACAAGCAAGGAAATAACACAAAGAACACTTTTTTTAATACAAAAAAAACCACAAGATAGTCAACGATCTAATTCCTGACATGCACAGTGAAAAGACAAAAGGAGACCTGGTCAATATAGCTAGCCACCTCTGATAACTGTTCCCCCTTCTCACCTTCAAGCGCGACTCCATGTTGACTTGGAATATCTGAAAGCTGTGCCGCTGCCAAAGCGTGATGCGTCCTCTTCTTCTTCGGTAATATTTATTGGCAGCCTGTTACCCAACCATCGTTACATTACCGCCACCTACTGTAGTGGAGTGTTGAGACGAGGTGGTCGGCTAAAATATTTACGTCCACGGCTAAAACTGCCGCATACTTGCGTAATTTGGCTACCCCACAGAACTTCAACAATTTGAAAAGGAAATACGTCTGTCAGTCCTTTTCCTGTTAGCATTCGCATGTATTGACACTAAACTGTTTAATACTGTATGGTGCCATTTAATCTGCTATTACTATTTATAATAGCTTTACTATTCATATTTTACTGGTTCTTCATTAATATACTGTGCATTGGTCGTATGGAAGATGTATTTGCTTTTTAATTTCCTACGACACAAACACACTATGTATTTCATGAGGTGAAGCTGCTGAATATTTTTGAGAGCTGAAACAAATGGCGTATGACGTGAGAAAATCTACAAAATATACATTACCATAAGCTCTCCATCATACATTCATCACAAAGACTTTCTGTTGACGCTATGAAGACAGCAGGTGTAACTGCTATGGGATATGGCTTGTTTACTTCCAGTGAAACATATTGTTGAAAGTTTATTTTTAACATGGGATCATTTTTATATCAATAATTGAATATGCAGGTAGATTTTTTGGAAGTGATGTGTACAGTTCTGCATGCGCTTTGTGTATCGTTTTCTGAGATGTCGCTTTTGTTTAGCGTTGTGCATGTGTATGAATGTCAGACGTCTAGAGACACCTGAGTCACTATATTACACTTGAGTCACTGCATAATTTTACTTAATAAATATTCAGGGCATCGCTTATAGCTTAAAATGATATGATCAGTGCTCATCTAAACTGTAAACGAGTAGCGAACATGAAGAACAAGTTAAGGCAGCATCGGTGGAAATGAACAAATGTATGCAAAACATGCAGTTATCATGAGGCAATCCCGTGTTTTTTACAGTCTCTGTTAGGACACAGGTAATTCTGCGCTGATAGCATGAACTTTGTTGTCAGATAAGAAGCCAATCGACAGCCTCTCTGCAATTTTTATGAACCAATCTCACCATGCTGACAAAAAATTGGCTCTGTCCTGCGAGCAGATAGATCATTTGTTTAATCAGGGAGTGGCTTTGTTTTTAGCTGCACTGTCCCTTTTTTATTAGTCTTTTTTTGTACATACATTTTATCAGACACAAAACAAGACCAGGTTAAAACCTAGTACATGGCTGGACCTAACACACCAATGGTGTGACTTAACAACTCGGCCGACCAATGGTGTAACTTCACCACTCACTCAGTCACTCACTCAGTCAATCAGTCACAGCCAAAAAGTAGTTTATTTGCGCTCTTCTTATATGGCCAGAGATGTGTTTGGGTCATGTGATAGCATGAGACACAGGCTGAGTTACCAAACCATGGCACATACCACTCACTCTGCAAACCTACTGTTTTAAAATAAAGCATTTTATTTAAAGCACATGCAGTTGTATCACATATCCCACTTTGCCATTGCTCTGTACAGCATACAAAAGACATATCTCTGTTTTTCTGCCTCAAACTTAAGAATAATTAGGACTGAAAATGCCAAAAGAAAGCACATTCCCCAGAAGTCTAACCATGATGAAAATGTTCTGAATTTTTTTTTATTTTTTAAAAGAAGAAAGTAATCTGATCTACTGTCATTATGTTATTATATTAAACATTGTACTTTCATTTTTTAGGCTTGACACTGGGGTTCCAAACAGATGATGTTCTGCAACTTACAAAGAATTAAATAATTATGATAGTTTTACAACTAATTACTTTCATTATCAGCTGAAGAAACATATTCCCCACATAGATGATAAAGGACAATACATAATGACTTAAGTCAGATTTTTTTTTTTTTACATTTAAACAGTAAAAATAAAAAAAAAGTCCAACTTAAGTGTTACCTCTCATTTGTAAATTCTGTGACAAGCTTACAATGACATTGTTTGATCTCAGTATGATAGGGTAAAGGTATGTGATATGAGAGGGACACTTTTCCAGCATTTTTGATCCAGTGACATGAGTGGGACTAATATGACAGCCATTCTCCACCACCACAACCCCAGCGTACCATCACATTCGTTGCTACCTATTCACAAAAAATAATGTGGAAAAATAGCATTTTTTTTGTAAACATGTCATAAGCAGTAAAAAAGTAAAACAGTATCAGAAAAGAAAACACAATCCATACAGATCTGTAGTCCTCAACCCCCGGGCTGCATTAAATAATAAGGAAGTAGAACTAAGAAACATACAGTAAGGAGCGGTACCTGAGTACACCATCTTATCCAACGGCAACAGATAGTGACAGAAGGTGCTCTTTGGTATTGGGGAAAGCAATACACGGGTGAAAAAAATACAAGGCACTCTTAAAAAAAAAAAAAACATTCTATAGAATACACTTAATAAAATGGCTGTATGAGAGATGGCACCTCCTACAGGGCGGCGTTCCCATCCTTACGCTCGCTCCTCAGGGAAGACCACCTCTCAGGAGCCATTTTTCCACAAGGTCTCCCATCCAAGCACCAACCAGCACAAGCTTTTCAGCTGTGCACCGGGCAGCCACAGTGCAGCGCCCGGGGACCAACGCCACTTCGGAGGCCAGCGCCTCGGCCACCAACTCCAGCATACCTAACCTAACTGATGTAATTAAGAAAATAATTATCAGAAATGTTTTTCCCTTTCCTGTTTCTCTTCCCTGGGACGTCTGCCCCCAATCCCCCCCCCCCCCCCTCCAATTTTTTGCCTCGCTTGCTGGGATTTCCGGGACTCAGGCTTTCCTGAATTTTCGATTCCCGGTTTTCCCATTTTTCCCATTTCTCGCTTTCCTGAAAAGCGTCTTTGTGACTGTGTGCCTGCAAAAACGCGCTATACGGAAAAACCGAATAATGCAGTTATAGATTGTGCCTTGCAAATGAGTTAAGAACCACTAATCCAGAAATATGAAAAATACTTATAAGTAATTTGCAGAAAAAACTATTGAAATACGAAAGCTAAAAAACTAAAATCAATGAAGGGTAAAAATGCATATTCAAAAAAACTAAATAAATGTAACTGAATAACCAGCTGTCAAAAAAGAGTAATCAATCAGTACCCCGTTTTACCGTAAAATTTTGAATGTGCAGTTGCAATATGTATCTTCAAATATTTCCACAGTATTATGCCTTTCATGTTCAGGCGATACATCTGGGACATACCTGATCAGCACACATCTACATTCTCATATAAAATAAGAATTAGAAATATTTTGTTTTTTCCCAAAGCAACTCAAATAATGTAACTTCACGAAGGGAACAGAAAACACCCGACACTAGATTTGAAGCTCTGATCTTCAGTTCCGTCATCTGGACTACAATGAAACATTGCCCCCTGGTGGTAGGCAGTGTTGATCACTGTGAAATGTCATAGTAGTAGTCCCTGAGTCTTCGTTCAACAATACTGAATCCTGGTCTCTCGTCCGGCCTAAAAAACAGAAAAGCAGCACACACACACACACGTCACACACACACACATCGCATGTCAAGGAAAGGATACACAGGCCCTGCAGTGGTTAAGTGTGCAATTTAATACTGAGGCTTAAAAGCTACTGTATTGACCATATATGTGTCAAACATTTGTGGAAAAAATAAATTACTGTACATGCTGTGGCCGAACTGGTAGCATGTTGTGACTGAGCCACGACAGTTTCCATGGCGACTTACTTATATGTCCAGCACTTCTTCATGAGGTTATAGACCTCGGGGGGGCAGTTGGCCGGAGCCGCCATCCTCTCCCCGCTCTCGATCATCTGAATGACCTCAGCTCCCTTCATTCCCTGGCGACAGCAAAATATACAGTACATAAATTACCCAAGCGTCTGGTGGTCTGTCACATGTATGTACAAAAAGGGCTGTACTGCTCCCAACACAAATGGATGTAAATGCCACCTAAATTAAAGCTGATAGTCTGCACTTTCAGCTCGAAGTCATTGGTTCATTTCAAATCCAGCGTGCTGGAGTGCACAGCCAAAACAACAAAGATTGTGTAACTGTCCCAATACTTTTGCATTTAACTGTGGACATATTTATGCATGTAAATATGCATTTAATCACTATTTTTAATTGATAATTACATTTTTTTACATTCATGTGATGCTCAAATTTGATTTTTTATTTTACAGCATGCAAGTTACATAATATTAGCCGCCAGGGTTCTCTGCAGTGGATCTAACAATACACCTGCTTGTTTCGGCGTTCATTAACTATGCGGGAGACGCCTCTTTCTGTCTGTCCTTAGGTTCTGGATTTGGGCTTAACGGATTCACACAGCCCAGCTTGTACAGGGAAACCCCCCTCCGAGGCTCTCTGAGGCTACGTTGTACCTTATAAGGCTTCAGGCCTAAGAAGTAGGCCTCCCACATCAGGACCCTGTACCTTGTAAGGCTTCAGGCCTAAAGAATAGGCCTCCCACATCAGGACCCCGAAACTCCACACGTCGCTCTTGCAGGAGAACTTGAAGAAGTTCATGCACTCCGGGGCGTACCATTTCACCGGCCACTTTCCGTGACCTTTGGCCTGGAAGGAGACACACGCACCCACCGTGTTAAAAAAACCAGCTGAGTGTATAACATGGGCCAGAGGTCTCCATTAGTGTGACTTCTATCATGTGACTTTCACGTGATTCTGAATTCATTCTGTCACACGGATAATGATCAGACTTTTCCACTGATCAGAGTTCACTGGGTTTAGCAGTGAACGGTGCAATTTGCCCAGTTATCCGTGTTACTTCCCAGCTGAAGATTCAACCTTAAATCACCCGAAACTGGTCGAGCTGGTTTAAGTTGTGTTTTCGAAACTTCTAGCAGGTTTTACTAGCTTACTCTACCAGCTTAACCAGTTTAATCAGTTTTGACCAGCCATAGACCAGCTGTGGCCGGCTTATAATCCTAGCTGGTCTTAGCTGGAATTTTCAGCAGGGTTACATGCTAGTTATTTAAACTTACAGACAATGTAGTGCACAGTGAGTGGACGAAAACCAGGTCAAATGATGCACAATTACGTTTAGCCATTAAACCTGTGGCTACAACTTACAATTTTCTTCTGACATACAGTCCATTTATACAACTGGATATCTTCACTGAAGCATTTCAGGGGTACTAAGTCCCAAACCCACTTCCCTTACCATTATGCTACACTGCTACCATGTACACCCTACTCTACCTTGTAGTACCGTGTACACCCTACTGCACCTTGTAGTACCATGCACACCCTACTGTACCTTGTAGTAGTTCTCCTCCTCAGTCAGGGCTTTGGAGAGGCCGAAGTCGCTGATCTTCGCGTAGTGCTGGGTCACCAGCAGCACGTTTCGCGCTGCCAGGTCCCTGTGGACGAAGTTGTGCTCCTCCAGGTACTTCATCCCCATGGAGACCTGGTGCACCAGCTCAGTGATGTTCCGCACCAGTATGTGTCTGTCGGGGGAGAGAGCAACACCGCTCAGTGTGCATTTGGTGGACGCCAACTTTTTCCGGGGGACGAATGCACAGAATTTAAAATGTTGAGTCGGGCTGGCACAGACACGAGCCGGAGGAAGACATTTTTCACGTGCGGCTCAACAAATGATCTTGAGCCCGATTAACCAATCACTGTAATCCCAGCCCACTACAAAACACCTTCCACCCCTGACTGACACTAGACCCCACTGTATGTTTCCCAATAGAGTGCTGGCCTCAATTTGCACTAGCACATCAGGGATTTGAAACCATAACACGAGCCCCATCTAACACACTACAGCAGTGCCTTAAAGCACAACTTTGCTTTATTGCGTCCCCAATTTGTGGCCCCAATTTAGTGGCCCCATTAATGGCCTGCATTGCAAAGCAGACTATAGTGGTTCTCGGGGTAACCAAAGCTCCACAAAGAAAGATGTGGCAAAATTATGGCAGCGCGGTAGAGAACAGTTCTGAACAATGGATCCAAGTATCGAGCCAGCTTGTATCGACTAGCGATAAACTGCGCAATACTGGATCTCTTTGAGCCCATGAGGGCTGGTTCTGGCCCAGTGAGGGCCCCAGTTCTGGCCCCCCGGGAAGGGCACCGGTTCCGGGGACCAACCTGTTCTTCTGCAGGAACTTGTTGAGGGGGCCCAGGTCGGCCAGCTCCATGACCAGCATGAGGTTCTCAGCCTCGCAGATGCCGATCATGCGCACGATGTAGGGGTTGTCCAGCTGCTGCATCACGCTGGCCTCCCGCAGCATCTCCTCCCTCACCGCCGGGTTGTTGTCGTCGTTCTTCAGGATCTTCACCGCCACCTGCTTCTCCGACCTGCGGGGGGCGCAGTAGAGACGGCAGGTATTAGAATCCTGTATACCGGCGGCGCCTGTGCAGTACTCTGCATACAGGTGAGTACTCTACATACAGGTGTGTACTCCGTATACAGGTGAGTACTCTGCATACAGGTGTATACTCTACATACAGGTGAGTACTCTGCATACAGGTGAGTACTATACATACAGGTGAGTACTCTGCATACAGGTGAGTACTCTGCATACAGGTGTGTACTCTACTCTGCATACTGCATGAGGTGTGTACTCTACATAGAGGTGTATACTCTGCATACAGGTGAGCACTCTCTATACAGGTGTGTACTCTACATAGCGAATCCTGCAGGCACCACTGTTTCATAAAACTGTACTGTACCAGGGTCGAACATCATTGAATGTGTGTTCCTCGTGCTAATGAAGTTTTTTTCAATGATTGAATTCAATTTAGTTTTTTTGTCCCCTTTTCTCCAGATTCAGAATGGCCGATGGTGTATAAGCTCTCCCACCTGGGCTCTCGGCTCTAAAGTAGGCAGTATACTTCGTACGAAGTAGAACTTTTTGAGCAAAACGAAGCAATCAGAACAACTGACGAACAAAAAGACGCGGTGTTGTGTGTTCGTACGGTGCAGTGTGCGACGGCCTCCAGGGAGAACTTTTCGAAAAGTTCTTTCTTGTTCTCCGACCTCCCCCTCTCAGCTATTGGTCCGAATATCACATAGTTGGTTACGTCATGGTTGAGAGTTCAGAGGGCTGCATTCACATGCTAATGTATGGAGAGTCAACGCCTTCTGTAGAGATGGGCATTCTGTGAGTTCGCGCATGTTTGATGAATGGTGCTACTCGTTTCAGCAAGTCATCAAAACGCCTAGCATACATTCGGAAATAAGAGAAAGTGGACCCCCTCGTCTAAACTCGCATTTGCCGAATGTACAGACCAAACTCTCCATTCTCCGTCCTACTCTGATTTAGATGGCGAACGTGCCATCTTCTTCACCTTTTTTTCTTCTTTTGCATAGCTAGATAAACTAAAGCCGCTTTAAACACTTTAAACTTTTTGTGTTGTGATGTCGCGTAGCCCTTCTCTTTATACATCCATGGCGTAGCCGCGAGACGGAGGTCTGGTTGAGATTCCAGCCCCGGTTAATAGCTGCCTTCGTAATTATTCGTAATTATTCACGCCCCAGCGGCGTGGAGTGACCTTAAACGGTGCAGTGTTCTCACTGAGTATACCGACAACAGCGTTCGTGGACATGTTCGCCGGTGGTTCTCAATCCTGAAGTTCTTTCTTCTTACTGAGTATACTGCCAGCTTAACCATGCACCCACCCCCCCCCCCCCCCCCCTCCACCCCGCCACCCCAGCCCGAGGGCCGCAGCGGGCACATACTTCCTCATCTTGTAGATGCCCTTGAGGACCGTCCCGAAATTCCCTGATCCCAGCTCCCCGTCCTCCAGGATCAGCTGTTTCCGGTCGACGGTGGCCGTCCTCAGCTCATCCGGGTCCGCGTACGGGCTCTCGTACACCTTCGTGTCCATGGGCAAGGCCTCCACTGTGTACAAGCATATGAGACGCACGCACGCGCGTGCGAGGCGTCGAAGGTCACTACCCTCGCCAAACCAAGCGAGACTCATTCATTCTGAGGTACCGTGATAATTTTGGGGAGGCTCGGTGGTGCAGGATATCTCAAGTTCAAATTCAAGCTCAAAGCCCAAAGCGGTTACTTCACTCAGAAACAAAGGTGAGATTTACTGACCACACTGGCTGTCCAAACAACTTACACTCTCTAATACTAAACCTATCTGCACCATCTTATTAGACACTCCATTATCTTAAAAGACAATCAATAAATTAGCCACCTTACAACTCTTTACATATAATCAAGGCAAGACATTACAGTAAGGGCCAAGCAAACTCTAAATGCAAATGATCTCAGTAAGTAAGGCCAAATGCTTAAATCTGTGATTAAATCTGTGCTCACCTTTGTCTTTGGTACTTTCAGGTCTGGTCGCATATGGGTTGAGGTTGTCTGTGGTTTTGTTGCGGAAACGAGTCATGAACTGCTTTTAGTGGAAAAAAAATAAAAATTAACAAGTGTAAAAAAGAAAACAGCGGTGCAAATTGGCCCACAAACTGGATGCCTGACCAAGGAGCGCTATCAGTTCGGACAGCATCAGCAGCACCTGAAACACATTCATTGGCTAAAAGCAGAACGCAAAGGCCGATCCCAGTCCTGGGACACACGCACACCTGGAACTCTTTAGACGCCAGTAAAATCTGAAACCCCTACCGCAGACCCCCCCCATTATAAACAAAACATGGTGCCCACAAAAAAAAGAAAAAAACTTTTCAAAGAATAATTTTGCTTGGTGAAAATAAGATTTTTAGGATTTCACAGGTGTCCAAAGAAGGGTTTAAAGCAGGGTTTCCCAAACATTTTCACAAGTGAATGTTCCGCAGATTTACACGATCCCCAACTCTCTACCCACACACATATCTCTGGCCTCTGTTGAAAATAAATGACTGTAATCACAGAGTAACACAGAATAGATTACTCACCAAGTTTTATTAAGGCACAGAAGCTTGCTTGGCTACGCCTCCTGCCCAACAGCACTGGCAATACTTTATGGCCTCTCACACCTTATTGCTTTATTACAGTTAGGTTGTTGTGATGTTTGGAAACAACATTTGAAAGAATTTTTTTTTTCTCCAAGTTTTCTAAAATTTCAGGTGACCCCATCCTCAAAACAGGTGACCCTACATGAGGTCACAACCCACAGCTTGGGAACCCCTGTTTTAAAATATATCCCAGATCTGGTGTGCGTACACATGCAAACACACACACACACACACACAAATACAGGCACTGATACAGACCACACCCACATCATTAATACACTGTGCGAGGCCCAACACTGTGTTTCAGAAACATGACAGCAACATGACGTCAGGATTGTCTTTACCTCCTGTCACTGAACCCTTTCCTAATTGGCATCAAAACTGAACAAAGATTCAGGTGCGTCATTTTCTCTCAGCTGCAGAGGTTACTTCATGCAGTCCATATGATGTGTGACATACTATATGTGTCACAAATAGATATAATATATCTATTTTTACCACATTAAAAATATGGGTAGCACTGAAGGGGGTGACATCCCATATCAACGAGAACAAACTACAAAGAAATTTGAAGAATTTATTATTTTATTATATTATTAGCTTGGCTATTAGCTATGCCAGAAGATGGGGTAGAATTTGTTATTTATTGGAGTAGATTTATTATTAATTTTTTTAGCATGCCATTCCTAGATACTCAATTCTAATTGTAGCCAACACTCCAAACATGGCCATCTACATCCAAAACTAACCCCTTTTACATGGCACATTACTAAAATGATTAACCTTTATTTATACAGGGTAGGTTGACTGAGCATGCATGCTTTTAAAATTTTTTTTTATTTTTTTAAAGCAACGGCCTGTTAACACCCCTCTCAACTAGTCTAAACCGATTGTCTCTGAGAACAAAATCAATGGAAACGTCCAATTTGAATTTCTGTAAACACTGCAGTCCACACACTACATATAAACAAAGAGATCATGAGCTAGTTTGGTCGCAGCATACTAAGAGCTGTTGTTTGTTGGAACTGTTTTTGCGGTGGGAGGTGGGAAATGCGCAAAGTACGATTCTGAGACGGACTTCCTTTATTTTTGGTATCCTTTAAGTGGCTGCGGTATCAGCCAGATGAAGCTCAGCGAGCTCGTCGTCAGCGGTCTCAAAATAAGCCCCTTCAAGGCGATCAAGACCCGTGTGCTTTGCGCTTATGCCACACCACACTCTTGGTGCTAACTTGTGAAACAACAAACTTTGCTGGCGGTACAGTATCTCTGGCACGAGTACATGTTAACCCATCTTAACTGCAAAGGTAAGTTGGGACCTGATGCCCAAACCTCAAAGCACCTGAGAAGGCGGCAGATTGTATTCGCCGTCTTCTGACTCGGCATATTCGTTACATCACGAAATTTAAACTAGAAGTCTGGACGTCACCATAGACTCCCCAATGCTGTCTGCTTAATTAATTTAGTAATACTGAACGCGTTTATTTGCAATCTTTCACGACTGTGCTTTGGGCATTGTGTTGCACCGGGCACATACTCGTTGATTCCTACCATAAGTTCATTAATTTTTAAGCCCATTAGATCAATTAAATTTGTTGTTGCATATAATTGCATTTTATAACTGATGCCATAGCCTCCATATAAACCATAACCCTCTGATTCCACAGTGGTGGAAACTGGCATTAGAGTGCCAGTGGGGTTTTTTGAAAGCATTCACAGCTGGACTGGGCTGAACGGAAATTTAAAATGTTCTTGAAATAAAAGTTTCAAGAATTGTTAAATATAACCAAATTCTCAACCATTTTTTAAATATAAGCGCTTATTTTATCTTTTTATTTGAGACCGCGATATCAACAGTATAAATATAACAGCAGTTCAGAGACCTCAGGAGGAGGAGATCAGGTTGTTCTAGTATGTTAGTAGCGAGATCCACACGTGAGTTAGCTGGTGAGATTGTTAGTCATGCGTAACTCCTACCACGACCAGCAGGGGGCACAGGCTGTGGTGTTAGTGCACCTTTTTGCTGCCAGGATTGGGGAGGGTGAAGGATTTGATTCTGGAGAAAATCCCATCAGCCAGACCTTGCTAGAAACCACAATTTTAAAAAGGGGAAAATGTTAACTTTTGAAATGTGAACCAACTGTAAACCCATTTGCACACAGAGTTAAAGTAATAATCTCAAAGATTTTCATTAAAATAAATGTCTTTTAAGTCACTATCTATCGCTGCATTGGGTAACACAATGGTGATTGAGCCTATTTTTATATTAATTTATACTATTATTATTATCATAATTCATGATTAAAAAACTTGGTGTCTGTGGACGACATTCCCGGGAAAAAATCACAAGCGGCGCACAGTTAGTGACGTGTTTTTCATCACCCATCAGTGGTTGGTCCGCCAGAGAGGGTAGGCGGAACTAACGCAACAGGCTCGCTCTTCAACTCACTTGTGTGTGAGCAGCGTACTTTTTTTTCTGGTGTCTGCATGCGTTACAATAACAGAGAAGGGGGGGGGGGGGGATTGGGGGAGTTATGGAACCCTAAAAATTTTTTGTGTAACATGAGAGATCATATTATTTGTTGATGTAGATTTCGTATTACATTTCATGACAATGTAACTTTACTAAATTACATAGCTATTTGCACAGCTAACGCTAGCTACCGGACCATGTCAAGAAAGACAACATTAGTTTAGACAACGTTGCGCACAGTATCCATCTCTAATATCAGGTAACTTTGCGTTAGCTAGCTAGCTAATGTAATTAACACAAACTAAGGTCGGCTAACAATTAGAAAAAAACGCTAGCTAACGCCACCGACCGGTACCGACCTGGCAAACCGTGTCTCGAATGCAATGCTAACCTTGTTGCAACGTTGGAGTGTAGCTAACTTAAGGCCAGTTCAGATCAATGATTCGCAACGAGACTGGGTGCAACTTGCAAAATTCCAAGACGTCTGATTGTAAACGTTCTAAAACTGCACTTGGCGATTTGACAAGGACGGTCTTTTAAAACCTCAGGGCAGGCAACGGCTCTGCTACTAACCAGTTCACACCGCTGCAATTTTCTCTACAACATTCTAAAACCGTTTCGCCTCGTTGCGACTCATTGATCTGAACTGGCCTTAACGTTACCGTTATTTACATTGCCATCGAGTTCATCAATATATTATAATGATCGGAATAAAGCCGGGGTATGTGGAGCAGAGCCGGGTCTGATTTCTGAAGACTTCATGCAGGAGAAAACTACATAAAAGAATACGGCAGTATGGATTAGCGTTATTATTTCATTACGCTTCCTCATATGTTCCTTCAGCCTTTATGCCCTTTTTGATGAAATCTCCTTTGTTTTTGTTTTATTCTTCTTGTTCTGATTGCTATTTTAACACCCAGCTCAGCTTTATTCTCGAACAGATTAGCTAGCCAAACCAGAAAAACCAGGGGTAACATTTTGCAAGGCAGAATACTACCTCTCTCTCAATCTTCACAAGAAACCTCTCTGCCCAAGATGCAAAGATTGCACTACCTCTCTCTCAGCGCAAAGAGAAAACTACTCTCTCTCTCTGTGTAAAGATACTTCATATCGGTGCAAAGAGAATACTATAAAGAGGGGACACTACCTCTCTCTCTGTGCAAAGAGAATACTACCTCTCTCCCTGTGCAAAGAGAATACTATCTCTCTCTGTGCAGAGGGGACACTACCTCTCTCTCTGTGCAAAGAGAATACTACCTCTCTCTCTGTGCAAAGAGAATACTACCTCTCTCCCTGTGCAAAGAGAATACTACCTCTCTCTGTGCAGAGGGGACACTACCTCTCTCTCTGTGCAAAGAGAATACTACCTCTCTCTCTGTGCAAAGAGAAAACTACCCCTCTCCCTGTGCAGAGGGGACACTACCTCTCTCTCTGTGCAAAGAGAAAACTACCTCTCTCTCTGTGCAAAGGAGATACTACCTCTCTCTGTGCAAAGAGAATGCTACCTCTCTCCCTGTGCAAAGAGAATACTACCTCTCTCTCTGTGCAAAGAGAAAACTACCCCTCTCTCTGTGCAAAGAGAATACTACCTCTCTCTCTGTGCAAAGAGAAAACAACCTCTCTCCCTGTGCAAAGAGGACACTACCTCTCTCTCTGTGCAAAGAGAAAACTACCTCTCTCTCTGTGCAAAGGAGATACTACCTCTCTGTGTGCAAAGAGGACACTACCTCTCTCCCTGTGCAAGAGAATACTACCTCTCTCTCTGTGCAAAGAGAAAACTACCCCTCTTCTCTGAAGACAAGGTAGGTCCTAAATGATTTTCTTGTATGTGTCAGAATGTGAATGTATGTTATTTCCATTATTTCCTCATAAGACAGCGTTGCAGTGAATGGATTCACAACTCATATTTCTGAGCTGCAGATCCAGTGGAAAGGCGACCAGGCGATCATTAATTTAAGATTTACTTTATTTTTACGCAGAGAGCATGAGTTTGGTGACCTACCGAGTCTGTTTGTGAGCTTGGCTGGTAAAAAACGTTTTGAATGAAAATGAAATAAATAAGATTCTGATTACTAGGCTATTCTTAGCGTGACGTTTTATCAATGTAACAGCATCAAGGGGTGCATCAAATGCACAGTCGGTATTGGGAACATACTGTATAATGCATCATAAAAATCAGCCGTAAATTTAGCATAGGGCTCAAGCCGATGTTTGTTTTAACATGTTGACAGCCCACACCGATGCAACCATCAGTGCCGTTTTGATAACCAAATCCCATCATTGCATAAGTAGGTATGAGCACATCCTGCACCCTTTTTTTTTTAACCCGTTTTGAAAAATCAAAGAACTGCTGAGGGCATGACGTCAACGCCCACAGGAAGCTCTTCACACCCTTCATGCTTAATTGCACCCAAATGCAAATCAAAAATTTGCTTTGTTTTTTGTAATTCTGCACTTTTTCCCGTAGATCGAAAAGGGGACGTCCCGCCACCAGAGCATGAGCGTATCGTATTCCGGTTAGGGTCTGCCGGACCATCGTTTAGTCATATTTGTAAAAATTCTTTCTGTCAACCCTGTTGGAAGTGTTCCAGTAACTGGGGATAGCGAGGGAATGTCTTCATGATACTCACAAAGCAGCGGACATAGCTGACCTGTAACAGCGTAAACACACAGCTCAGCCGTGCAGGACTTACTGCGCTTACTGGCTCAACAGGACTGACTGAGAAAAAGCCAGTAGACAAAAAAAAAAAACCCGCAATAACAATAATAAACTTATCTGAACACTCTCTTACATTGCACCAAGGTTCTTTACAAAACAGTCTATAACTCATATCTACAATATATATATATATATATATATCTCCATGTAACTTATGAGCTGTGGAGTACTGAAAGTCATCAACATCATTACTGCACCAGTGTAACTAGCCAATATTTTCTGTCAATAAATTGTAGTGTACTTTTTTTTTATATGCATAACGTAATGTACACAAACATACTGCAGGCCATTGCTGCCAACACCTGATCATTAGAGCCTGGAATTGATTACAATGCACCCATCACTTGTAATTAAGACTACAGAAATAGTTATTTGGACATTCTGTAATGGAACATGCTCATATCGTGATATTGACACAACCAGTATAATGGATTTCTCAACATGACAAACTGTCCATGTCAGAATTTGAAGTCTCTAGACAACTCCGGTACTGTCTAAGAATTTAGTACTCATGATTGTTAATAATAACCTAACATTATTAAAAATGAGCAGCTTAGTTATACCGAGCCTTGGGAAGATACCATTTTCATTTTCACAAGTCGTTCTTTGGCATTTAGTCACCTCAGATTACATTTCTGTGTCAGCTTTCACAATGCTGAGTGAAACTAGAATTATTTGACATTTATGTTAAAATGTATTTTTTTTTTTTTTTAATGCAGATCGTTTAAGTAAATGCTCCACAGAGTTGTGCACAGTCGCTGAGGTCATATTGAGACACTCACTCAAGGGCAACAGCCCGTTTCCGTGCAGCTTTCAGTAGGGCGGGGCAGAATGGGGGGGGGGGGGGGGGGGGGTCCCAGGGGGGGGGGGGGGGGGGGGGGGGGGGGGGGCGGGGCGGGATTTGGGTTAGCGGAGCGTGTGTAAACTACATGAGGGAGTGTTATGTTATGGCTGCATGCAACTGTAGGTGTATAAATTCCACTTGGGGTTGTAAGCTAACTCCTTTTTATTTGATTGCACAACAGTTGTGTTATTGGTGAGGCCAGTATAGCCTACTGCAAGCCTGGATTCAATCAAAATTTGTCCCTAAATTTTATTTAAAATAAGCATCTAGTTTTACACACCTCCCCAATGCAAACATGCAATCGATGTAATAGCCTCAGGACCCAAAGCCGAAACCGAACTCATAAAAAAAAAAAAGCCTCCATTTTATTGTGCAAAGAGGGCAAATGTTGGCTGAGGCCATTTTGGCTCAGTCTCCCTTCTGTCATAAAATGGGTGAAAACTGAGGAAGAGGAAGTACGTACCCCAGGGTGATTTCGAGGAAGGGGGGGTAACGTGGTAGCGCCATCTGTGTAGGGGGGGGGAGAAAAGACACATTTGAACGTCCCATCGCAAGGCCCTGCCGGTGAGCCACTTGAAAACTTTAGCCCCTGCTAATGGCATACACAGAAAGGCTACAACAACTGTAACGTCAATGACTCGTATAACCCGGGGAAAAAATAAGCGATAAATTTTATATCGCGAAACACATAATTATATAGCGTATTGACATGTGGAAGGAATCGCCCACTACCAGTGTGGCTTGTTCACCAAGGGTGGTAGGCTAAAATAGTGTCACGTTCCTTATAGTGCACGACCAGTGGTCAATATGCAAAGATGTACAGGGTTTAAGACATCACATTACATTATAGGCATTTAGCAGACGCTCTTATCCAGAGTGACTCACACAACTTTTTACACAGCATTTACGTTTCATCCATTTATACAGCTGGATATATACTGAGGCAATGCAGGTTAAGTACTTTGCTCAAGGGTACAACGGCAGTGTCCTACCTGGCAATCAAACCTCTGACCTTTAGGTTACAAGACCAGCTCCTTACCCATTATACTACACTGCCGTGATAGAAAATAAGAAAATTCGACTAGGTTTTCCAAAGAAATCCCCAGGGTTTCACATGAACACTGGTCAATGTCCGAATCAGTGCATTGTGTTTAAAAACGAAAAACAAAAGGAACAAGTGACCTACCGGCTCCCGCCCCCCCCAGGCGTGAACAAGGCTCGGTCAGGACACGGAGGAGGCCATCGGGTTTGTAGGAATAGTGCTCCACCAGCTGGTTGGGGGAGGTAATGCATGCATGAGTTATCTCCGCTGTTTCAATGTTACAGGAGAAAACTGGAAAGGCTGTCGGCTATGATGTGACGTCACATGTCGTGATCTGCATTGTGGACCAGCAATGCTTGGCTTGACTAGCTCCTTTCCTAGCTTGACAAGCAAGGTAGCTATCCAGGCAAGCTGACTACACGCCACGCAGTTGTGTTATGCAATGCTTTCTGCAAGCTAGCTATTGTATTATATTAATAATTTATATAGCTGCCATGTTTTCTGTGAGCTAGCTCTCGAGTTAGCTATCGCATCATTTGGTCTAGTTGCCTCAGCTCTATGAAATTTCCACGTTCCAGTTTGAATCATATCCTAAAATTGAATATACTGAATTTTATTGCATGCTTGAATGCTTCCTGAAATGACATGACTGGTCACATTGAGCTGAGTGGTATCTTATTAATTGTGATTAAAGACTTTACTTTAGCAGTTAAACGCATCTGTGTCACCCTAGCATATCAATATGAGAACGTATCTAGTTTTGCAGAAAAAAACTCTTTAAACCAGACCCCATAAATTGTTGCTTTTTTTTTTTGTAAATAAACAAAGACATACAACTGAGGCAAGCCGTCTAATTAACCTGCATTTATGTTGCAACCTTAAGGGCTGTTTCCTGTATTTAAACATGTGTATATTTATACGAGGCAATGACAATAATACAAGTTTGTCGGTTGGGTTTGAAAATTTGAACCCCCTACCCAAAATGTATTACTGGCTACGTCACTGGTCATAGGAGGAGGAGACTTCATAAGCTGATGGGCTGTGTAACGGCATAAGGACACAGAGATTCATCTCATTGACTTAAAAACCCACCCCGGGCAATGCCATGGCATATTATATACAGACCTTGGTCCATTTTAAAATCTTCCCTGATGTTAACAAATAAAAACACATTTTAAAAAAAAACTTAAACGCACACAACATGTCTGTGCATTCAGTTTCTTGGCAGAGAAAGCTGTAAAGTAAAGTGTAAATATAGGGCGGTACAGTTCTCTAGTTTCCTCATTTTTGATCACAGTAAGGACTTACGTTTGAGAAAAAAAAAGTAAAGTTTTGACAATTTTAAACTGGGTCAACCATCTGAATGGAAATATTTAAATGTGTTTGTCGCTACCTGCCAGAGCGTGTCGAACTTTTTGCCGTCGGGGATGGAGAGCTTCCCCGCCTTGTCCTTGTCGATGCGGTAGTGCATGACGTTGCCGCCGTGAAGAAGGCACAGAGCGAACGAGCCGTTGGAGTCTCGCTGTCGGATTCTGGGGGGGGGGGGGGGGGGGGGGGGGGGGGGGGGGGGGGGGGTGAAAAAAATGTCAGATTCAAGCAAAATTTCTCCTCAAGGAAACACTTGAGCTGAGACTATTAAGCGAAGCTTCATTTACTTTGAAGCTTTGAATTATGTCCGAAAGGTGTTAGCTCCAACAAAACCAATATGGCCGATTTATTCATATTTCACAGTTGATTGAAAAGGTTAAAACAAGACTTGGAAACACAAAATTATTATACAGCCCCTGAGATGTAATGTGCTAGAAACTAAAGGTAAACATAAAGATGAGGCTCACTTCTAACTATACTCCATGGTTACTTTGCCAATGATATACACCCTACAGTAGTAAGTAGCATCAAGATAATAAATTTGATAATAACGCTGCTATTTACATGTCACCACGAGGTGGCGCCTGAAGCGCCCGTATGTATGTTTAACTGCGGTAACACAGGCTGATTATTTTTTAGGAGGCACAGGACCAAATGGCAAACTGCCAAATGACTGCCATGCACACACACACACACACACACACACTTTTAAATGCATGCACTGAACTGATAATTCAGAGGCACTGGTTATAAATATATGCTTTTTCAACGCTGAAAGTGTTGTAAGTAAACCCAGAACAAACCCATGGCTGCGGCGACCTTGTTTGACACGCAAGACAAACGTCTCCCTTTGGATCTGACACCTCTAACACGAACGTCTTTGGCCAAAAAAAAAAAAAAAAAAAAAAAAAACGTCGAATTGGCAACAAGGCCCTTTGAGCTTATAGGCGCTCCCACGCTCAAGCGCTTCTCCGTCCGCAGAACTGGGGCCTCTTCCCTTTCGGTCTTCGGTCACTACAGGAAAGTGTCGCACGCGCGCTGTCACTACGGAAACCACAAAAGGGGGCCAGCTCTCAACAGCGCGAGCGCGCGGCGCCGCGGCCCTGGGTTTATTTTTCATCTACGACATTCGAGAGAGGATGTTCTTTCTCTCAAACGCAGGGGACTGACATTTTGGCATGACGCAGACCAAGAAGAACCTATACGTTTTGCGCCGTTTCGCCAGTCTTTGTGCTCTTCCGGGTAACTAGGCTACAGTGTTTCACAGTTTTAAAGTGTAGAGGAAATCGGTATTCCGGTAATGGTTAAGAAGTAGTAGTTGTCATACGAAAAGGAACTTATACTCGTCTTTTGTTGGTTTTGTATCTTCATACATTAAAAAAGTTTTTTTTTTTTTTTTTTGCATTGCTGACACAAGAGGGTACGCCCTTACTGAAACAGAAGTGCAGGCTAAAGTGAAACCACAGAGGAAAAGTGATGACGGGGACAAAATGGCACACAGTGCAGACAATGAGAGTTATTGACATGAGAGTTGGGATACATTCCAGTTAAATTAAGCCAATTGAGGAAATTATCTGAAATTCAGAGCCCATAATGTTATATGATTTTTTTTTGTTGTTGTAATTAATGAATTTCAATAATTTGCTGAACTGACTGCATGAAAATTAAATGGACCCCACCCATGATTGACATATTTTTCATAGCAGCAAACAGAGCCTCTCACAGCTGTCCAAAGGAGAGTGGGCTGGTTCTGGGGGGTGGGCCCTTACAGGAATTTGCCATTGGTGCGTGGCGGGGCGAGTAGGCGGGGCTCGGAGTCTTCCCGTGTGATGGTGCCGTGGTACCAGGGCATCTTCTCATGGGCTGTGGTGGCGATCAGCTTCTCCAGCTGGGGCCTCTGGCTGATGATGGCCTGGTCGAGGGCAGCTCCCTGCAAACAAAAAACACACACGCTCTGAGTACTGACACAAACACGCTCACTCTGAGTACTGACACAAACATACTGTAAGTTCTGACACAAACACACCTGCACTGAATACTAACACAAACACAGTGAGTACTGACACAAGCACGCTCTGAGTACTGACACAAACACACTTGGAGTAATGACAGGAACACACTGCAAGTACTGACACAAATACGCTGTAATTACTGACACAAACATACCTGCACTGAGTACTGACACAAAAACGCTCACTCTGAGGACTGACACAAACACACCTGCACTGAGTACTGACACAAATATACTGTAAGTACTGACACAAACACACCTGCTCGGAGTACTGACACAAAAACGCTCGCTCTGAGTACTGACACAAACACGCTGTGAGCACTGATACAAACAGGCTCTTAGTACTGACACAAACACGATTGCTCGGAGTACTGACACAAACACACTGTGAGTACTGATACAAACATGCTGTGAGTACTGACACAACTGACACAAACACTCTCTGAGGACTGACACAAATACACTGTGATTACGGACACAAACACGCTGTGAGTACTGACACAAACACACTGTGAGTACTGACACAAACATGATGTGAGTACTGACACAAACACGCTGTGATTACTGACACAAACACACTGTGAGTACTGACACAAACACACTCTGAGTCCTGACACAAACACGCTGTGAGTACTGACACAAACACGCTGTGAGCACTGATACAAACAGGCTCTTAGTACTGACACAAACACGATTGCTCGGAGTACTGACACAAACACACTGTGAGTACTGATACAAACATGCTGTGAGTACTGACACAACTGACACAAACACTCTCTGAGGACTGACACAAATACACTGTGATTACGGACACAAACACGCTGTGAGTACTGACACAAACACACTCTTAGTACTGACACAAACACACTGTGAGTACTGACACAAACATGATGTGAGTACTGACACAAACACGCTGTGATTACTGACACAAACACACTGTGAGTACTGACACAAACACACTCTGAGTCCTGACACAAACACACTGTGAGTACTGACACAAACACCCTGTGAGTAATGAAACAAACAAGCTCTGAGTACTGACACAAACACCCTGTGAGTATTGAAACAAACAGGCTCTGAGTACTGACACAAATACGCTCTGAGTACTGACACAAATACACTGTGAGTACTGACACAAACACGCTGTGAGTACTGACACGAACACACTGAGTACTGACACAAATACACTATGAGTACTGACACAGACACGCTCTGAGTACTGACACAAACACACTGTGAGTACTGACAAAAACATGGTGTGAGTTCTGACACAAACATGCTCACTTTCAGTACTGACACAAAGACACTCTCTTTAAGTACTGACACAAACATGCTGTGAGTTCTGACACAAACATGCTCACTTTCAGTACTGACACAAACATGCTCTCTTTAAGTACTGACATGAACATGCTTGCTTTGAGTACTGACACGAACACACCCGCTTTGAGTACTGATTTACACAAACACACTGGCTTTGAAAAGTAAAAGTCACTTGGAGCTCTGTATGGAAAAACGGTAGACAGCACCATTTGGGAGTTAATTTGTAAAACAGGCCCAGGGGGCATCTTAGGATGCATCTTATGTTTATGGATTTATATATTGAATTATACAGCGTAATAGTTATATTGTTTGTCTAAGTGCTACTGTTTTACTGTATTGTACTTACTGTATTGTGTGTAGTGACTGTGTAGGGACTGCTACATGATTTAATGTTTCCTAACATGAGTACGGATGTGACTCAGCTGGAACTAAAGTTAAGCAATGCAAAACTGGAAATGGGTCACACGCATTGAGTCATACACCTGGCCATCAATGTTTAGGGTCATAGGGTTGATTATCAATGATGAGTACTTTAGTGTCATAGGGTTGATTATCAATGATGAGTACTTTAGTGTCATAGGGTTTATTATCAGTGGTGAATAGTTTAGTGTCATAGGGTTGATTATCAATGATGAGTAGTGTCATAGGGTTGATTATCAATGATGAGTACTTTAGTGTCATAGGGTAGATTATCAATGATGAGTACTTTAGTGTCATAGGGTTTATTATCAGTGGTGAATAGTTTAGGATTAAAGGTTTGATTATCAATGATGAGTACTTTAGGGTCATAGGTTTGATTATCAGTGATAAGTAGTTTAGGGTCATGGTGTTGGTTATCAGTGATTAGTAGATTAGGGATATGGTGTTAGTTATCATAATAGTTTATGGTCGTAGGGTTGATTATCAGTTCTTTTTGGAAAATTAATAAGGACTGAAATAAATTACTACTGCAATTACTACTACTAGTGATGAGTAGTTTAGGGTTATATGGTTGATTATCAGTGATGAGTAGTTGAGGGTAACAGGGTTAATGATCAGTGATGAGTAGTTTAGGGTTATATGGTTGATTATCAGTGATGAGTAGTTTAGGGTCATGGTTTTGGTTATAAGAGTAGTTTAGGATCACATTTTAAACACAGTGAACTAATAGACAGCTAGCGCCTGGAGGAAAAGGCAGGTTTCTGGCAAGGTGGTAGCTAGGTGGTGCTCATGCAGTGGTGACCAGAGGAATCCTGAAATCCACCTTCCCTCCCCACAGCTCAGGACTAAAATGGCAGACTCAGGACTAAAATGTCAGACACAGGACTAAAATGGCAGACTAAAATGGCAGACTCAGGACTAAAATGGCAGACAGGACTAAAATGTTTATGTTTTAGAGCCATACATCTGCACCCTGAGCATGCTTGGTTGAGTAGGCAGCACACCATCGGGTGATTTTTGTTTTGGTTCCTTCCCGGTCATTGTACAGAGAGAAGTACAATTCTGTCCACAGTTTAAAAAAAGAAAGAAAAAAAAGAACTAGTGCTTATTCCTCAACTTGATGAGTAAGCGGGCTTTCCCAATTTTACGGAAATGTCAGTTATGGGCATCTCTAGACCTTAACAGAGAATCTTGTCTGAATATAAATGCAAATCACCTTTGGGAATTCAGCATGGTACTACAGGAGACTGATGTAGGACTTTGGGGTGCTACAGGTCCACTGCAGCCAAAGCAAAAAACTCGGTCACTATTTCATAACTACCAGGGTTGTGGTCCATTCCATTTCCTTTCAGTAAACCCAGGAAGCAAGTTGAAATTAAACTCCTCAGTTGGGGGGGGGGGGGGGGGGGGGGGGGGGGATCTAGAACATTCTAGAACATTTGGGCAGTTTTTAAATCAGATTTCAGTTGATTTCCTGTGTTGTCTCTGCCCTGACATCCAAAACCCTTTGGGCTGTGGTTTGACTACTTCCTCTTGGGCTTTCACTGCCGGCATCTAGGCCTTCGCCCCTGAACTTGCTGGAGAAACATCCACTCGGCGGGCCTGGACAGGCCATATTTAGCGAGGGGAACCTCCGATCCAGTAAAAAGCTGGAAGTTTCACGAGCAAATCCAGAGAAACTGGTCTTGTAACCGAAAGGTCACAGGTTCAGTTTGAACAAGGCACTTATCCTGCATTGCCTCATTATATATCCAGCTGTATATATGGATGCAATGTAAATGCTGTGTAGAAATAAATAAAGTTGTGATAAGAGCATCTGCTAAATGCCTGCAATGTAATGTAATGGAAGGTGGCATCACAAAGGGGACAAAAAAAAACAGCATTTGCCCTACACAGAGCCCCATCTGTCGTTCATCTTTTTTATTCACTCAGCCACTGCGGGTGCACCCAGCAAATAAGACCTTCAAATCGTTTGCCTAATGCATCGCAACTCACAAATAAAACCTTGAAACATCCCGCATTTGTTTAGCATCTCATCACAAAGCCATATTGCCAAAGTACAGATCCGAGGCTTTGTAAGCCTTTTGCTGAAAGGACAGCCAATAATACAAAAGACGAGCTCACAGCAACTGGCCAGATCAGAACATGTAAAATGGAGAGTTCTCAGGAACCATTTAAAACCACAGCTAAAACTACGCCATTCATTGACCAGTTTTCTTTGTCTATTAGCCAGTGAACACTGGCTTGTAAGAATGTTCACAAAAATATTTGCTTTGCTTTCGTTCACTGGAATGGAATGACAATTGCACACATTACAAAAGAACTGACTCAAATCCTCCCTTGTTGTTCTGTTGTGGGAGTGAGCAACATCACACAAGCAGAACATGCTTAAAGTGGACAGGAAGAAGATTGACTCAGTTCGCTTTTTTTTAAAATTAGTTAATTTCTTTTAGCAACGCGCAGTAGCTCTGAGGGAACCAAGGTCAAGCCAAAACGTATTTCCTGCACAGATAATGAGTTGTAGACTCATGTCTGTTATAGAGATGAAAACATCCTGTACATATTTCCAGTGATATACCAACTGATCAGTTGTTTTCAATCAGGCCATTTCAAGGTGGGTTGACAGACTAATAAACCTGAATGTGGGATTTCATCATGTGCATCTGAGATGATGTCATCCCTGATTTTCCCTTTCCTTTTTAGCCTGGGACAGTAGATGTTGCAGATGGGTTCACATACTGAGCAGGTGGACATTCCTTCATATGTTTCCCAAATTTATCCTTTGGCTCAGGGTGAGGAGAGAGTGGGGAGAAGGGGGGAGAGGAAGGGAGAGAGGGGGGAGAGGAGGGAAGAGGGGGGAGGAGAGAGGGAGGGGAGAGGGAGAGAGGGGACAGAGGGGAGGTGGAGGGGAGAGGGAGAGAGGGGACAGAGGAGGAAAGAGGGGATGGGGGAGGGGAGAGGGAGGGGGGTGTCGGGAGGTGGATGGTGTGGGGAGAGGGAGGAGAGGTGGAGAGGAGGGGAGACAGGGGGAGAGGAGGGGTGAGCAGGGGAGAGGGAGGGGAGACAGGGAGAGGGGGGGAGAGCAGGGAGGAGAGAGGGCGGGGGGGGGGCGTGTACTGACCTGCAGGTTCCAGGTCTGCCTGACGTACTGCTTGATCAGCTCCTCCTTCAGGTCCTCGAAGGCCCCCACCTTGGGCTGCACCCCCCGCGGCCGGCTGAAGGGCTTCTTCAGCAGACACACCAGCCCGTCGCTCTCCTGCGAGTGGTAGTCGATCAGCTGGATGGGGTCGGCGTGGGAACGGCCCCCGGCGATGGCGTAGGTGTCGCTCAGCTCCCGCTCGATGGTGTAGTGGAAGTACGTGTGCTCGTGCGCCACCGACAGGGCGTAGCCGCCCAGGTTGTTCCGGCTCTGCCGCAGCAGGTAGAGCCCGCTGCTCAGGCCGCCCTGCCGCAGGTAGTCCTCCGCCTCCTCCCGCGTGATGTTGCCGAAGAAGAACGGCAGGGCGTTGACTCTGTCCGCCGTCATCGCGAAGGCCGGACGCTCGCGCTCCCCCGACCGGGCCTGTCTCCCCCAAAAAAACTGCCTCTGGTTTCCGGACCGGGCTGTCCCCTAAACCGCTTCCTGTCCGGGACGTCCCGCAAAAAACTGCTTCCGGACCGGGATGTCCCCCCAAAACTGCTCCCTGGTCTCTCGCTAAACTCCTAGGAGAAGAAAAGAACTGAATAGATTAGAGCTGAATGGAAGTGGGTATTGTCCCTTAAACAGATACTGGACATGTTTCTTCAGTATAGTACAGCTTACAATATTAAAAACCATCATACACAGATTAACAAATGTATACATAAGCTTATGGATATGGAAAATACTGCAATTTTTTTGTAAATATGACAACATACTTTTAAATGGTGTCACACATCACAGGAGATCAAAGAAGAAATCACTTGTATATTTGCCAATATATTGTCATGGGTTGCAATATATTGACAATATATTCCGATAAATAGATATATATTTCATCTCCATAATGGAATCATCTCAGTAGAGCATCGTATCTTACCGGGAAAAGAAAGTCTGCTGTAAACTTCAGAACTGATTTACTCTAATTATAATATATGTTATTATATATATTTTCCATTTAATTGCACATGCATTCCCAGTGAAAGTTCTGTAATTCATTTATTTATTAATTAAATTTCAATTGATGTAAGACCAAGTTACAGTGCATGAGACATGAGAGTTTAGTGAAGAAAAAATATTTATTAATCTCTCAAAAGTGAAAGTGAGTGTGAAATGGTGTACTGTACACATCATGTATATCATGCACATGCTTTACACAACCCATAGCCTGCAGGACTGTAAAATCTCACTACTGCAGCAATATCAGGCCACCGCATCCAGTGACAACTACGCCCACTACATTGCTTCAGTCAGCAGAGAAAACAGCACCGAATTGTTTTATTCGCAAAACAAGGCCCGATTCATTTCAGGATTTTGTGCCAACTTCTGCTTTCAGTTATTTAATTAGCTCAGTCATATCTTGATCCGACATTTGCATAAGCCACAGATTACAATCTTAAATTATCATCTTATTATCTTAAAGGTTTTTTTTTTTTTTTTTTTTTTTTACTGTGCTCAAGTAGACGAGTGAACTGGCATGGCTTTTTGAGCAGTCGGAAAACTAAAACTAAGGTAAATGGTTGGAGCAAAAAACCGGCACACAGAGCGGCCCTCCACACGGAGCTGTGCGCTGGTGATTTATAACCTGACCGGTTTAGTTAGCATGAACGTGAGCCGGTAAGCATTCCAGCAAGGCCTTGGAATATTTCGCCCGTATTTAAAATTCATAAATCACATGTGTATTGTTTTTGATATATTTTATTCATTTTGGAATTAAGCTAGGATCATGGAGAAGAAATTACCAACCCCCCCCCCCCCCCCCCCCCACCCCCATCCCCCCAGCCCCCACACACGTGTGGCATCTATGACTCAGGATAATTACTATAATGACATTTCTTCCTCATCGCATTTTGAAACAGGAAAGGTTATTTCAATTACTCGTATGCTGCGCCTGTAAACGGCTTTTTATAGCGTTTGCGTATCTTAGCAACGGGCAAGAGAGCGATACATGGGTGTTAATCACTGCCACAGGAGGCCAGAGTCCTACAGTCGGACCGCCCGACAGATCGGAGAGGTCTCCCCAGTGACCCTTTATCAGGGTCAGAGGCTCTCAAAAGAGCAAGTGCTCTCAGTGACTATCTCCGAGAACCTCAAATGGATTTGATATTTCACCGATGTGCTTACGTAAATCAGTCTCAGCGCATTTGTGTAACCGATGATAGTTTGCATCAGACATTGGACGTACCAGATATCAGTCAGCACAGTTTTACTTAAGTAACGTCACTCAGGGGAAAAACAGCCTACCAGGGCTCAAATCAAAAATCGTTTTAACCCTTTTACAATGTAAGATCACTGTAAAGTGTAACTAGAGTGTTCTTAACTGAACATTCTAATGCCGATATAACAGTCACTGCTGGTAATTGAAAGCAACCGAGTTCTAGAATGCCGACTTAGAACTTTGAAAAAAAAAGAATTCCAAAAAAACCTACCCATCAAAGCGTTGAAGAAGAAAACACAGTTAACTTCAGTTCTTCGACTGCTTCTCTGTTATTCTCTTAATCATCGAAGGCATCAACATTACATTACATTACATTACAGGCATTCGGCAGACGCTCTTATCCAGAGCGACGTACAACAAACTGCATAACCATAACCAGGAACAAGTATGTTGAAAACCCTAGAGAGAAGTACCGTTCCAAGTGCAGGGCACAACCGCATAGTTCAACTTGGACCCTGAAGGTTAAACTGATTAACACTAGCACAAACGAGAACAGTAACAACGCAGTCAATGCAAAAATCCACCATTTCAAAACCTCTTCTGATTTTTTTTTTTACAAGGGATGATAAAAGCTTTCTGGCCTCTACTGCGCACACACCATCTCTTGGTAGTGTCCATAGCTACGAGGGGCCCAGAGGACGATGAATAAATCTCTGGGCACGTGCCGCGGTTGATACCCAGCAGGCAGAGCGGGCACGCTGGGTACACTGGCCTCGCTCTCACACGCAATTATTCTTTTTTCAGGCTTCGTCTGTTCCGACCACACGGCAGACTTCCTCTCAACCTCTTAACGCTTCATTCTCTCTGCCACAGTCAGTCAGTAAAAAAAATTATCATTATTTAAAAAAAAAAATTCCAAAATTTTTTTTCCCCCCAACATCTAAACTGCTGTGAGCCGGACGGTACAGCGAAATCGAAATCCTGCGGGTGTCTGAGCGTACGACTCCTGTTCGACTTTTTTTTTTTTGGGCCGTTTTGGCATCCAACTGTTGCCGCGACACGAGAAGGGCTTCAAACCTTGGCCCCGAGGCGACAGCCTTCCCTTTCTTTAAAAAGAACCAGGCTTATATTTTATAACCCGCGCCTGGGGAGGCTACGCATTTGAACAATGCCAAAGTGTAGTCTTACATAAATCAGGGGTTTGGAAATATCATTCCTGGAGGACCTCTGTAACATGCAGGCTTTTGTCTCCATCCCTGGCCCTGGTTTAATTACCTAATTACAGTAACTGGATTCACTGCTGTATTCAACACTGGATTTATGGATTAGACCACACCACACTAAAACCCCTCAGACAAAGACATGGGTCTCCAGTTTTCATTTTGGCAAAAAAAAAATTTTTTTCGCAAACAAAAAAAAATCTTTTTTCGCAAACAAAAAAAAAACTTTTTTCGCAAACAAAAAAAAAACTTTAGTGAGAGTAAGTAAAACATAAAATAAGAGGGTACAAGTAAAATAAGGGAAATATGCGAAAACGTTCTGTAGCATCACATGAATAATTGAGTTAATAAAATAATTAAATGCAGAAGTTGGCATGGAATTTTAAAAAAAATCCTTACCCACATCTGTCCAAAATGAAGCCCTATCTAAAACTTTCTTAGGGTTGTTGTGCAAGTTAAAACATAATTTAAAGAGACTTCAGTTAAATAATTACTGACTTGTGCATAATTTAAAAATGACAAAAACCCATTTTATCGTGAGAACCCATTTGTGGACAAACGTGTATGAACTGCAAATGACTGTGCTTTTGCTGTCTTACATTATACGTACGGTAAACTGTAATGAGAACACAAGATGACGAAAACAAGCCGGTCAGCCTTTGGAGACTCGCAATTTAATAATGTACCTGACTGATCGGCTTTGTGAGCGACAAGTTAATCTACTCACAAACACAACTGCCGTGTAGAACACACAAAAAAAAAAAAGAAAGAAAGAAAGAAAGAAAGAAAAAAAGTCATTTAAACACCGTGCTTGACAGGCGGTGGTGAGTGTTTCCAAAGAGCGGGGTTAAGAGGCGCTGACATTTGCATCGCGTAGCCTAGCGGCGGGAGAACGAGCAGGAAGCAGCCCGAGTTCGCGAGACCCCATCAAAGCTGGATGGAGGAGCGCGAGCCGGCCCCCTTTTGTCTATTTTACTGAGAAAAACCTGTTTGAAGTTCTGCCCCTTTTGAAAAAACAAACAAAAAAAAAAGCCCTAAAGAAGACATATGCAGTGCATGCGTGATGCGACCGAGGCAGCGCGTGACCACAGAAGATTCCAAACCAAATCAGGGCGCTCGATTGGCTGTAAAAAAGTCATCGTTATGGCAACCAAGCCACTGAAAGCCAAAGGCAGCATGCTGCAGTGGAAAAAAAAAAAACACACACACAGACACAGACACACACACACACACACACACACACACACACAACACATGGTCCTGTCGATCTGCGATGGAGAACAAGAAGCTTTTTTTCCCTCTTCTTTTTCTGGGTGGACTCATTCTTTTGCCCGTTTCGCGCCCGTTTAGGTCAGAATGCTCTACTCGGCGTAAAGTGCACCTGTCGTCCATTTTGTGAACCGAGAAAACCCAAGAGACAGAAGACCGTCGCGATCTGGGGAACGTTGCGATTAATCGCAACGCAATCACACGATGGAGTATCGCCCAGCAATCAATATTCAGTTTTGTTTCATGAAATTAAATGAAAAAAAAATTGTCTTTGATTTTTTGCAGCTGCATCTAAATTGAGACGGTGCACATTTTAAAAAATGTCTTCAGACGTGCGAATTCTTCCTGCCACCGTGGACAAGTGCTCTCTCTCTATGGAAGTTTAAAGGGTGCCCGAATGTTTCATAAGGGACCCAATTTTTTGTGGGGAATTTAAAATTAAAAGTGCGTTTTCGCAAAACCGAGCTCACTCATCACTGTTAAATGAAAGAACTGTGAAATAAATAAATTGCACTTGATTACTATGAACACAGTCTGGCTTGGGCTTAGATTACTGTACATCTGAATGAATGTTCTGTGTACGCTGAAAACTAGAATTTTAGCACTGCGTAAGCAACAGAATTGAGCTGTGACACACTCAAAACACACCCCATTGGTCATTTTGCAGGGTGTCTCGCTCGTCATCACAACTCAACTGCTCTGATTGATTAGTTGAGTGCAGAGTAGCCACAAAAACCAGCAGGGCCTGTGGCTCTCCAAGACCAGGGTTGGAGAACACTGTTTAATCTAGGCCATAGACCGTGTATCACCAGTCTGGCTTCCAGGCCGAGGAAGCCCCATTCTGCAGAAGCAGCTTCACTTTCCTCCATTCCAATCCCTCTAACTGCCATCTTCACCCACCAGTCATCTCAGATCTGCGGTACTAGACAAACACACTGTCCTCCTCAAAACATCACGGTGGAATGTTGGGTATGCAGATTCGTTCTGTAAAACATCCAGAGAATCCACTCCTTCCTCACAACCTATTCAGTACAGCTCTTAGTTCAGCTGCTGGTAATTTCGCATGAGGGCCAATGCAGCCCCTTCCATGCTGGGCTCCTCGTCTCTACCACCAGACCTCATGACTAATGAAGCACAGAACTAAAAACATTCCTTACTCAAGAATATGCAAATAAACAATTTTTGACACCCACTCTCTCTGAGTGCAAAAAAAAGTGCAAAACTGAAAAGCAAGCTGATTCCAACTCTTAAAAGATTTAATTTTTGTGTTTCCAAGGCCCCTGGATTTTGGTGTTTAAAACTTTTTGTGGTGTGGAATGGGGACATGGCGAAAGAGGACGCAGAGTTCACAAATGGACTATAATTTCTGTAGACGTCCAAGTAATAGCTACTTTTATTGCTACGCCGGGAGGAACTTGTAGGAGTTCATTAGTCGCCACGGTGAATAATTTAGTCTTTAATCTTGTGAAAAAAACTGGATGTCTAATCATGATGAAAGTGTCTGAACTATGACTCAAAGATTCTTTTAACTGACAACCTTACATTCTCAAATTTTATTTCACCCTAAAACACAAGCCCCACTCTGCATGGCACGAAGCTGTATTCCAGGCGTGAGGGGGCGGCGTGGCTGTGGTGCCGGCAGCAGGCGGAGAGACACGGGGGAGCGGTTTAGCCGGCCGGCAGCCGCAGCTGTGGGCAGTTACGCGATTAGCGCTTGGTACTGTACGCGCTGCCTGCAGTGAGACCGGGGAACGACAGATGCACACGGTCAAAGAGCAGGAGTCACAATAGCAACCGCAACAACGACAACGACGACTACTACGACGACGACTGCAACGACAGTGACAGTTTTGCGGCTCGCTGAAACCTCAATAAACGCGAGCATCGTACCCGTCCGCGCCTGTGTGGTCCTGTGGACCTGCAAGACCAGGTTTCTCTCATGACTCATGCATTCTATAGCTACACTTTCGCTGCCAGTAACAGCTTGCAGATATTCAGCACAGGAGGGTCGAAGAGGTCTAAACTGAACACTGCTTGGGAAAAGAGCGAGATGTTTAACCCAGCACTGCTTGGTGAAAAGGCGAGATGTTTAACCCAGCACTGCTTGGTGAAAGGGTGAGATGTTTAACCCAGCACTGCTTGGTGAAAGGGTGGGATGTTTAACCCAGCACTGCTTGGTGAAAGGGTGAGATGTTTAACCCAGCACTGCTTGGTGAAAGGGTGAGATGTTTAACCCAGCACTGCTCGGTGAAAGGGTGAGATTTTTAACCCAGCACTGCTTGGTGAAAGGGTGAGACAAAAAAAACCCAGCACTGCTTGGTGAAAGGGTGGGATGTTTAACCCAGCATTGCTCAGTGAAAAGGTGAGATGTTTAACCCAGCACTGCTTGGTGAAAGGGTGAGATGTTTTACCCAGCACTGCTTGGTGAAAGGGTGAGATGTTTAACCCAGCACTGCTTGGTGAAAGGGTGAGATGTTTAACCCAGCACTGCTTGGTGAAAGGGTGAGATGTTTAACCCAGCACTGCTTGGTAAAAGGGTGAAATGTAGCGGACTAACATTCCTAAATTCGAAGGGCCTCCATACACAACAAATTAATATTTAATATTTTTTATATTATTTATATAATATTTATAACATGCAGCATATATTGATATATAACAGGTGAAAACCTACAGATGGCTAGTCTGCGCACACAACATAACAAACCGCTGATTCATTTTTTAGCCAAAGTCAAGCTAGACACTTTGACTTTGGAGGTCCTCTTCAAACGGCTTCACTTTCCCCATCCAAATCGAGGTTAATTTCAGGCACCGATTGGACATGCATGGAAAATGCTAATGGGACTGTGAAGCACTGGAACAGGTGAAGTTCAGAGGTCCCTCATCGGCATCCCAGCTCCCGATACTGTACCAGCTGAGAGCAAACGGTAAACCACCCCCGGACCCCGTTCAGGTGTCTCCACAGAATTTATGCAGATGGAAGCATGAATAATTTATACCCCCCGGCCCAAAATAAATACCCCCGTCTCCACGCATCCTGCTGCCTGGCAGATCTTCGGTGTTGCCTAGGCTGCACGAATGTTCTATTTCTGTTTATACCTGGCGGGAACCGTTCATAAAATTTGTCTCGCTTTAGTTTATTGTTTTATTTCCGTTTATCACTCACCACCAGGCACAGGCTGTTTAAACATTTTTTTTGCTGAAATGACTGGACTTCAAATTATGCCCTGCATGTTCATTTCGTCAAAAAAGGGACATACCTTTGCTTTGCCTTTAAAACAAAAATAAGTTTTTTTTAAAAAAAACGAAGAACAAGAGTGGCGCTTATCAGAACAGTAAAAACATCCAGAGTTAATTCAACTTCAATATGGTCCAATAGGGACCATATATACTCTGTAAGAGCTGATTCAACACTAAGCACTTTACTGCGCAGACATCCACCACCTGTTGCCTACAGCACACCCAACTGTCTTCTCTATAATACATTCACATCTCTTTAAAGTAAGTTGAGCTCTATTGACTGTTACCTTTACAGTGACAGTTTTAGCATTTAGGCATTTACATTTATACAGAGTGACTCACACTGCTTACATTCATTTACTTTACAAACACATTGCATCTACATTGATGGAAATTTACTGAATTCATGCATCCATCCATCCATCCATTATCTATACCCGCTTATCCTGAGCAGGGTTGCGGGGCACGCTGGAGCCTATCCCAGCATGCATTGGGCGAGAGGCGGGATTACACCCTGGCCTGGACAGGCCGCCAGTCTATCGCAGGGCATGAATTCATGCAGATTAACTGTATTGCTCAATGGCTGTGGGAATCAGGGAATCAAGCCTGCAACATCTGAATCACTGCAGGGGCCGATGTGGCTCTAGCCTTTCTGCCGGTCTAGGCGGGATTGTACGTGGACGTGGGGGGAGGGGGTGGGGGGGGGGGGGGGGGGGGTGACAGTGAGACGCGGACCCGTTTGGCTCCCCCACCCCGGACGAGGGCTGCCCACGCCGCCTTTGCCTGTGCTCATAACCGTCCCTGTGTAGGAGTTTGTGGCCTTCGTAGTTTTCACAGTCGCTCTTCGAGGCTTACGGCCGTCGGAAGCGTGTGGTGTGAAGCAAAGCTGTGAGCGGAAAAACTCACATTAGCGGTGGGAATACCTCTGACTGGAAAAAAAACAAAGAACGACTCTTTGTGGGTTTTAACAGCCTTCCTGTCCAAGCTAAAACACGCAGAAACGCACGAGGTACGTGAGAACAGGAGAGCCGCCTCGATTTGACGGCGGGCGCTCGGAATGCCCCGGCTCGCGCCTCAGGTGTACCTGACACGCTCTGACCGCCGTTTGATCCACACCGCGGCCAGCAGGCTAGCGTCCACACAAACCGACGGTTAGATAGTTAGTCACTGTTTGATCCACACCACGGCCAGCAGGCTAGCAGGCTAGCAGGCTAACAGGCTAGCATCCTCACAAACCGACGGTTAGATAGTTATTCACCGTTTGATCTGCACCACGGCTAGCAGACTAACAGGCTAGCGTCCTCACAAACCGACGGTTAGATAGTTATTCACCGTTTGATGTGCACCACGGCTAGCAGGCTAGCAGGCTAGCGTCCTCACAAACCGACGGTTAGATAGTTATTCACCGTTTGATCTGCACCACGGCTAGCAGACTAACAGGCTAGCGTCCTCACAAACCGACGGTTAGATAGTTATTCACCGTTTGATCCGCACCACGGCTAGCAGGCTAGCAGGCTAACAGGCTAGCGTCCTCACAAACCGATGGTTAGATGGTTATTCACCGTTTGATCCGCACCACGGCTAGCAGGCTAACAGGCTAGCGCTCACAAACCGACGGTTAGATAGCGTTTGATCTGCACCACGGCTAGCGACTAACAGGCTAGCGTCCTCACAAACCGATGGTTAGATGGTTATTCACTGTTTGATCCACACGACAGCCAGTAGGCTAGCAGGCTAACGTCCTCACAAACCGACTGTTAGATAGTTAGTCACCGTTTGATCCACACCACGGCTAGCAGGCTAGCAGGCTAACAGGCTAGCGTCCTCACAAACCGATGGTCAGATGGTTATTCACTGCTGTTTGACTGCTGCCCTTTTGTTGTCTGTGTCTTAAATTACTGTCATAAACTCAAAGCCGACCTGACACAATAAGTGACCAGCAACTGTGTGTGTGTGTGTGTGTGTGTGTAGATATATAGACACAAACTCACACACACACTCATATATATATATATATATATATATATATATATATATATAGATACACAAGTCCTGTTTAGGGCCCCTCAAAAGGCAAGGTCCGGCACTACAAAAGCTGCTTCACATACACGCCCAATATAACCCATTCTTTTTGAAAAGTATACATTTGGAGTTGTGCAAGAGAGCTCAAGAAGAGCAAAAAAAAAAATTTGTGGTTTTATTTTACCGACACAGAACTTTGGCTCAGTCATACGAGGGGTGTGACCATCTTTAAGAAGCTATCACTCACTGCTGGTTTAGTTGTTGAGTCATGAGATCATTTATAGTACAGACTGAGATGATGAATTTAACACGTTTGTGCAAAATTCAAAATGATAAAAATGTGGCATGATGAGAATTATTTTTATTTTATTTTTTTGCATGATACCAATGATATATACTAATTTTTCAAAGTAATACAAATTATTATGTTCACTTTCTGAGAAACAAGAGAAGTACTAGGCGACAGAGTGAACTTTGAAGAAGTTTTTTGACAGGGTCAACTTTGTTTTCCTGGCAACATGACAATGAACACCAACATGGCCCCAAGCCATTCTACCATAGAAATGGCCACAAAAATGCAGGAGAATGGAACCTTTACCCAACAGACCACTTCACCAACGTCCTTAAGATTTCATTCTTAATTCATTGATTTATTTGCCCAGCTATTTGAAAATGTCTCGTAATTCAAGAACAACCCCTCTTATAGCCAGCCTTCAGACCTGGGTCAAATACATACAGTATTTGTTTTGGCTTCAAATACATTTCTACACTTTACTAAGTTTGCCTGGTGTATTGGAACCTATGACATTCTCTCAAAAAAGTGTAAAGCCCACCTTTTGGTCCTATTGGCAGGCTCAGTTGCACCAGGCAAGATCAACAGAGCACAGAAAAGTATTTGAATCCAAAACAAATACGTATTTGTCCCAGCTCTGCTAGCCTTGTCTGAAAAAAAATAAATGTAGATATTTATTCAGTTCAGATGTAGGTTTAAATGTATATACTTGACTGAATTGAGAAGGGAAATGATCACAAGTCTGATTTTGGCTGTGCAAAAAGGCCTGTATTTCAGCAAAGAGTTCTCTGTTCAGAGACACATAGGCAGTCTTCATATAGTCACACATGGTTATTTATAGAAGCCTCTGCACGGGAAGGCTGGATGTCACACTCAGAAATCAGAAGCACCTAAAGGTCTGCTCTACTTTTATAAAAATGAAAGGCTGATGACTTCCTTGGCGCCACCTGACCCACTGAACATCAAGTCATTTTATACATATAATACATATAAGACATTTCTTGATCTGAATTTGACTATTTCCGATTAGCTCATATTTGCAATAGTCCCCGTCCGACAAGTCTTAGAGTGAAGAATTAAAGAAAGTTTTCTTTTTAAAAAGAAATAAATAACAAATTGTGGCAGAGTGCTCAGCGGCGGGTGGGACAGTTTTATTTTTATCAAAATAAAACATATTTGTTGAAGCAGTGAAGAGCATCCAACAAATAGGTTTTATTTTGATAGAATTCTAGAATTTACAAAAAGAGTATTTACTTGCATTGCACTTGATATTTATTTGGCACTAAAATATTACAAAGTCAACCGCTAACGGATTTTGGCTACAAGGTCTTTTTCAGAGCACAAGTCCTATTGCATCTCTGTTACTTTATATACACAGCATGGAATACAGTGGAACAAAATGTCATGGCCATTTATTATATTTAACGGTATGCGCCCAACTGCCACGTCTGTAATTTATTGCACTTTTCATTTCTGACTGCGATCATTTCAACTGCCATTATTTATGCACCTTTTTGAGAGGCCTCAGCTGTCTTCCTTCGAGCATGCAGCAGCCGAACACGCAAATATGAAATTCAGATACAGCTCTGTTCATGACCACAGGAAATGTTAAATAATCGAGGCCCTGCTACGTGTGTGTTTCTGTGACCCTTGTTTACTGTTCCTAAAAGCTTATCATTTATTTACAGACAACCAAATAGCCTTCGTGGGAGAATATCCGTTCACATAAATGAGCGCTCTCCCCAAAAGGCCATTGCCAATAAAGACCTACATTTAATATACAGTTTGTGACATCAACTTCTTTGATTTTTCAGGCTGTTTGTAGGAACCCTTATCAATGCACTGGCTTCCCCAGAGGTAAATACACATATGTTTGCATTAAGTGAACCCACATAATGTGCTGTAACATTAAAATACCCATCAGTAACACATTCTGCTTTGAATGTCCCATATTTCTGAATAGATAGAATATATTTTTGCAGGTACAATATACCTACAAATTTGTAGTTTTAAGTATAATATTTAATATATTACCAAACTGTGTACCTTAATTTATTTTTTTTTAGCACCCGGAATTAAATTTCAGAAACATGTATTATGTAATATTGATATATTATTTCCATATCAGAGCAACATCGTTAAAAAAACAACACATTTTTAAATTCAGTTCAGAGGTCTCCACCTCACTGCTTCACTACAAACTTCTCCAAAGTCTTCGAATACTTGAATCCCAGTATTTATTTGTTTAAGTTACTTTAAAAAAGCATCATTGCACAGTAATTATGAAGTTCAATGTTTTCTGTACATACTGAGAAACATCTAGGTAGGATAAATACAGTAAGTTAAATAAATAAATAAATAAATAAATAAATTAAATAAATATCATTATTTAGAGGTAGACATACTGTCCGTACACAAACAAATGAAGATCCAACAATTTAAAAAAGTTATGTTCTACATTATTCACTGATAAGACAGCTGGAGGACTGGCAGTTGGAATGGCAGTTGGTGTCTTTTTGTCCGACTCAGAGGCTTGTGTAAAACCTTATAACATTTACTCTACACTGCTGTCTGACCAGGCTGGCTCAGGCCCTGAAAACTGTGTGGTGGTTTAGACGTTTGAACGTGGGGCTAAAGTAACATTTGCTCTGTAAAACCACCAACGGATTTATCAAAGGAAGTGAGCTGTAAGCGTGAGAGCTGTCTCCAGTTCCTGGTTTGAGTGTACAAACGCAACCCTGCCCAGTGACCCTCCAATTCAAAAAAAAAAAAAAAAAAAAGACAGCGCTGCTTATACCGGGTTATTTTAAACGATCAAAGTTCACGTAAAAAAAAAAATGCTTCCTTAAAATTCTTAAGATGGTCAGCTTTAAGCTTACCAAGTGACATTTTAATAGTTGTTTTGAAAGGTGGTTCTGTAAGACAGTGTTTTATTGCATGTGTACTACGAAGGCACACTTTGTTATATCTAGTTATGTGCATTATCTTATGTTTACCATACCTTTTGTAATGCAGTAGCTTCAAAACACATTTCTCTATGGGGATTATAAAGTTCATCTTTTTTTATTTATGCAATACAACTCATTGTCATTGCTAAGGAATAGATTCATATTGCAGAAATAAAACGTTAACCCTCTATGTTGTTCTTATGTCCTCACGGACTGCAAGTGTAGGCTGTGGATTAGTAATGTAATTATTTAGAAGCAATTAATGTATCATGGCTTTTAGGATTAAGCCTTTTCTCAAAATAATCATTCATCTTTGAAGATATGCCAAATGCGGGGAAGACTTCAATGTAATTGCCTATGTGATGTTTTTTAATTTTAATTGAGGTAGTGCAGTGAGGTACTTGTGTATGCTGTTTACGCTAAATAAATGCTCCTTTATTCCATTTGGGAATGAGTATGCCAAAAAGTTTTCAATAAAAAATTACAAAAAGGCAAAAATGCATCTCAAATGTATGTCTCGAATGTATTTTAGTACCATAACAACCACAGATTTTTATCTCTAAAATGCATGTTGCCTCAAGCGAAAATCTTGCCTGAAAATCTCTCTTGATGGCAACTGTTTTTTGTAATGGCAAAGAATGTATATTTAAATTGTTCCTTCTCACCTCAAAATATATATTAAAAAATATTATAATCAATAAAGAAATATTAACATACTGTACTGTGCTTTTTGAAAAAGCAATATCTAAATAACGTCATTGAATTTAATTGAATGTATAGTAGCATTAATTAAAAGCATTTTTTATTTTCTATTTCATTTTGTAGGAGTAAAGACAAAACTGGGGTAAATTCAGTCAGCTGTAAATAATTAAATACATTTTCCCTAATTTACATCAAGTCTTAATTATGACATCAGCACCTTTGTCGTAGTCCTCCTTCTCCTCGTGAAACTATTTCTGTTAGTAGGTTACAGTAATAAAGAATTTTCCTTTAACCAAACTTTTTTTAAAAGTATTAAACCTAATTATATTTCACATTATTTTCATAGATGATCTTCTACTAACATATGCAGCTTCATTTCACCATTCTGTACGCTATGTTAAATAATGCTACTGAAATAATAAATAAATAAATTTAACTTTTTTAATAAACTATAGTTCATGACAGCCAACACAGCTCTTATTTGCTCTTACCTAAATGCAGTTTGGTCATAATACTGACCATTATTTTTATATAGCGATCCTTTGTATACCTCAATATATCCTTCAGTGGAAAGCTGGCTGTTTCTCCTTTAAGAAACTATTTTGCATATTTCGATACTACAATACTTAAATGAATGTACGTTTCTAAAAATATATTAATATATTTTTATGCTGGTTTTACTTTCATATTGTAAAATTCTTTGACCTTGAATGTTTCCAAAGTATTACAGCGCCAGTCAACCACTCCACCTATTCCACTTTGAAACAAATGGGATTATCCCAGCCGGGAAACAGCCACAGAATTACTCACAGGGGTTTCCCAACTGAACGGTCCAGGCAACAAAAGGTGACGCTGAAACGTTTTCAAACATTTACCTGGTGAAAAAGATCTGCCCTCCGTCCTCTCGGTGAACCACTGTCCTCAAACGGCGGCGACCATCTTCGACGGCGAAGTGGACTCGAGCAGGATGCAGCGCAGCTTCTGGCTTCTGATAGGACACTCAAACGCAAATGTATAGCGCCAGGAAGGGTCAGGCCTTAGAGACGGAACCAGTTCTAAAACACGAAGCACGGAACGCAAGGCTAATCAGAAGGTGATTTACTACCTATGCATTTCTTTTCCCCTTCAAACACACACTGCAGGTCCAGCTCTGTCTTGACACTGGCTTTTGTAGAAACGCTGTGCGATGTGGAAGTGTAGCTTAACTTCCTCTTTTTTAAGTTGCTTGCTGCAACTTCCTCAGTTAAGTGTTTTTTTTTTTTTTTTTAATGTTTGACTTCCCCCTTCTATCTCAAGTACTGTATTAAGTCAACTTAGTTTTTTTTTTTTTTAATCTAAAGGCTGTGTGACAGTGTCCACGTTCTGAAGGTGTGGCTGAGAACTTCCACTACTGTACAAGGAATTTGGCCCTTGTGTAAACTTTGAATGAGAAAGATAGTGTACCGTACATAATCAAAAACAAAAAGGTCCACGGATTGACACCCCTTGGAAATATCTTGAATGTTTTGCTTGGACTATTTCTACTGTGTAGCTCTTTTTGATTGCCGACTGGTCTAAAAATTGGTGCCGTTGGTAACTAGACAATTGTACTAGATGTGTTTACATTTGTATTAAATAATCACATTTACAGCTTTGTGTTGACTTCAAACACTTCAGCTGTTCACAGTAATTATGTTTTATGTAGCTGGTTGCATACTCAATATTTGCGTTCTGTATTTTCTGAATTTGTAATTTATTGCTGAACTTTCTAATTCGCCCCTTTAATTTCTAATGCTCTGCAGGCTCACCCGGGATAGAAAACCGCAAAATATATAAACCATAAAATACCATTTTTAACATACAGTATTCATCCACATTCCTGTAATCTTACAGATGAAAATCTTTCCTAGACATGACACGCTGCAGTCCGATTGGTGCACCAGTTTCAGGCATATGCTTCAGCTATTGGCTGCTTTAACGACCACATTAATCTAGCTCTGCCTGGCAGGCCGACCACACATAGTAAATTTGAATAGAGAAGGTCAGCCTACGTTCAGGGTTTCTAAAGGGGACTTTGTCACTAGCCTGGCTGACTAGATTAGCTAGTTACATTACTGGCTAATATGGCTGGGGCTATGGGTGGGGGGTGGGGATTGGAGGGGAGGGAGTCCACACAGCAGAGACGTGTTTAACCCCTTTAAGGTGTAAAATGACAAATATGTATCTGGAATTCTGCCGTTGTTGTATAATTGGTTTCACGAGTGATCATTTACAGTATGATAGACTGGAAGCGTGATAGTATATATGCATGAAATGCACAGAGCCGGTCTTGGTTTGTGAGATTAAATATAAAATGCATTTAATCCTTTATGTTCTAAGAACATGTGATTAGAATTTATTCTAATTCTAACATTCTAATGCTGATGTCACAATCACTACCGGTAACTGAGAGCAAAGGAGTTCTAGAACACTGACAGTATTTTGAAAAAAAAAAAAAGCTAGAGCTAATAGCTATAAAAATGACTTCCTTTTTTTATTTCACAATGGCTGAATAATCATCAGCATTTGATGTTTGGTTTGGTTTGTAAACCAAATTGATGTATTGAATGTTAACACTGCAATAAAGATTAATTATATTAAAAAAAAAAAAAAAAAAAAAAAATATGGCTGGCTAGCAAGCTGACTGGACTATCCAGCAGCCTGACCAGGCTACTGAAGGTAGATAGTTACATTACATTACAGGCATTTGGTAGACGCTCTTATCCAGAGCGACGTACAACAAAGTGTATAACCACAACCAGGAACAAGTGCGTCGAAAACCCTAGAGAGAAGTACCGTTCCAAGTGCAGGGAACAACCGCACAGTTCAACTTGGACCCTGAAGGTTAAACTGATTAGCACTAACACAAACGAGAACGGCAACAACGCAGTCTATGCAAAAATACAAGCCGTAGTTAAGATGAGTTGGAGTGTTGGGGGAAGGACTTCAGGAACACCTAATCTTTATTTCATGTGAGGAAACGCTACCATTCTTGCATGTGATTTGATATGGAAACTGTCAGGAAATGTTCTGGCTCAGCAATTGCTTTCAGCATGAGACGACACGGGCCATCTGACCACACCCCCACCCCTGCTTACTCCTACTGCAAACAGAAATAACAGCAAAATACTCTCTGGTCAAATTGGCGCATTATGCCGAAATAAAAACGGACAAAGTAAAAAAAAAAAAAAAATTGCATTGTATGAATATTCCATGTTTTGTCTGAGCCAAAAATCCTTGACAAAGGAGCGCCTCTTTATTGCCTCAGACGGATTAAGGAAATGTTTAGTCCAGTGGATTTCTGTCACCACATCCAGGCCGTTCCCACATATAGGTTTTCGCGTGAATATAAAAAAAATAAGTTACCTCTCTGGTGGTATTTATAAAACAGCCCAGAAGTTCAGTTTGAATTCGGGACCAAGCTTAAGGAACAGCGTACCCGTGCAGATATCTGCATCACCGAGACAGCTGCACTAGGCCACAGAAGGGTGAAAAGGCAGCGCAGCAGAACACACTCAGGCTGAACACCACAGCCGTCCTCGCGCGCTAACCGCTGTAGCATTCTGGGTTCGTCTCTCAGACAGGGTGATGCGGCCTGGTGAACATGCAGTACAGACTCAGGAGAGCGTAAAAAAAGAACAACAAGAAGAAGAAAAAAAGGCAGGCTGTTTGCTTGTGGGGAGGGGGGCTTGGCCAATATGCAACAAGTTCATGCTCTTATAATCAGCACCATTCACAGCCACCATAGACACTAACACTTTAAACCCTTTGAAGAGCAGGCCTTTTGGAATTTTTTTTTTTTTTTCCCCAAAAAAATTCTTAAGCCGGTGTTCTAGAACTCCGTTGCTTTCAATCGCCAGCAGCGATTGTGACATCAGCATTAGAATGTTTCGGCTAAGAACATTTCTGGGCACATATTTGTGACCTCATGCCTTAAAGGGTCAAAGGACACACGGTTTCATGAGTAAGAGTGTTGGAGACAATACGAGAATAATGCATTGTGTCATGTGCATGTGGTTGGCAGTGTAACACCGTGACGTTAAGTGGTGATATTAAAACTTATAATTCAGAGGTTGCAGGTTTGATTACACGTGGGGCACTGCTACTGCCCTCACGGGCAAGGTACTTAACCTGTACTGCTTCAGTAATTATCCAAACCTGGAGGCCGAGATGGATGTACTGTATCTAAACACCAAAGTGGGCAGCATGGGCCAGATGCAATATAACATGCAGAGCTTTGCTTTTAAGTCTGAATAAAAATTGAATTAAAATGTAACCGGGTCAGGGCCTTCAGGGAAGTGAGATGCACACATAAGACAAACATAATTTAAATTCAAACGGTATGCACACATTCCAAAGAATTAATAATGCAAACCGACACACCATCATAAGTTAGTTTACAAAAAATCTACATTGAGATAATATGGACACTTCTATATATACTTTACATGTTTCATCGTTAATTTCCTGTTTTATTTTTGGCTGGACCGCAACAGTGGCTGAGTGACAGAGTGATGAAGTTACACCATTTGTCGGCCGGTCCAGCCATATACTAGGTTTTGACCTGGTCTTGTTACCTGTTGTTTGGTGATTATTTTCTGCAAGGTGCATTGTGAGCATGCACAGATAAGTAACCTACTATAGCAATATAGGTCAGAGTGTATCTGTGAGACACTGAGTGGCGTGTCTCACCCGGTAATTTTACGCACTTGTATTAATTTCACAGTTGTGATCTTGGTTCATAGTGCGCGTCATACACTGGCACAAAAAATACTGTTATTAATTGTTTTTTTTAAATTTATTGTATTGTTCCTAACTGGAATGCATACAAAATATGAGCACTGAAATACATTACTGAGACCTGCGAGCGGTATATTCCATGTTTTATCATTTAACACCTGAATTTCTGCACCGTCGTGCATATTTCTCTTGCGCTATGATTTTGGATCTGTGATTGACTCCGCGACAGTGCACTGCTCTTCCAGGCTTGTGACACGAATACGCATGTCAGTCGATTTGGATTAGAGCAGCAGCCAAAAGCGTAACGTGACACTGTCGATTTGCGCGCGCTAACATTAAGAGTATCGCAGATTTTTATGTGAGGTCTCCGTAAACGGCGAAGAACCTTGAGGTGAAACCGTTAGCATAAACAGGAAAGCTCATCTTCATATCGTTAAAACAAAACCGTAGGTACCCCTGTCTCTGAATCTTTGCGTCGCTATTTTAGGCATATGGCGCCAGATACGAGTCCTCTGAGAAAAAAAAAAAAACGTCTTGAAATGGTTTTCACTCACCGGATGCAGCGGGAACGATTGAATGACAGTGTCGCGTGCCACCTCTGTTTTGCTACTTGCCGCAAATCCAGCAGGGGGCACACTCCTACTATAGTTCTGATATCATAGATTAGCAGCCAATTCTCCTGCTGACTCCGGCTCCTCACGACCGTTTGGAAGATTCACTGCCCCCTCCACTATCAGTACAACACACGTAATACAGCCACGGCACCAAGTTCTTTACAAGCGCGCGTTCTCTTAATAATGCAACTAATGTCCAATATATACCTTATCCAATGTTCGTGGTAAAAATGACAGCCATTCTGAAGCTTCAAACTGTGCAAATCATATGCACTTATCAAAAAAAAAAAAAAAAAAAAAAAAAAAAAAAAAAAAAAAAAAAAAAAATCATCAAAATATGGAAAAGGCTGCAAATTCGGGATTTAATCAATTTTATGCATTATTTTACCCTTTCCAATGTCAAATTTCAGATTAATATTGATGTTGTCACCATTATCAAGCATTATTATTATTATTATTATTATTGTTGTTGTTGTTACTACTGTATCTTCAAAAAATAGAAATATTTCATGAAACACGAAAGACACATTTTTTTTTTACAAAGAACGTCCACTAAAAAGCAACAGAATGAGCTCAAACGCAGAGAATATCTCTCATTTCATTCCCTTTTCAAATGTACATTTAAAAATGCTGGGGTCTTTGTTTGCAAACACACTGAAGCACTTTTGGACAGTTTCTGTTTGCAGTACCCAGGGGTGTGGCCTTTGGATTTCAAAGCAAATTCAACTAACTGTAGGCCTACCGTTTCAAACAAGGGTGCAGCTGCTGCTGGGGTTCCAAACTGGCGGAAATAAAGAATGCATTTTCAGAAAAAAACGGACATGTCTTTCTCTTTGATGACGGAAAAAAATGATCTTTATTACAACGCTGCAATACAATGAAAAACCGCTTTCTGGATTCAGCAATCAACCTGAGCGACTCAAAGACAGCTTGATCACGTGGAGGCACCAAGGCACTGCACGGATAATAACGGGCTCTCGGGTCACGTGTTTTCAAATCCCTCGTCGAAGAATGGGACCGATAGACAAAGGACAGCAGACCCCGAGCCTTTCGCGGGATTGGGCGGGACAATCGCCTTAATGAACGATACGGACTCTAACAAACCTACGGTGATTAATGCCTAATAATGTTCACACCCTTTTTTTAGAGGGTTCAGGGCTGGGGCCCTATGGCTGGTGTACGTGTCTCGAACGACTGGGGGAGTCCCATTGCCTTTTAGCGAGCAACGCCTGCAGTAATAGGATATGGTCACCAGAGGGCGAAAAGGCTGGAAAAATTGAGGGACTCTTCAATTGTTCTTGCTCACGTTCTGTAAATGTGATTTGATGTCATCGGTGTTATGGCATCTCACCGCCCTTTCAAACGGCAGATGCTCAGTTTCTTTTCAACAGGGCTTTTCGGGTAATCAACGTTCGCTGCATTTTTATGTGTGTTATGACACACATACCAATACACCTATACACCCCGTACTGGTATACGTTAGGAGTAATCCTTTACGAGGTGTGTGTTAAAGGGTTTTAACGAAGAACGGGAAATGAAGGACCACCCTCCGCAGCTTTCTAGCCAATCAGAATCGAGTATTCGCCCAGACCATGGTATCAATACATAATGTACTTTTTAAATTCATGCTCTAAATAATATTTCAAGATCAAATTTCCTAATTGTCTTAATTGTATAATTGTGTTAGCATACAATACATACCTAGGAATTCCTTGTTACAAGAGTGCTAATGTATACAAAATTAAGAATTTTTTTTTTCCTCAATGTACACAAGGGATGGGCTTGGGGTAGAAGAAGAACACTTATCTTCACTGAAACATATTGGTATTTTGTTATGTTATTCATGTTTTGGCCCTTGTCAAGGTCAGTGGAATTGTGAACTCCAGCGTGACAACATTTGGCCAAAAACCTTTTTCTGTCTACCAGGAGCTCAAAATGACCTTTCAACCAAGCCAATGATCCCAACGACACCTCAAAACTAACCATGCTTAACTAACCAAAATGGTTAACAGACCAGTGAATTACTATTTTGTTTTCCAATGCCCATCTCAGTCTCCAGACTTGAACCTGATTGGAAATCTGCGGTTTGAATTTAACTGGGGCAGACCAAAGCACAGACCAAAGGACGTGAAGGATCTTGACGGAATCTGTACGGAGGAATCCTGATGTGAGGGGAATTCTTTGATCGTTCCTCATAAAATACCATAACAGTCTCATAAAAAACCATAACAACCCCATAAAACACCATAGATGAAGACTGTAAGGGGAAGTACACAAAGTCCTGGAGCCAAGGGAACCAATAATTTTGACACTTGTCTTTTTTTGGGGAATTAAATGATCAATTGTTTTTTTTTTTTTAAAAATCACTTTACCATTTTATTAGAATAAAAGAATACAGTTATCCGCATTTTCAGCATACAATATAGGTATTTGCCTGAGATTACTTTATACAATCCTATTTGCCCATCTTTCACAAGGGAATCTATCATTTTATAGGTGAGTGTATAAAACATTTAGAGCAAAAATGAGAGGTCTCCATTTTAGATTTCAGCACTTAGAATAAGCACGTGCTGTCATCTTGGAACACACGCACACATGCGCGCGCTTGCACACACACACACACAGACACACACTTATTATATGCATTATGAAAAACTCCCCAGTTTTGGAGGAAGGATTTCATTTTTCATTCCCACGTAATAATCACTTATTTAAAAAATATTTTAAAAAAGCTTAAAATAAGAATTTTCAGATCGCATCCCCACTAAATTAGGTGATTGAACCGACTTTGGCAATCACGTGCAGCAATTACTTACAGAGAGCTAAGAATTCAGCATAAAGTACAGTACAGTAGTATGAAACATTAGATATTGAAACTCGACCGAGTTTAGCCGCTAGAACTGGAGACATGTCAGATATATTTGAAATAGCAATCCCCCCCATCTCATGTCACGCCAGTAGCCCCCGCTGCGTGGGACCCTCGACTTGTGTTGTTTGCATGTTTGGGGGGGGGGGGGGGGGGGGGGGGCTAAAGCAGTGAATTCCGCCTTACGTCATCGGGAGAGAAACCTAGCAGGGACGCACATCTCTCCCGCAAGCTGCGCCTTTAAATATCGGAGCCTCCGCGCGGACGGTTTTAGAGGCATTGCACACCTCGTTGCGGACAAACCGGGCAAGGCTGTCGTTAATTTGGAGGCATTCGGTTCAATATGAGATTTGAAGTCTAGATTCTCGCCATTTCTTCGCCAACATTGTTACAGTAAGTACTTGGGTTGGATTCGTGTTTTGATGTGGGCTGTCCTTATTGGAAGATGAAGAAAAAAATATATTTTATCACATACCAATTTTAAAATACCCTTTCCTAATCTTTGGCCGATTTTCATTCTGTTCACATGGTTTGCATATTCGTTTTCTTTAAAAACAATGCCTTATGTGAAGATTAGTATAGATTATGCGGTAGAGGCATTTCTTGTTTTGGCAGCATTAGCGGCACGTCGATTAGGCTACTGCTGTTTGACATAGCTAGGTTTGGTGCATTCATAATGGCATTTATCTGGCATTACATTTCGGCTCCATTCTAGTGTCAGTGATCGTTTGGGGTGGAAAGAAATTTGCTTTAAACAGGGACTCAAAGTCTGCAGGTTGCAATGTTTATTTACTGCTATAACGAATTATCCAAGACTAAAACGGAAGCTTGCCATGTATACGAGCTATAGCGAGCTTGACCTTTTCGTGAGGTGTCACCAAAAAAATTAATTGCCGGCTTTTGAGTTATGCACCGTTGTGCTATCCGTCTAAAAACCGGCGACTTGCTGTAATTCAACTCCATCACTTCCAACCGTGTTTCAGGCATGGTGCTGTGCTTACTCGGTGTTTTTAATCAGTGCATTGTCTTGTACAGTAAATTGATTTAGCCTTCTCTTTTCTCCTATATGCAGTCGCTGACTAAGCATATGGCGTTCGCTGCCGGAAATCCATTCACTCTTTCACTGTGGCCAGGTTTATTTCGTTTATTCTCGGCGGCGCGCGGGCATAATCGATGAAATCCCGTTTCGAAAGACACACTTGTATGTGGACCGAAAGGAATTAAAGCTCAGTATTACTGCTTCTCCGGCGCGACACGTGCACGTAGCCCCTCACGTTTGTGGCCCGAGGATTGTTTTTTTAATCCCGTTGTTGGATGTAAATGGAGCCGAAGGCGCGCTCCTGTTTTATGCGCGGCCTGGTTTTGTTGGTAGTTTCCGACACAAACGGAAGGCTGCGCGCGTACGTGAAATTGGGGTGAAATCTATCATCCGAAAGTTAAGAACGTGTCAGTTGCAGTGGATTAAAGTTATATAACGTGTGTGTTTTGTGTGTATGCGTGTCTGTGTGTAGCCTACATACTGCTGGTCAAAAGTAACTGTTCCCCTGTCACCCAGATATCGTTTCCTTATGACTTCTTCAGTGTGCTGTTGTTGTTGTTGTTGTTGTTGTTGTTATTATAATAACTTTACTCTTCATCATTTCCACTGTATCCTGTTTCAACCCAAATGGGAATTTAGGAAAACAGTACAACATGAAAAGGATATTACAGTTTTAAAGGAACAATACTGTAAAGCTACATAACATCAGGCTTAGTGAGCTGGCGAAAGATTGGCACTCAAACCCAAGATCCTCACTGCTGATTAAGTGCATGTGTCAGTGAGGTGTACAGTGTAAACGTTCGGTTCAGTGAGAGATTGCGCTTGCTCCCCTCCCCCATCTCCCCACCTCCCCCCCCCACCTCCAGGTCCCGTGAAGAAGGATGCCGGAGCAGAGCAACGACTACCGCGTGGTGGTGTTCGGCGCCGGCGGCGTGGGCAAGAGCTCGCTGGTGCTGCGTTTCGTGAAGGGGACCGTTCCGCGAGAGCTACATCCCCACGATCGAGGACACCTACCGCCAGGTGATCAGCTGCGACAAGAGCATCTGCACGCTGCAGATCACCGACACCACCGGCAGCCACCAGTTCCCCGCCATGCAGCGCCTGTCCATCTCCAAGGGCCACGCCTTCATCCTGGTCTACTCCATCACCAGCAAGCAGTCGCTGGAGGAGCTCAAGCCCATCTTCGAGCAGGTGTGCCAGATCAAGGGGGACGTGGAGAGCATCCCCATCATGCTGGTGGGCAACAAGTGCGACGAGGCGCAGGGCCGGGAGGTGGAGGCCAGCGACGGCGAGGCGGTGTCCAAGAAGTGGAAGTGCGCCTTCATGGAGACGTCGGCCAAGACCAACCACAACGTGAAGGAGCTGTTCCAGGAGCTGCTCAACCTGGAGAAGCGCAGGACTGTCAGCCTCCAGATCGACGGCAAAAAAAACAAACAGCAGAAACGCGCCGAGAAGCTCAAGGGGAAGTGCGTGGTCATGTGAGCTGGGAGGGGGGGGGGGGTTAGTGGGGGGTGGGGGGGGGGGGGCGAGCCTGGAGGAGGACTGGGGGGGGGGGGGGGGGGAGGGAATCCTGGACTCTCGCTCAGAGAGTGACTGAGAGAGGCCACACATGACAGAGGGAGACCCATCACGACGCGCCGTGCTAAGCAGGCGAAACGTTTACACCGAACACTGAATGGAGACGGACTGTGTTCTTTGTTTCCCCTATTTATCTCATTTTTAAGAAGAGTACCGACATCAAGCTATATCCGAATAACAATAATAAACACCAGTTCCACTCCCAACACGAACATGCTTTGAATGAAAAACAAGCCCCAGCTTGCAACAGAAGGGAAAGAATGAACCCATCCGCAAGCTTGTACTAGTGCAAGACTCCTTCACCAGTTTCTACACTTGACAACCCTTTCAACCTACACGAATCACAGCGCAGGCCTCTACCTATCAAAGAGGCTATCAGTATAGGCCTCCACCAATCACAGAGCAGGGAAAAAAAATTATCCAGTGGGTGCATGGGTCCTCCTGCTGACATTAGAACCAACGTACGATGAACATGATCTGGCTATTGAAAACAAAGAACAAAAAAAAAAAACAGAGGAGGGAATCTTACTCTTCATTATTTTTTTCAATTAAATTTGGCGCAATAGAAGTTTCCTCTCCAGTTTAAAGCAGAAATGTATTGTAGAATATGTTAATATTTGCCTCCAAAGAGCAGTGATATGCCGAAGCAATACTTGCAAAATGTCTAAGGAGCTACCAGTTCATGGAGGAGTTCAAAAGTCAACGAACAGTTTCTGATGGGAATTGTAACCATATCCATTGACATTTCATGAAGCTCAGTGACTCTTGTGTTTGTTTTTTTTGTATGATTTGTTTAATTGTTTTTGCATCTATTTTATACTTTGAACTTCACTGTGGCAGATTTTCTTTAGCCTCCACGTGAAAAGAAGCAGAAAGGATCCTTAATCCTTAAATGTGAGTAAAAATGGCAAAATTGATACACACAGTATGACACAGTATAAATGTGGTTGTAACTTAACAGGACTGTCTTTTCTGTGCCTGCAATTCGAGATGCATTGTGGGGGGGGGAAAAAAGTGTTACACAATTGCTTTCAACTATTTCCAATGCATACAAACCTACAACAGCAACATTTTGTATGCTCTTCCACCAGCTGTAACAGCATTGGAACCGGTTTTAACAAATGAAATTTGTAGCCCAAAGAGAAAGCTTTCAGTCTTGGACAGAGTGGCCATTGGTCTCACCCATCTTTGGCCGCCACTGTCACTTATGGCCACCCTGCCATGCTGTGTTAGCAGTTTGTTGGGATCAGTTTAATTATTATCATTTTTTTGCCCAATGAAAAGGTGAGGAGTCAAAGTCGTACTGATTTACAGCAATAGCGCACACGTACTGTATTGCCTGTGTGAGTTGTACATGGCAGTACGGAGGTACGGTATGGAGGCTACAGGTCATTTAAAAAAAAAAAACAGGCTTATTTAATATTTTTGTTGTTGTTCGTCTGTGTTATGTGCTCATATGCAAACACTGATGTCACTGAACACGGGAGAACGCGCTACAGTAAAAGAAAACATAGCTGTAATTTATCATCCTTTACATATTTGTTTAAATACTCAAAATATGTGAGAGAAAAAAGCTAATATTTTCACTGAAATTATAAAATTATATTGGCTGACCACCAGGAATATTGCTGTAGTGGGAAGCATAAAGGAATATCTACTGTACCATGAATGAAGGAAGCAAAAATTTAAATATCAAATCATTGTTTCTTTAGTACTTGCATTTGCCTGTTACCTATGAATATTTGATTTTAATAATCGGCTTTAATAATGTGCATATTTTTCCACGGCCTTGCGGTGGAACAGTTACGCAAGGCCTGAGAGCGCATGATTGGTCAGTGGAGATGAAACACACGATACGCATCAGTGCGTGATGCTCGTGTTTTAGAGAACGCAAGAAATAAAATCAAATATATAGGCTAAAAATACATTTTTAATTAAAATGCTTCCATGTATAGAAATATCATACAAACTTAAAGCAAATGGTTCCAGTTCAACTTCATTTTCACAGTTACAAAATGGATCCTGAGTATGTATTCTGTCTCTTATTTTAACACATTATTATTATCAGGTGAGGAAAATTATACACATCTTCGACATTTAAAAATCATATTCGGTGTGAAAAAACTTTGTTTTAAGTATTGACAGAGCATTACAATTCACACGAGGGCAAATAGCACATATGTATATATTTTTAGAAAGGTGTTGTTTATTTAATGATTGGCCTGGTTTTATGGCTAGCTTGTATTGCTGTATTGGCTATATTTCTATAGACAGATATTGACCTTCACATTTCAAAAGCAAGATATTACTTGTAAATTAAATTACAGCTTTGTCATAAAATGTGGAAATGTCCTTGATATTTGTCAGACAACATAAATAAGCTCTTGCAAATAGGCGTATTGAAAGTATATGAAAGATCAATTAACCTATCGGCTCTTAAAGTAATATTAATAGTATGTAAAATTCTCATAGGTAACGTGTAACATGGATAACTGGAAACTGCTTAACGGCCTGTGCTTAAAACATCTATGCCTGTCTTTCTGTTGAACGATTTAAAAATCCAGAACTACTTAAATTATGTACGTTAAAAATGGTTTATTCAAATGCCTGTATAGAAATCATGCGTGCCTACAAGTTTATATTTTCTCTTATATATATTATGTCACAAAATAAAGGAAATTATGCATTTAATACATCACCTGTCTTTTCTTTGCTTGAATGTTAAATTAAATTATTATGTTTTTAAAACTTTTATTGGGTTTTTTTGTTCATATTTGATATTTATATTACACGGTTGATAATGTTTATATAAATTATTACATTTTTATGAAGCTATTTACGAGAACTATAACTCCTAGAACAGAAATAAGCAGGCTACAGTACAGTGGAACTTCTTTATAATCTGTGCATAGAGTAGTAACTTGTATTTAGGATGTTATTTCCCAGCTTTTGTGAAGTCAGATGAGGCTGTATGGGGATTTTTTCTAAGCCCAAATCCCTAGCACGAGGATGACACCACTTCCTAGAATATACCATGTCCTAAAACAAAAGATAAAGTGATTATGTTCATTTCAGTCTTACGAACTTCGTCGTCGCGGAAGCAAGCGGAGAAAGGAAGCGTTTTCTTATGAATATCTCTAATCATGGAAACATGGCTCGTCACTGCGGGGAGTGTTTTTATCGAAGTACAAAATAGCAATACCTGTAGGAAGAGCTTAGCGCGTGAGCTGCTCTGCGCAAGGTAGGCCTGCCCTCTCGTCTCCGCGCGCTCTCCAAGGTCCTGCTCCATACACGTCTCCTGGGGGGGTTGCTGTGTCTGGGAGACAAACAGGAAATCGGGCCATTAGTTCGTGTATTTCCGTTACTGCGCGCATGCGGTTCGCACAATATCCCGCGCGCCCGCGCTTTACAATCTCATCATAAGGTGACTAAGGAAAAAAAGCAGAAAAATAGGCGTAGGAAAGACCAGTAAGTGGTGTAACACGGTGGAAGACGTCCCCCTTAAGAACCATGTCAATTTAATGCTAAATTACTGCTAAATTAGAACATATTTGGTTATCAGTTTCATATTCACTTTAATATTTAAGCCAACATCCTTCTAAATAAACTAAAAAATCATGAAAAGGGGCATCTTGCCCCACTATTGGGGTTAGATGCCCCCACCTGGGGCAAACTGCCCCCAGGGTACAACTTGCTCCAGTTGCATCTGATTTTTACAGACTTCATTATTTATATCTAAGATATTTTTATCAAGTGTATCTGTTACAAAATTGGCATTCTTGGATTATGTGAAAAAATGAAAACACTGGGTCTCAAGAGGATAAGCAATGTTATTATAACTACAGTCTTAGTCTGTATCTTGCTCAAGGTTGGAGTCCATTTCATTCAGTCAGTTTAGAAAATGAACTGAAATTTAGTTTCTTTATTGACAAACCCTCATAGAGTATCATTAGAGTTCTTCAGTTCATAAATGTTTTAACTTTAACAGTGCATTATTCATGATGGATAAAGTGGTAAGTTTCCCTTTACATACCAGTGTACTGTTGTGTGCTACAGACACAACTAAATTTGTAAAATCTGTATGTAGAATAGGAGCATTTGCATGAAGCAGTGTTGTTCTTGTGCAGTTACGTACATACCTTAGCAGAGCTAGCTGCTAGCATAAACACCGTGCAGTCCTTTAGGCTCAATCCATTCCAGGGCCACACAATCTAAGGTGGGTGTGATTTGCGCTGGAGCGCATTAGGGTCAGCAAAACCCCCCAGGGTCGCCTCAGTAACCAAGCACACATTTCCACTGCCTGTTCATCTTCGGCTGCAAGGACAAGATAAGAAATTCCCATCATGCCTCAAAAAGGCTGTCAAGGCCCAGTGCATTCTGGGAAAATCAGAGGTATGTATTTAAGGACAGCTGACCCATGTTGCCACCAGAAAAGGGACATGAAAACAGCTTGTGGGGCAGTTTAATTCTGCAATAATATCCCAAATGCAGTCAAGCCCCCCCTGCACAGGACACACTTACACAGTACTACATTACTGACTAAAAGCTCACCTCACCAGCAATGATATTAGCACTGCCAGCTCAAAAGAGAGCAGGATAGATGGTTTATGCAGGGTTCCCCCTCTTTGTGAATACCATATTATGCACACAGTGGCTGCTGCCTGTGACTGGTGCACCAGTGGCTAAGGGCACTGCCGAGTTGTGGCTCAGCAGCTGGACTTGTGACTAGAGGGTTGCAGGTTCAAATCCCAGGTGAAGTACGTCTGGCATACAGGCACGGAGTGCAGGGGGGATGCGGGACAATGTCCAGTCAGCTTCATGGGGGGGGGGGGGGAGTGCATAATGGAGTCAGAAGGAGATTCTGATGGCAGCAGGTACTCAAGCTGCAAAAAAAACGGTCTGCAGGAGGGCTGGCTGCCGCGTGACGGTGTGACCAGGGAAACAGCACCATCTCAGGCTTCGCACCTTGAGAAATAACAACAAGGGTGCAGACGTTACAGCCAGTGCACCTGCTTTGCAGAGACGTCCGTTTCCAGGGACTATAGCGTACGGTTCTTAATGTTGTGACGTTACAAAAATCAAAAATGCTTGTCTACAAAAAGCACAACTGTAAAAAAGAAAAAGCGGTGCACTATGAATTCTGTTCTCCAGCTCACTACATAGAAGCACATTTAATGGCCATCATAGTAGCTTAAAAAATATGACATTGAAGGCCATCTTCAGAGATAAAAATACTGGTTCCAAATATTTTCCAAGCATACTTTTTTGCAGGCCCAAAATACCAATAACTTTCTTAGGCAAACATCAGTCTGAATCAATAATAAATTAGGGGAAATAAGTGAATATATATGTGACACTGCACTTTCTTCTTAGTTCTTGCACAAGATTATTATAAATGAAATTATCGTTTCAGTTACATGTATGTATGCATACATGTATGTATGTTCAGTATGTATGTAAATTAGCAATGATAGTTTACTACAACATGAAGGTTTAGGCAAACGAAACACTACAATATTGTGATTGCAAGGTTCTTGGGAATGCCCCTCCTTGTTACCCAAAATCCCCTGGGGCTGCCTGATACCAGGTAACAGGCCCCAGTGCTGTAGGGCCACTGTGGACAGGCTTCCCCTCCCCGACCTCCTTGGAGTGCAGTTGGAAGCCTAACAGTCTGATGCCGGGGATACTGACAGGGCCAAGCCCCGATGGAGAGCGGGGTGGTCACCATGGAGACCAGGATGGATGGACCCCCGCCACGAGGGGGGTGGGAGCAGGGGGTGGCATTGTATTATTCCAGTGAGAAAGCGAGTCTGGAAGTCCAATCAGCTTGGGGCAAATGAAAATCTACAAGCAACCTATGAATCTGGACAGCAGGTGGGTTTTTTTTTTAAAGAAATTGAGACAGATGGAGTCGTTTGTTTTGTAATTTTTCTATTCTCATTCTCCCGGCTCCCATAGTCTTATCTGTCTACATCGGTTTTCCGCGCGATAATGGAACACAACTGACAGCCTGGGAGGCTCAAGGTTGGATCTTCTCAAGGTTACCCATAATGCACTGGAGCTACAGCTGCCTGCAGTACAAGCGCCAGACAACATAGCCATCTGTAACCCCAGCCTATTGGTGTAATGACACACATAAACATATCATATTTCATATACACAGTACGTTTGATCCTACGACCATCTGGTGCCTTGCTAGATTCCCTGACAGTACGGCCACTTGAATACTGGTTCACTCAACTCAAAATTAGAGAACATTCCACCACTTGTGCATGCTCTCCCACAACTAACCTGGGAAAAACTTAAAATGAACAAAAGGTTGATCCACTTACGTTCTTGTTTAACTGGAGGGTTTGACATATGCATGCTGTCATCCTTATACAGACCCTGTGGAGTGCGTCTGAACCAGTGGTTTTCCGCCATTTGATAACCAAGCTGTTTCCACCTACTTTGTGTGGTTAAAATTGCTTCCTCTTATTGCTCACTCTCTCTCAAATTCAAAGTCAACTCGCTTCATTGGCTTCATTGGCACGCATCTTGCCAAAGCCCACATAAATCAATTCAAACATTAATACAGATTAATAAGCACCTCCATAACGACAAAAACAATAACAAAAAGGTGATGAAATAGGAATAATAAACAAAATGGAAAAATAAAAATAATTGTGATAATAAATATGTAGTCACAACAATGACAATAATAGCAATGCACAAACAAACATGAACAGTGGATCTGTTTTTAAATGTGTGGATCAGTCTGCTCCACTGGGCTATATGGCTGGCTGAGATATGTATATCAGGCTGCTGTTGGGGCAGCTGATGCTTTTTGCTAACAGGATTACTAGGTTTACATCCTTTGGTAGGGAAATGAAATTCGTTGTAATTTGATCAAATTCATGGAAATATATTTTTCTTCTTTTTGGATATTTCATGCAATTAAGAGAGGAAACACATCTCTGTCTCCACCTCTCCTGTCTTACAATGACCACATATTTGTTCTTCATTAGGTACAGATTACATTTTTGTCTGCCCTTTTCAATGCCAAATGTTTCTTTTGGAAAATAATAATCTTGGTCTAAAATTCACTGCCAGGGCCCAGTTCTGTCAGAATTGTTCCAGCAGAACCAGATTCTACTGCAAATCTTGTTCTGTGGGTGACAGCATAATCAGGTCATCAACATACAGAAACAAAATGCAGCTTTTTATAAAGCAGTTTATCAAGGCCAGGAGCTTCTGACTGCTCCAGAAACACCTTTAAGTGTTAAATAATGTAAATATTAAACTGGGCCAGATTCAGATCACAGCCCTGTCTCGCACCACAGCCCAGTGTGAATAACTTTACCCCTTGCATAAATTATTATTATTATTATTATTTTTAGAGTTTTATAGAATAGGCCTCTGAGTCAAGAATCATTGCAAGAATCTTTCCATTTTTGTTTGGTCAAAATGTTCATTTCTTTGGCCGTGTGGGACGTCGATATTATACGACAGTGGTTTGCTAGGAATATTGGTTTGCCAATCAGACTTTTACTCGAACACATTGTGATTGTTAAGGGAGTTTATAAGCCTTGTATTGAGGACACTTCAAAATCACTTGCCTGCTTCCCTTCCCCCCCCCCCCCCCCCCCCACATTACTGCTTAGTACACACGCCTCTGATTATTAGGGACCAATTTGTCTCCGCTGTACAGGATATAAGCCATAGGTTCCAGATGTCACAGAACCAGCTGGATCTCAGCACCAGGTTGAATAACTGGACCAGAGCCTTCTGTGGCTCAGCAGTGCTGTGTTTTAGCATCTCATTTCACATAGTCCAGAAATTATTTTGATTGATTGTTTCTTAAATTAAAATTTAAAACTTATTTTTCCTTTTTTTCCAGCTTCATTTGTCAGGACAGTGTGACAGAGAGAGAGAAAGAGAGGAAGAATGGGGAGCGAAAGATAGGGAGAGATGTGCGACCAAGGTCACATGCCCGGGTTCAAACCACCAACGTCACAGCTCACAATGAGCATGTAGGCAGGGCTCTACAACTACACCATGAGACACCCCTCCCAAATTTAATTTAATCTTTTATTGATATAATTCTGTTTATTTCTCAATTTTCTGAATTTCCCATTGTTTAAATGTATTGCAGGAATTCAGATGTAAATGCAGGCTATGCTGATGGTTGTTTTTTGGGTATTAAAATAGTCTCAGTTGTCTTCTCACAGGCTTCTGCATTCAGAATCAAATCATTTTTCAGCACATTTTTGCTTTATATTTCCGTATCACGATTTTAGCAGGTTGGCTCCAATTGCTGCATTCTGGGATTTTTAATGAACATCATTGACTGCCAGATTTATGCCAGCTATGTCACGTCGGAACTGTGCGCGTTATTAAAAATGTTAATAGAATTACAGAACTAATTCAGTATTTATTGCTTTAATGAATTTATCCTGTCCTCTTGGATCGAATCTGGACAGTGCCAGTACTGTCTGCAGCCATTAGCTTCATAGGTGAAGTACATCCTAGCGAACGCGTTAGCCCAGGGTATGGGAGGGTTCGGTAGCTGAGGGATCCACATTCATCCCTTGGTCATTTGTGCACCCGTAGACTGCAAGTGAAAGCCGTATTCCCCCTGATCCTACCACCATGTTCCACCCTGGACTTCGGCTCGATAGAGTCGCAGGGCCTCCATTCCATTCTTTATATATTACCGTACTGGGGTTGCCGGTTTCTGTTAGCGTGGGTGAGAGGTACAGAGGGACCCCTTTCCAAATAAATGGCTTTTTTCCTTTTTGGCTCTAGGCATTCATGGCCTATGCCAGGGCAGGCATTACAGTTCCCCACAGGAGCATTGCATTTCCTGGGCCTGGAAATTGACTATTTCCATGAGGAGAGTGTTAAGGAACTGTTCACTGGAGATTCTGTCGGGCGAGTGCACATAAATATAACATAAATGGCATGACATAACGATGAGAACAGGCCATTCGGCCCAGCAATGCTCGCCATTTTCCTGACAAAATTAGTACTCTGATTACCTACAGATTACATAGTATCTAACAAGGTATCAAGCCTAGTCTTGAAAATCCCCCCAAGGGGCAACATAGCTCAGGGGGTGAGAGCGGTTATCTGGTAGTCGGAGGGTTGCCGGTTCGATCCCCGCCCTGGGTGTGTCGAAGTGTCCCTGAGCAAGACACCTAACCGCTAATTGCTCCAGCTAACGAGCTGATTGGTACCTTGCATGGCAGCCTTTCACCGTTGGTGTGTGTGTGAGTGTGTGTGTGAATGAGTGAATGAGAGGCATTAATTGTAAAGCGCTTTGGATAAAAGCACTATATAAATGCAGTCCATTTACCAAATCCCTTTATGCCCCCTGTGTTGAACACCTGTCACTGCTGTGACTTTCCCCACTGTCACTTTCTGAGTTTTACAAGGATCCCCTGGCAGGAGTGGAAGCTGGCTTCACCCTTGAATAAGCACCGTCCCACTGTTATTTACAGGTGGTCTGAATGGGGATGTTGAGGTGTGCATCATCATGGATGATGAGTTGGCTGCTGTTACTTTACCCACCAGAGACCTGGCAGAAAAACAAGTTTTGAAGTATATAAATTATTTTTGACATAATACAAGTGTCTTGGATGACAAAAACATGTCGCAGTGAAAATATTTTCAGAGGCATTGCTTATTTTAGAAGTGTAGTTATCAAGATATTGGAATTTATGGTTCTTGAGATTAGGACCAGTGTCTTCTGTCCCCTACAGGGGACAGAAATGAATTGCAGGAGGGTCTTAGGAGGTTAATGAAGGGATGGGCCACACACAGCAGTGTTAGGGTTTCCCCCCAAAAAAATCTGAAAGAAAATGTCCTGTTGTCCCCCCAAAAGTCCCACCTCGGATGGTCACTTATACCCAGGGCTGGTTCTAAGCAAAGTCAACATAGGCAGTTTTCCACAATCTCGCCTAGGGAAGCAGAAAGGCGTCAACTGTGCCTGCTTACACCCCCTTCACACTGGTACATTCGTGCCCAACTGGTCCTGTGCTGAACCCTTATCGAAGATTTTGCACATCATGTACAATCCCAGTTGGTGAAGACCCGCTCCAGGAAAACAGCCCGATTTCATTTCCACTGCCGGCTCGATTGTAATCAAGCTGGGAGCCAGCAGTGATGTCAACAATGGTCACTTCAGATTTGGCCACAAGAATGTGTCTGCAAACCATGGAGCGCACAAATGTGGGAAGCACAGTCAACAAATAAATTCACAAAACACGACTGTTTCGCTAACTGTGCCAAGATAAAGAGAGGACAAAAAGAAATAGTCCTCTTCTCACTTATTAAAATCTACATTTTTTAACCATGGTAATATTTTTCCCTAATCTTGAATTAATCTTAACTGATAATATATCCTGTGATATTAGCTTATACATTATATGAGCAAAAGTATCGGGACACCCTTTGGTCCTGGTTTTTCATGGTTTGGACTTGGCCCCTTAGTTCCAGTGAAGGCAGATCTCAATGCTACAGCATACAATCACATTCTGTGCTTCCCCAACAGTTTGGGGAAGGCCCTTTCCTGTTTCAGCATGACAATTATCCCCAGGCACACAGCAAGGTCTATACAGAAATGGTTTTGTTGAGAATGGTGTGGAAGAACTGGCCTAGTGGCCAACACAGAGCAGTCCAACACCTTTGGAATCAATTGGAAAGCCAACTGCGAACCAGGCCTAAACCCCCAATCAGTGCCCAATCAGATTTGATATAATCTCTCTTTCTCTCTCAATTCTCTCTGAATTCAATATGATTTATTTGCATGAAACACATAACATACAGTAAATATTATCAAAAAAATACGTGCAAATGGGATTCAAATGGAGGGTAGAAAAGTATATGAAAAATTTAAATAATTTATACTGTAATTATAATATTTCTACAATATACAGGCAACACATTGACTGTTTATCCATGCAGTGGTTGTACTCTTGCTGGGTGGTTACTCACTGTCCCTCAGGTTGCGAAAGGCTGAAACATATTGTGCTGTGCGTGGGGCTGTTGACCCTTCTCCCAGGAGGCTTTGCAGCTTTTCCACATTTGTCAGGGAAGAAAATATGTTCTCTCTCTCGCCCGCCCACTTTTCTTCTCTCCCTCTCTTCCTTCCTCTCTCTCCCTCCCACCCTTTCTTCATCTCTCGCCCTCTCTCCCTTTCTATATCTCCCTCGCTCTCCCCCTTTCTATTTCTCCCCCTCTCTCTCCCCTTTCTATCTCTCTCTCCCTCCCTTTCTTCATCTCTCCCTCTCTCTGGCTTTCTATCTTGGCCACCATCCCCCCCCCTCTCTCTCTCCCTTTCCCACCCCCCCCTCTCTCGCTCTCTCTCTCCCCCCCCCCCCTCTCTCTCCCTCTCCCGCGCCCCCCCCCCCCTCTCTCTCTCTCTCTCTCCCTCGCTCACCCCCCCTTCTCTCCCTCGCCCCCCCCTCTCTACTGTACATCAGCACTTCCTGTTTAACAGGATGTATCATGAATGCTCATGAGCAGCCCAGAAAGCCAGGCCCCGCCATTTCACGTGCGCCACATGTCTCTGAGCCAGCCTGTTGTTTTGCATCATCCATTCTGGTGCTTTCCAATCATGGAGACTTGGCACACACATTACATTATATCAGCTCTATGTGTTTGCACAATTACCATGTGTACTGGAGTCTGGCAAAGTTATTGTATTACTGGAGAGGTAATCATTTTTCCCTCAAAAAAGAAAAATATTGTGTTTTTAAATTACATTTTTGTGCTCCCAGAATATTAAACTGAACCAGCACAGCAAACCAAGGTTGTAAGAGGTCCGTAACCATGAATGTAGTAAATGCACCCTACAAAAATGCTCTTTCTGCTTCTGTTTTTGAAGTCGTCTATTTGAAAAACAGCTTTTTGATTACTTGAATTTAAATCTAAATAAAATCTCATTTTATAATAAAACATAAATATAATCTAAACTGTCAAGCCACCCAATCAGGAAATTTTGCACATCTGCTTAAAGCAATCATGAGTTTAAAAGAAAGACAGAGCATTCTGGGAAACCTGGGGGTTTTTTTTAAAACATTAAAATCAACGGTGTCCACAGCATGTCTGGAGGTTATGGTGTTTTCTTGTATCCTTTGGTGTGTATCTGTGACCTTTTTGACAAATGTGAAATAAAGCAATTTATTCTTTACACAATAATATTTGAAACTGTGATCATAACGGTGATGGTGGATCTTTTTCTTCATCATATCCGCTCATGTTGTTTTAATATTTTATGAGCACTGTTCTTGTACGATTTATAGGCTATTTCGATTATTTCAGAATGATGAAATATAGCGTAGACATTCATTGCACAGCACAGGTGTACAGCGTCCACAAACGTTTACCATGCATGTTTCGCAATTGAGGATCTTTGTTCAGAAATCTGTCCCTACAGTCTGTCAAAAAATGTATATATATAAAAGAAGGTTATGCTACTTCAGCTTTCACACTAGCTGAGAACGCACAGGCCAGCTCTTTGTGTGGGTCTCAGGTAGGTCTCTTTGTAGCAGGAGCTTCAGATTGATAGCATCTGGCTGTAGTCTGACATAATGTTGGATATAGCAAATGGATACGACATTTATCTGAGCGCAAATGAATTCGAAGCTGCTGCTGATGAACTCGTAAATTAGCGAACGCACATCTCCAGGACTGGGTCAGACATATCTCAGATCAGAGCATCAGACCGGTCGTAACCTTACGGCAGCGCAAGCCTGAAATGGACGGCCACTGTTTGCTAACGTAAACAGCGTTAAGAAAAATGTCCCTTTGCTAATGAGGCTAATGGTCTACATGGACTTATCCAGTGCCGACTTACTCAGTTTCAATAAACTGATTCATTAGGTATGCTGAAGCCCAAAGTACGTATTATGTAAAAATGATTTAAAAAAAAAAAACCTTCATTACATTACAGGCATTTAGCAGATGCTCTTATCCAGAGTGACTTACACAACATTCTACATAGCATTTACACTGCATCCATTTATACAGCTGGATGTATACTGAAGCATTGCAGGTTAAGCACCTTGCTCAAGGGTACAACGGCAGTGCCCCACACGGTAATCAAACTTGTGAGCAGTTCCTTACTCATTATACTACACTGCCACCCAAAACTTCAAACCAAAAAGAGAAAATAATAAACAAAAAATCCATTCACTGAGACTAATATAGCCTACCCTGGCTTATCCAGTCTCCATATTCGACCTGTTTTTTCCCCATCTTCTCTCAATGGATATGTCTTTCAATCTGGCCCTGGCTTTACATTACCAAACATCAAGCCTTATCATTATTATATTTTTTTATTATTATTGTTATTATTATAACTATTAGGATTATTATTACTACTATTATCATTATTATAATGACACTATTAGGGCTAGCCTGAGGGAGGGCACAAGCAGGCAGACCATCATTTCTTTCCAGGGCTCCGTGTGAGTGTTCTGATGTTTCCCCGCTACATACATTGAATGCTGCTGTAGCATCGGTCATAGCGTATACACATTATTCCATTATATTCAATTTCTGTGCCCATTGGATTACTGGATTTCACCCGAATGGGTGTTGATAAAGTAAGTCTTTCTATATTATTAACCTGAGAAATGGAAGCAAGCGTATCTCGTCTTCAGTTAGGTTAATTTTAGAAACGAGTTAAACGACGACGCTGAACTGCATGTAGCTATAGCATCCCATTGGGTCTAGTGCTTTCACCTTGGGAATGAAAGAAAGCGAGAAAAAAAAGCTCTTTAGCCCCGTGGATAAAAACGGCCCAGTCCTCTGAACGTAATACAGAGATAGTCTTGACTGCTACCCTGCTCTATTCAGATAAAAGGGTCAGAACAGCATTAGCCGAGAACACAACAAAAGGCCTGACATCCCCACAAGCAGAAGCCACATCAGTCTTTCATTGTCACGGCAACATCCACGACAGGCAATATTTATATCTCCTCCGATGTGCGTAACGATGATGCACGCGGCAGTCACGAAAAAGCCGGTTTCGCCTGGTTCAACCTCAGTCAGGTTCGGCGATGCGGCGCAGCGAGCACGTTACAAGAATCCAGAGGACTCCGTAGTCCGAACATAACGTTACGGACACTGTTTGGAAAACGGAGCTCATTTTAAATCATCTTTCTTTCTTCTATTAAATGTTCCCAGTGTGCATGTGAACTCTTCTTTTTCTTGTTCTGCTTCTTCTTCTTCGTGTTATTACATTCCATTTTAGCGGGACACGGCTTTCTTTTTATACCAAGACCTCTGCCATAACCATTCCACATCAGACGGTTTTGCTTATTTATCAGAAGTTATCATTCAAATACATGTAAGCAGAGAGCCGATCATGCATGTATGCAAATATGTGGGTTTTATAAATAAAAAAAAAACTTTTTACTTACACGTGATGATGTGTTTAAATGCATAATTCTGCTTTGAGTGTGCAAACCTCTTGGCACCATTTAATCTTCGAGGTTATTGTGCTCTCAAGTGGCACTAATGCTCATTCTGTTCTATTTAAGCTGCACATTAGAAGTGACAGTTATAATTCAAATCCGCATATTTTATACAGCTCATTAACAACAAGGGAATTTATTGGATTTATATGCCTCCTGTAGAAAATCTACAAGGCGATACTGGCCTCAAAGGCTGAAAATATTTAAGCAAGCGCAGTAATTTGAGGATATACAGTAGCCTGAAATTATGCAATATATCATCATCAGACTTCCTGATAAATGGTTACTGATGATGTCACAAAACCACACCTACTACAACCACACCCACACGCGCACAAAAAACAACAAGCGCACACACACACACCCACCACAAGCACAGACACATGCACACACCCACTACAAGCACACATACATGCACACACCCACTACAAGCACACACACACACACACACACACTACAAGCACACACACACACACATACACACACACGCACCCACTACAAGCACACACACACACACACACACACACACACACCCACTACAAGCACACACACACGCACACACCCACTACATGCACACACACACACGCACACACCCACTACAAGCAGACACATACACCTCCACTACAAGCACACACACACACACACATACGCAAACCCTCCCTCGCCCTCCTGATTCTAAGGAACAAAACACAGATCTCAAACTGGGGATTGCCCAGCAGGGCCACCAGTGAAGCCAGCCTCCCCCGCCCCCCCCCCCCCCCCCCCACAAGTCCCTCTCACCCACACTCCCCAAGGGGGGGGGGGGGCGGGGGCGAAGAGGCGGAGAAGGGGGGGGCGGAGGGCGGAGTTTACGAACCGTGAGGCAACCGCAGAACGCCTCGCCGGCCCCCCTCAGGAGCGCTGGTTGCCGTGGCGACGGCGCAGCTGAGCAGGGCCGGGGTCCGTGGGCTGGAGAGGGAGAGAGAGAGAGAGAGAGAGAGAGAGAGAGAGAGAGAGAGAGAGAGAGAGAGAGAGAGAGAGAGAGAGAGAGAGAGAGAGAGGGAGAGAGAGAGAGAGAGAGAGAGAGAGAGAGAGAGAGAGAGAGAGAGAGAGAGAGAGAGAGAGAGAGAGAGAGAGAGAGAGAGAGAGAGAGAGAGAGAGAGAGAGAGAGAGAGAGAGACGGCGTGACTCATCCTGTTTGCTCCGCTCAGCTTCAGTGGGCAGCGGAGGGAGAAGCCGCCGCCGCTGCCGCCGCTGCCGCGTGCGTCTGGCCCCGGATTATCTTTCATAACATGTTTTCTTTTTGATCTCTGGGAGCTGCTGTTCCAAAAAAAATAATAATGGACGCACCCCAAACACCATACCAATGTCCCCTGAATATATATACTTTCATTAAAAAAACATAATGCGGAATGACAGACACGGGCAGTGCCTGTTTACACCAACCCTCAATTTCCCACCGTCACGTTTCTGCATGTTATTTCATTGGCCTTTATCTAATTACATACCACATTTATTTCAAATTCAACACTTTTTTTTTTTACCTTGGTGAAATGGTACTGAGATACATTTTACCATTAATCTATCGTGTGACTCTGTTTTGCTTTTGAGTATATGTATGTATACGTCATGCCAACAAAGCAAACTGAAATTGATCTGCTATCAGCTACTTCATAAGGTCACAACTATTAATACACACTTCAAATGTTTGTTATTATTTAAACAAATGGGATAGTTTACAGTCTGTGGAGCCATACCATGAACAAAACAGGGAATATGTAACCTTCAGAAAATCCGTAATAAATCCTCAGCTCCTGATAACCTCTGCTCCTGAACTGAGTATAATCAGGGCCTGGTTTTTTGTTTATCTGAAGCTGAACTCTGAAGCTGAGATCGGTGTCCTGACCTCCCAAACCGCCACCAGCTTCCCTCTCTCCTGCAGCACAATCGCGCGGCTCGCCTTGTTGTTTGCTTTCGTCTCATAATTTATTTATTTTCAAGCTATATTTTTAGTCACATCGTTGGAAGATTCACCCCCCCCTCCAATCCCAATACCTACAGAATGGCTTTGTCTGTATTTAGGGAAGATAGGGGTGAGGGTGGGGGCGCGGGTGTTGGGGCGGTCGTTGGCAGTTAGCCTAGTTCAGGGGCGGTTCGAAAATGCATTGAACCGGCAGGCATTTTGAAATATCACTTGAGCTTCCTTCAGCAACCTTCACGCATCAATTTCGATTTCAGCATTTTGGGCAGACGCCAGAGCAAGGAACCGTCAGACACAATGGCATGTTTTAAGAGGGTGTAACTTTAACACAGACACATACAGTAAGCCTAAGGTCTTAAACTTGGACACATTTCCAATTTTATGCAACTGTCTTCAAGAATGTCCTTAGAATAGCTAAGACAAAAAATAATCGGGGGCAGGTTGGGGAGGTGGGAGGGATCGTAGAGTGGTGGGGAAGGGGCCAATATTTACAGTAGCCACTGTTGGGCTGTACAACTTAGGCTAATAGGAACATACAGTGGGTCAAGGTGTAGAGCTCCATGATACATATGAGGACATCTTCTGAGTGATGGAAATAAGTTAGCAATACTACATCTTGATTTATCAATAAAGCCCAGTTGTAATTTGAGGTTAAACAGTACATGAAGTGAACAGAGCACTGTGTGTTTCGGCAACCTGTGCTGCCCTAATCTCTCCATGCCAGCGAACTCAATAATCTCGCTTTGTGAAACAGGGCCTAGGTCTGTCCTTCATTTTATAATGGATAAGGTTAGCATATGTACTGTATAGCGGATCTGCACTTCTTTACGAATGTTGGTTCTTGGGTGCTTCCCTGCTCATCCAATCAGGAAACTGCATGACTGAAAAACGGTCCAGTAGCAACGCCCAAATTTCTATCACATCTAGAGTTCACTGACTAAACTGGCTGTTACAGTATTTAGGGTAATATTTAACAAATATGATTATCTTGAATTTATTAGATCAACAAAAGTGAAAGCCAGGATTGGAGACATCCCATTACATGTCTATCCTGTCACTCACAGTTATACATGATGCAGTCTGTATTGTGTTTTCATTACACAAAGTTAGACCACTGCAGTGCGTACGTATGTTATATACATACGTGTCACTCCTTAGCTACTTTACAGTGCAGTTCCTCTACAGCATTGGGGGAGTCTTTATAGAAAACTCAATTTCTGCTTGAAACACACACACACACACACACACACACACACACACACACACACACACACCAGAACCCATGACACCAGTTCATAGCAAACACTGTCCACAGAGACAACACCCAGCAAAAACAGCTAGTGTTTCATGAACTCTGATAGAGTACATGTTTACATGTTGTGGACTCAAACACTCAGAGTAGAACTGACACAGGCCATTTTCCTGTGCATATAACCCTGCGCACACTAATAATTTGTGTAAATGGGGAAGACCTACATGACATTGAACAGTTCAGTTATTGCATTTTTTGCATAACAGCAACGCATCAAGCTGAACCATTCAACTTCGTTACTCAACAAGTAATCAGGCCAAATGTAATTTAATTGGTGAAACATAGTCCTCAAATTTATTTATTTATCCAACGGCTGTGTCGAGCCTGCTTAAGTGTTTGTGATGTTAATCAGCATTAAAAGGACATCCAGAACTGTTCTCTGAAATGGTTTCTGTCATTTACAGGACAGTCACAGTCTACAGTACTGTATGTCTGATCTTGAAGTTGACATGGGATTGAACTGCAACAACTCCAACAAGCAGGACTACTGCCTACACAAACATCCAGGAATGCAATTTTTGGCTGGACGGCAACAGCGGTGCCAGCCCTACAAACGCGAATATCTGTGACTGACTGACTGACTGACTGATGAAGTTACACCATTGGTCGGCTGGATCATGTGTGTTAGGCCCAGCTGTATACTAGGTTTTAACCTGGTCTTGTTTGGCTATGTCCTGCAGTAAGGTTGTTGCTGTTTGCCGTGTACAACATTCTTGCGGTGGTATTGAGGTGTATGCAAACTCTGAGCATTGCATACACCTCAATACCACCGTATTGTGGCTGTTAAAGGTCTCCAAATTGTATTTTGGAGATTTTTTTGTGTGGTATGCTGGTATTAATAAATGCATGTGAAATTGCATTAATTCAGGAGAGACCAGCTTGTTCTAACCATTACCTACACTGTGATTGACTCTCTTGGCTGCTTAGCCCATCCTTAATACAGACAGTTCAGTTGTTTCTGCCTAATTGGCAGCGGTGAAGACACTCACACCTGCTGACATCAGGGATGAATCCAACTACCGCTTTATTTATTTATACCTAATTAAAGTTTGTCTCCTTCACACTTCGGGTTTTGCGAGCAATTACCCGCACTTTCCGTTCTGAGATCCGTATGAGCACGCAGTTAATAATGAAAAGATTTCATCCATGAGCGAGAGCAGCAAAAAAAAAAAAAAAAAAAAGTTTTTCCTTCTGTTTTGCTTTTCAATCGCCCTTTGAAAATATTTTGTCCCTCTCCGTCTCAGCCTGCTGTGACTAACTGGAATGTTCACGAACACAAGAGAATGGCGAGAAGCAATTTTAATTGAAATGAAACGCTCTTCGGGGTATTTTTTGTGCGGAGCGCTATCGGATCGCAAACTATGTTTATTCATGAACGCTCGCGGGAGAGGCACTCGAACGGCGAGCAAAGCTCGCGCGCGCTGCCAACCAGCGAGAGGCGAGCGATCTGAATGCGCCCTAACCTTCATTACCGTGGCACAAAGCCTGCGAAACAATAGCTCAGCCAGAAATTAACTGATCACAGCACACTGGCTCAGAGCTATGGGAATGTGCCGCGGAGCCTCAATTGTGTTGATAAAAATTAATTGCATAAAGGTGCATGAACTGCATTTTTGTTTGCTTGTTTGGACTAATATCATACCGCACTACTCCAAATAAGGATCAGTTGGAAATGGACATGGATGCACCAATAGGTGACATCATTTTGTCCTCTCACTAAGGTGTAAAACAATATCATGTTTAATTAGATTGCAACAAACTAAATAGTAGTAGTAGTAATAGATAGGTTTTTTGCAGATTACCATCAACAAATAAGAAACATCCATTGACACCAGCATTCAGGACACAACATTTCAATTTCTGAATCGACTGAATCGAGGTGGAATTTAACCAACCCTGATGCCAAATACCCGCTTTCACCCTAAACATTAAAAAAACTACAAAAAAAAAAACATTAAAAAACTACATTTTTTACACACTTCCATATTGTGCACTCCATAATGGCTCAGGTACGCCTCGGATGGGAAGAAACAGCTCGGCCTGACGTCGCCGCGACAGATGGAGCTTCGTGGAGCGATCTGTGAATCAGCGCGCCAAGCACCAGGCGTTTCAGCCGCTGTCTGCGTTACTAAATTCAGCCTACACAACGTCTGTGGCTCGTCAAAAGCGAACCGCGCTCATGTCTGCACGGATGTGAGGTTTGATGTGGACCCAGTCCAGTTTTAAGGCATCTTCACATGACTTATTAGCATAGCATTTGTACGGGCTTGCTAATAAATAAATAAATAAATAAGCTTTATTTATTTATTTATGTATGTATGTTCTCACAGCTTTTTTTTCCCCTCACAATTTATTTATTTAACCAAATAGGTAAACTGAGAAATAAATGAAATTTTCTTTCATCAGTTGATTTTTATTTATTATTTCTTGTAGCGAACCTGGCCTATTCGACAACCAACCAATCGAGTAGCTGGTAGTTCCAAGTGAGTGTTGCGTAGGCCACTGAGGACAGAATCATGACATTTAGCCTTGGAGTAATTTAATTCCCACACTTTCTCCTCGTTCTTTTCCATCAGCTGTGATTGACAGAAAAATTGCCAGATCCTGCAGCACCCTCCCCCGATCCCCCCCCCCGCTGCCACCGCCACCACAATCACCCCCACACCAGCCCTCCCACCCGCCTCCGCCCCCCCCCCCACCCCCTCTATTGCTCATGGATGGCGGTGCACCCCCCCCACCCGATCTGCCCCCCCTACCGCCACCACCACTATCACCCCCACACCGGCCCCCCCCGAACCACGCCCCCCCCCCCCCCCCCCCTATTGCTGATGGACTGCGGCGGTGCCCACCCACCCCCTTGCCCCCCCCTCCGCTCCCCCCCCCCCCCCCCCCAGGGTACACAGCCTGCTCCTTGTCAGCAGTCACATTGATGGAGACAAACAAGACAATCGCATGGGAAGTGCAGATATGATTCAGTGGTTTGGCGGTTTGTGTGAAATGTGTCATTGGTGATATTAGCACAGCGAACGCTGAAGGGCTTCTGACAGTGGCACAGCTCAGATATTAAATTCTTCTTTTAAGCCTCTCCCAAAAAAAAAAAAAAAAAAAAAAAAAAAATGACAAGGGACTCGACATTTGCAAATGTCATAATTCAGATTCTCGCACAATAGGTAAAAGAAAGTGTGTGTGTGTGTGTGTGTGTGTGTGTGTGAGTGCATGAATGCACGTGCATCTGTGTACATAAACACATGCACAGCAAAATTTGTGGTGTTAAAATGAACTCATTGCTGAGCACAACATGTGAGCACATGCAGTATGTCCCATATTGGACTCACACTATAAACTCTGTCAAGAGGCTGACTGAGCACTAATCATTTTACTGTGTGTACACATGCAACAGATTCTAGATTAAACATAAAAATGATCGAACACATTACTGAGACGCAGATACACAAATGGAAATCTTTTCTTGCAGATTATTAATTTCTGCATTTCTACAACAAATTATTTTACCATTAAATGTTTTTAATGCCACATTTTTTTTTTACCTCTTTCCTGATTAAGAGTCATATTTGCTCAGCCTACTCCACCATTTCAAAGTCCTCTACTGGTTGAGCAAAGACCAGGGTACAACCTCTACTGTCCCCCAACAGAGAAAACATGTTAGAATTGAGAAAGACAGAGAGTTGAAAAGAGAGAAACAATGATTCATTAATAAATCCCAAACTGCCATATCTGACCAGGCATTTGGAGCCCAACCATCCACACCCGTCACCTTCAGACTCACAATTAATGAAGGATTGTGTCAAATCTGTACCTTAGACCAGCGGGCTTGAAGGTCATGGCAAATAGCCAATTACCATGGTACTGTAAGGCTGCAAAACCCATAATTTGCTGCCTATTTTTAAACCCTGATAGAGTGACCGTTTCCTCCAGCTGAGGTGCTGGTGGTGGTGAAGACCAGGGGCCTCTTCTATAAAATGGTCTGGCGGTCAAACTGTATCTTAAATGGCGGGTTACTCATTTACTTCTTTGGCGTGGGTACGATTGCATCTCTATGTAAAGTTCATGCTAGTTTTTTACTAAGCGAATTGCCTGCTGGTTTACGTGGAGGTACTACATGCTCGAGGACTGCGGTCAAAACCTCAAAGCGGGCTTGTGTTTGTGCTTTAGGAATAACCTGTAATTTATAAGCAATTTTAGGCATGGGGAGTGCAAGAATCGTGACCAATAACCAGGTGTGTTTTATCTAAGGCATGATAAGATGTCATAAATAGCGCGCTACATGAGCTATTAGCTATTACTCATTCATGGCTGCTCTCGCATCATTGCAGTTCAAATTGATGTTCGTTTGAGATTTATATACCACAGGTGCCCCAGATAGCAAGCAACTCTGGTTGCGCTGAATTTGAATGGGGGGGGTTTGGGGCAGCCATACTGAGTTGGCACTAGCAAGTCTGTGGAGTGTGGGGAGCATCATTTTAACTCATTTTTATCCCAATTTCACTGCTGTAGGCCCTCTCTCTCATTCACGGCACAGCCAGTTGTACAGACAGACAGACAGGCATACGGACAAACAGCACAGTGACCTTCCTTTTGAAATGTTTGAGATGTTCTTTATTGTATTACGACCCTCATCTGTCTGATTACATTTCTGTTTCTTTGAAAAATTTATGTCAATTCTGCCATGCTGACACACACACACACACAAAGCTGCCGATCCGATCAGGTACTCATTCAGGGATGCAACGTACAGTCACAATACAATATACCGAGCGTAACAAAGTTAAAAACTGAAAGCAGTGACCTCTCTCGTTTCAAAATAAGGTCACCTTTCGCGAAGGAGAGCAGAATGGAAGCTCGTGGAGTGAGGCTAAGAGCGGAATGGAAGCTTGTGGAGCGATGCTAAGAGCGGAATGGAAGCTTGTGGAGCGATGCTGAGAGCGGAAATGGAAGCTCGTGGAGCGATGCTGAGAGCGGAATGGAAGCTCGTGGAGCGATGCTGAGAGCGGAATGGAAGCTCGTGGAGCGATGCTGAAAGCGGAATGGAAGCTCGTGGAGCGATGCTGAGAGCGAAATGGAAGCTCGTGGAGCGATGCTGAGAGCGGAATGGAAGCTCGTGGAGCGATGCTGAGAGCGGAATGGAAGCTCGTGGAGCGATGCTGAAAGCGGAATGGAAGCTCGTGGAGCGATGCTGAGAGCGAATGGAAGCTCGTGGAGCGATGCTGAGAGCGGAATGGAAGCTCGTGGAGCGATGCTGAGAGCGGAATGGAAGCTCGTGGAGCGATGCTGAGAGCGGAATGGAAGCTCGTGGAGCGATGCTGAGAGCGGAATGGAAGCTCGTGGAGCGATGCTGAGAGCGGAATGGAAGCTCGTGGAGCGATGCTGAGAGGGGAATGGAAGCTCGTGTAGCGATGCTGAGAGCGGAATGGAAGCTCGTGTAGCGATGCTGAGAGCGGAATGGAAGCTCGTGTAGCGATGCTGAGAGCGGAATGGAAGCTCGTGGAGCGATGCTGAGAGCGGAATGGAAGCTCGTGGAGCGATGCTGAGAGCGGAATGGAAGCTCGTGGAGCGATGCTGAGAGGGGAATGGAAGCTCGTGGTAGCGATGCTGAGAGCGGAATGGAAGCTCGTGTAGCGATGCTGAGAGCGGAATGGAAGCTCGTGTAGCGATGCTGAGAGCGGAATGGAAGCTCGTGTAGCGATGCTGAGAGCGGAATGGAAGCTCGTGGAGCGATGCTAAGAGCGGAATGGAAGCTCGTGGAGCGATGCTGAGAGCGGAATGGAAGCTCGTGGAAGCTCATGGAAGCTCATGGAAGCTCGTGGAAGCTCGTGGAAGCTCACGGAAGCTAGCGGAAGCTCTTGGCTCGCCGAGCGGATGAAATGTCAGGCCTCTCGCTACGCGGATTAGCGGGTGAGTTTGTGGGAGGTCTTCCTTCCCGCCCGCGCTCCTGGCCCCCGCTGTCGGGTTTGATCTCGGGATTGATGTTTCGTTGCGTGGCGGCGTGTTGAGCAGAGTGTCTCTCTGTGTGCCCGCCGCTGGGCTGTGGTCATTAAAATGCGGCTTCAAGCGGAGCTGGAATACAGCTGAGCTTCAGGAGAGGGATCGTGCCTCAAACGCTCCCCCCCTTCTGCTAGTTCACCTAAAAGAAACCTTCCTCCCCCCACCGCACCTGTTCTCCTTTCTTGACGTGTCCCACCTTCCCACCCCCTCTCTCTCTCTCCCCCGTTCTCTGTATGTCCCTCAGTTTTTTCTCCCTCTCTTTCTTTCCCCCTCTCTCTGTATCTCCATCAGTTTTTTTTTTCTCTCTCTCTCTCTCTTTCCCCTCTCTCTGTTTTCCCCCGCTCTCTCTTTCCCCTCTCTCTGTATCTCTCTGTCTTCCCCCCCTTTCCCCTCTCTCGGTTTTCCCCCCCTCTTTCTTCCCCCACTCTCTCTGTATCTCTCTCTGTTTTCTCCCTCTCTTCCCCCTCTCTCTGTATCTCTCTCTGTTTTCTCCCTCTCTTCCCCCCTCTCTCCGTATCTCTCTCTGTTTTCTCCCTCTCTTCCCCCCTCTCTCCGTCCGTATCTCTCTCTGTTTTCTCCCTCTCTTCCCCCCTCTCTCCGTATCTCTCTCTGTTTTCTCCCTCTCTTCCCCCCTCTCTCCGTATCTCTCTCTGTTTTCCCCCCTCTCTCTTTCAACATACACAGGCTTTCAGTGTACAGAAGTACGGGTCCTACAATGAAGTTTCAATTTAATCCAGAACTATTAATGCTGGGGCATATTTGTCTGGCCGACGGAGTCCCTCTCACTGTAAACTGACCCAAGTCCGATTAGCCAGAAAACCAATATCCACAGATGTCAGTATTTTTTTGTCATTCACACAAGCATCCATTAACATTCCAGGAAGTGTTTAAACATAATCTACGTATTCAAGGCTCCGCCTTTCAGTGAAGAACAGGGCCTATAGGCCATAATCACCGTGTAGTTACAGAGGAGAACCAATGAGAGCCCTTCGGCTCTGACAAACATGAAAAAATCAGACAAAATTCAATGATAAAATCATGCAAGCCATTAAAACAATAGTTCACCAGAAGTATTGAACAAATACGTGCACAAGTATCTATGAACAGCCTGTCACAAATACTTGTGGTGATTGCAAAGTGAAATGTGTGTGTGTGTGTGTTTCTTTTTATTTCTAGAATGATTACAGGACTCTGCTTCTATTTTTAGTGTTCACATAATCTCCTTCCATCTGTCTGAATTGCTGTGAAGTGTATGGGGGGGGGGAGGGGAGGGGAAAGCATGAGATGCAATGTGCCACAGCATTACTGTCTGCTTGAGAATTACGCAGAAATAAATTAAGCATTCAGAGAGACCGACAAATCCATGAGAGGGCCTGGACTGTCGAATCACCACCATGTCACTGCAAGATGAGACGAACAAAATAATGTGTGTGAAAAAAATAATACATACACTAACGGAGCAGGAGAGGAAGAGTCAGGAACAGCACCCAGAAGATACCTGCTTATTTCCAAACAACCGATGCTTTCTTTCAGTGTCACGCGTCAATGCAAACTACCACTCTGAAGTAACTCTGTGCAAATTGCGTCATCTGAGGTTCTTTTATATTTTTATTCTATTGCTACCTTCAAACCAATTATCTTCCAAATATAAATGTCTGGAAGATCTTGCTCTCACACACACGCACACACACACACACACACACACACACACACACACAGTTTATTCTTTATGAATACCTTTTAAAACGTATAACCGAGTAAGCAATGGGGCTCCCTAAACTTTTCTGTTCAGATTCGTCGCCGAAAATGAAATATTTACACTTTTGATCCCGTATTTCGCTGTCGTACAGCACGCGCCTCGCCGAGCTCCCAGCGGGCTCCCAGCAGCACCCAGATGGCTCCGGACCTTCCCCGAAACGAGGCGCCATATGGGCGTCGGTCAGGTGTGACGTGGGATGCCCGCAGGACACGGGCAGAGGCGTCGACGCGTGCCAAACGCGACACGGTGCCGCGGCCCCGGACCTTTCGTTTGAGCTCACGCACGACCGCGTTTCGTGAGCGCGCGCGTCCGCGCATTTCTCACGACCGCCGAAGAGGTCCGGGACGAGCGATTAAATCTCCCGCGCGCTCGGCGAACAGCCGCGACGGATTTGTTTAGGCGCCGTTGTCCGCCGCTCGACTCGGCTCGGGTTTGGGCTCACGGGTCACCGCTGCTTCGTTGAAGCTAGCTGCCGCTTCCTGTCGGAAACGTCCGGCGCCTCGTCAGGGCGAATAACCGCGAATTTCAGCACAGGGTCTCAACAGGGTACGGGGAACGTGGCGGGATTACCGCGATCGCTCGCGAAGCTCCGCCGTTTAATGCCAAAGAGCGTACGCTCCTCAAAAAAGTCCTGCAATCATCTCAACACCTGTGTGAAATGTGCTTGATGATGAGGGCCTGGGTTTTAAAAAAAAAAAATTTTTTTTTTTTAAACCTGAAGCACAGACCTGTGAAACTGGAGAGCTGTGCTCTTATCCTCTCATTGCATTGTCGACAGAGGCGAAAAGAACGATACAGAACGATTTAGAGAAGGGAAGGGGATAGAGTGAGAGAGAGAGAGAGAGAGAGAGAGAGATTTTGAGATTTAAAAACCCCTTTTATTGGGACATTTTCCAAACACAGAAATTACTATACTTCAAAATAAAAACAATAGACAAGGAACATAAAGAGAAAAACTATCAAAAAACTAACCACAGGCAGAAAAGAAAGAGAAAGAGAGAGAGAGAGAGAGAGAGCGAGAGAGATAGAGGGAGAGAACATGAGAGCGAGAAGGAGGGAGAGAGAGAGACAGAGAGAGAGAGAGAGAGAAGGAGGGAGAGAGGGAGGGAGGGAGAGGAGAGAGAGAGAGAGGGAGAGAGGAGAGGGGAGAGAGAGAGAGAGAGAGCACTAGCGCTGATCTGGCCATTTGTTGTGTGGGTGACACAGAGGAGCTGACAGGCCAAGATGGCCAGTATTGACTTCTTAGCTTCGGGGAGAATTATGGATGACAGCATCGAGCCGGCCGCAAGCAGCAGAGTAACGGCGAAAAGTGCTCGCGTGCACAATTAGGAAAAATTACCCCCACTGAGCCCCCCCGCAGTAAGTACAGCGGGTTAGATGCCATCGCCCCATGGATTATGTGCTGATCTGCAGGAGTAAATTATTATCAGTGTGTTTATGCAAAGGCAGGCATGGGCAGAGGGAGGGGCCCGACTGCTGCTCAAGCCCCTGACCCTTTGCCCGGTCTGTCCTTAAGTCCCTTGTTCTTTTTTTTTTTAAAGAATAGGTGAATAGGTGCCCTTTGAAATCGTAATCTCCCCTCCCACCGGTCCGTGATCGTAATGTCACAACCTCCCCCAAGCTCACCCCCCCCCCCCCCCCCCCGCTTTGGTAACGCCCCACAGAAACTCTGTGCCCGGCTCTAGGCAGAGGCCGGGGCTCATTCAACCTGAACTCTGACTCAGAATTACACCACAGGCGGTTACTTCCCTTCACAAACAATGTGGCAAATTCTCTAGCTGCCAAAGATTAAAGTGGCAAACTTTGCTTAAGGGAAAGAAAAAAAAAAAAAACGCTTGTATTTATTAATTCAAGGCCAAGGAAAAAAGTTTATTGAATCCAGGCCGTTGATATTTTAATCACTTCCTATTTAAGTACTGGTTTTAATCGGGTGTACTCTGTGAATGTATGCAGGGCATGCCCCTCCTCAATCCGTTCCAAGCCGCCTACTGCATAACAACTGCACAGTCTGCCAAACGCATTTACAACAACAAATTATATTTCGGTTCATAATGCATTAGCAACAACAAGTTCTATTTCAGTGCATAATGCATTAACAACAACAACAACAACAACAAATTCTATTTCGGTGTACTTGTCCCCTCATTAAAAACAGAGTGAGTTGGCTGACATTTCTTTATCTATTCACTCAACACAATCTGTGTGAAGAACTCAAGAACTTTATTTGTATTTTATTTACTTTACTTTATTTATTGTTTTTGCCATCCCGCTACTTTATGCTCTGGCACCATTTCCTTGTGAATAATTTATGTGTTTTATGCAACCTTGGCCTAAAGTCCCTTATTTTGAGTATCATTTCATCTAATTAGGTTGTCATTATGACAGTTTTGAAACTTTTGCAACCCCCAGGAAAATAATTACGATACAATGCATAGCATCTTGTTTCCTGTAATTAAGGTTGTGTAGCTAATGTGATAAACAGCCAACTGATTTGTCAGGATCATGCGGCGAGAGCAGATATCTTCACATGAACACATAGAGAAATTGGGCTTATTATTATGCATCTTCAAAATTAAAATGGCAGGTTGAAACACGGCCCTCATCTGACAAAGTGGGAGAACATTTTCACACGTATAATTTGCTACCTTTTCAACTCCAGATTTTCCACCCATGAAGTGCCATTTAGCAGGCATTTTTGGCCATAAGCTTATGTAAGGAAAAAATGCAGCTGAACACGCAGTTGAAAAATCACGTCAGCCCTCTTGAAGAAAAGGTCTGAATGGAAATGAACGGTTTCCTGAGCCTTTGATTTCTTTTCATACCATTTTTAACCTTTGAACAAGACTGATTCAAACACGCAACAGGATGCAGTGACGAATCTGTGGTACCTTCCTATCGGGCAGTAGTGTATGGGCCATTATGTAGTGATCAAATGATCACGTCTCTTGACTTGAGGGGTTGTTGATCTCTCTCTCTCCCGGTTGCTATTCTAATACTAATCAATGTGTACCAACCGCACTGTAATCATGACAAGATCAAGGGAGCGTTTGGCGAGCAGACATAATAACATCCATCAGTCCTGACTTCGATGCTTCATAAAACCACGGAGCATCATGTGGTGTATCAGTGAAACTGATACACCACATGATGCTCAAGGTGTATCAGTGAAACTGCTGTCCTGCGTTGGGTTGCCCCACTACCACGTGGAGAATTGTATCTGTCATTGGGAGCATCACCACGTTCCACTGGTCCACCTTTACTTTTCATTGTGAATGTTATCACCGCTACAACCTGGGTGCTATTTGGCTAAGTAACCCTTTTAGGTGTAAAAATCACAAATGTGTAATTGGAATGTTCTTAGCTGGACATTCTAATGGGGGTGCAACAATCACTGCTGGCAACTGAAATCAACGGAGTTCTAGAACACTGACATAGAATAAAAAGAAAAAAAAAAAAAAAAAACATTCCAAAAAACCTACTCTTCAAACCTTTGATCTTTCTCTGGGCTTGATTCCAGGATTCAAGAGAAACAGTTCTACCAAACTCCTCAGTTACAAATTCAATGCTTCAACGGCCCTGAGAGAATTCTGGGACAGAGGAGTGTCTCAGTGGAGTGGCCGATCCTGAAGCCAGACTGGAAGGACTTGTGAAGTTTATTCTCTGGGAGGCTGTAAAGAGACCTGGTTACATGCTGCGCATTCCAGATGCTGCAAGTTTTTGTGTGAAACAGGAGCAGAGAGACTGGCTGATAATTCTGGATGACAGATGGGTCTGGAGACTGTCTCTTCAACAGGGCTGTGACTAAGTCCTCCATAAAGGCCAACAGGAAGTGATGTAATGAACATGCAGGAAATGAGTGGGTCAGTCTGCCCGGATGAGATGGGAGGGAAACGAGGTCCAGAGCACTGATGGGTGGTTGATGTGATGTGAGCGGTTTGGATGTGCTGACATATGTAAGGGAGGGCGGGGGGGAGGGGGGGGGGTTGGGTAGGCGAATGTAAGTCAGAGGTAAGTGGATGAGCAGAACATGATGGTAAAATGGCGGAGGAGAGGGCTGTGATATCTATAAAGAGGATGACCGTGACCTCTCCGCTGGAAGTCACCCGCGAAGTCATCTGCTGAGAGAGCGGAGGACAGGGAGGTGTTGAGGAGTGAAGAGAACATGGAGGACAGTACCCTTGGGTTTGACATTAGACGTGCACTGAATGCTGGGCTGAACATAGGAGACAAACACAAGAGGAAAAAGCAGAGGAGAGAGAGTAACAGGTGGACAGGTCTTCAGGGGTGCTGGACTTCCTCCATTTCTGTTCAGTCTTTCACAGGATGTACCCTCCCACACAACTCTACACATTACCGAATGCATCCACCGAGAAGCCATTGGATGACATCTCAAAGATTCTAGCTGTTGAGACTTGTATAACAGCTTAATTGTCTCATTATGAAGGTAGGTCAGCTGGCGAAAGTTCATGACGTAACGATGTGCATAATGTCATTACCTCTGCCGAGGAGATTATGTAATGACGTTCGTCCGTCCATCTGTGACAGACATATCTGGAAAAGTAATGGCCAGATTGCCATGAAATTGGCTGATGGGCACATTCATGTTCCAAAAGGAAGAAACCTATTCAGTTTAGTGACCCCATGACTTTTCCTCTAGCGCCACCATCAGGCCAAACAGACCTTGAGAAGTAATGACTGGATTGCCGAAACGAGTGAATTCTTTCTAGTTTTATAAATGAAAGCATGCATTCAGAGGGCATCCTTTTTAGTTTTTGAAATGAAAGCATGCACCCTAACAAGTGCATTCCTTCTATTTTTTTAAATTGAAAGTTGTAGAAAATCATTGAGAGTTACAGCAGTTACAGCCAAAAGAACTAGAACACAATACCGCAGCACAGTTGGCGAGCTCAACTGACAGTTGGCAATCTAAGTATTCAGCAGCTTTGCTGATGGTTTATAGTTTTCTGCTGGAAATGATGATGACTGACCTTGGGCAATAATTAATATGCCCCCAAGGAATGTAATTTATCACATTATATTCAATTCACTGTAAATATAAAACATATTTAGGCTGCCCTGGAGCTTTTAGCTCACATTTGTTCTGTGATTACCAATAAATATTTTAAAAGCACCACATAGCAATATCATACCTCTCTGCGGCTCTAATGACATTTATGCATAATGCATGATATAATCCGTGAATATATGCATGCATGTATGTATATACGTATGAGGTATGGGAGTTTGCCTAGTACCAACCAATACATAATTTGATAATATAGATGATCATATTTGAAATATATATATATATATTCCGAGGACATATATATATATTTTCTGGTTGTTAATCAGGTCAATATATTGCAATTGGAACATCGTTCACTACCCTGCAATGGGAATCCCGGGATGTTAGCTCACTTCCAACACCCTTACATTGGAGCAGTCATAAGAAAAAGAAAAAAAAAAGACACTTGAATGTTTATTTTTTTTAAAAAAAAGAACAAACAGCTGGTGATGGCAGAGGATTGCTTCCATCAAAGCTCTTGTCAGGCGTTGAGGGAGACGGTCATGATGCACGATGCTGACTACCCGTCTCTGCTAATGGACCACAGGCGAAACCACAAGAGCTTTGGTTTCAGGTCAAACACGTGCTCTAAATACTTTTAACCCCGTAGATGCCGGTGAACTTTGAAAGCGAAAGCAGGTCACTGGGACTTTTCACGTACTATAATGCCAAATACATTTTGCATTATGGGGCAGGATGGGCAGCCAGATGAATAAATATGCCCCTGACTGCCCCCCATGAGATGCAAATTTACCAAGGGAATGTGTGCCTCGTCTATCCCGAGAAAGACTATATTTACATGCTTTATAGAATGAGGGCTCTTATTCGGACAAACAGATACGGAGCATCGCGTAGTTCTGGCAGGCCACGAGAGTCAAGCGCTCTGGCTGAATCAGCTGATGGCTCAGCTGAGTGATGTTCGCCTATCACAGTACATTCACTTAACAGGGCGGTCTACTTACACAGCCCCCCTCTACTCATTCGGCTGCTCCTCCTGCATGCAAGCTGCTGCACGTTGCTTCGTAAATCCCCTCCACCACCCCAGCTCCATCCCCATGCGTCAAGAATTTGCATTTCTCCATTCCTATGTGTTAAGAATTTGTATTGCTCCATCCCTATGTGTTGAGAAATTGCTTTGCTGCTGGATCTGTTCTGTGTGTACCCCTCTAGGGGGGTTTGGCAGCTGGCCTCCCGGCCTTATCCACGCAGGCTGCGTGGTTGGCGGGAGAGCTCCAGAACAGAGCCATACCGCCAAACATAACTGTATTGCCTTTATTGTCAATAAAGTTCTACTTTGATGACAGTGGTCCTGACAGAATTGCTTTTTGGGGGGTTTTTTTTCTGCTGAGAACAGCCAGTTATTAATATTCACTCTTCCTGTTGAGCATGTTTAAACACGCAAGGCACACAAGACTGTCAAAGGACCGCAAGCTATTTAACTCTTGCTTGCACGTGGTTTGCAGTTCCTTTTAGTAAACAATTTAAAGGATTTTTTCAATATAAAACAAACAGATAAAAAGATTGTAAGAGCATCCAGAGCAGCAAGATCAACCACTGGGGATGACAAACAAACAGGACAGAGAAGGAACTGAAATAATAACCATTAGTTTCACTATTTGCCATCTGCGGATGACAAAATACCCATCAGATGAATCAGACTGGGGGCATTTTCTCTCTGCCCTTGCCCTACGCTTGCTAGTGACCATGCTGGCATGCTAGTGTCCATGCTAGTGTGTTGACACCCATGCTAGCACCCATGCTAGTGTGTTAGTGTCTATGCTAGTATGTTAACACCCATGCTAGATGTTAATACTCATGCTAGCGAGTTAGTGCCCTTATTAGTGATTTTAAATTTGACATTGCAACACAGAAAAACAAAATAACCAATGAAATAATTGCAAAAGCAATACTATTAAACTGTAAATACAATTGTAATCTACATCTTTACATTCAGCAAATCAATAAAAAATGGACTTAAATGTTAGTATGAATACACACTGGAGGAAAATGTGAGAATAAGATTTTCAAACTAAGACTGAAAACTTGGGAGGTTAGAAAATGAGCCACAGTTTGCAGGGAAATGTCTATTTTCGGAAAGATAAATAAAGAACATTTTCAAACTTCATCAGTTTTTTCACACTTCATTAGACACTGGGAAACAGGGGAAGGATCAGACTTGCTAATTACATTTTTGCTTGCACACCGCTTGCTGAGAGAGTTTAAAAATAAAACCGTGAAGTATGTGTGTGTATGGTTAAATTCAGATCCTTGAGCTTCGGGAAGTGGGTCTGGCACCCAGAGATACTGCTGCATTATAATGATTATCTTTCTAATTCTTACATCTCACACATTTATTATTATTATTATTATTATTATTATTATTATCATCATCATCACCACCATTATTATTATTGTTATTATTATTATTATTAGGGTCCTGTTCCTCATTTGTCGCTTAACTAATCTGGATTTTCGATGAGGTCTGCCGGATTCAGCTAGCTTGCTAATTGATATTCAGGATCGTCTCTTCTTCTGGTGCTTCTCTTCGCTTTTAATGAGCCGGTTTTGCTCGAGCCAGATGTCACTCAGTCTAGGGTAACTAACTGCCCGTTCCCCGGAGGAGGAGGAGGAGGAGGAGGAGGAGGATCGGCGAAGCGCACAAAGACAAAGATTTTCAACGGCGGCGTCCAAAGAGTACCTCCGCTTATTCTAGCGCCGAGGAGCGGTCGATTAATTAGCCTTTTTCGCTCGGCGATTCTGACTGTCAGACACCGGGCCCCGGCACTTCAGCGACCTGTCGTGGAAATTCACACTAAAACAATAGAGTCCTTAATAATAGCATTTCCACAAGGCAGAGTGCCATGAAAATAAAGTTCTATCTTTATTGAGATCTCAAGGGGGGGGAAAAAAATCCAGATCCTCCAGCTGCTCCCAGAGTTCACAGCAGGATTTCTTCCCAAAAAAAATCGTTTGTCCACAGCACACATTTATGCATTTCAAGCCAAAGCATAGTTATATAAAAACAGAATTTCATTGGTTCATTTTTTTCATGTACAAATTTAGACATTCCGGTTATAATACTACAGTGCCTTAATCTCACAAACTGAAAAGCTTTGATAGGTAACAGGTCTTCAGGCCTGCCGTTCAAGGTGACCAGGCCTCCTGTCTCTCATGATATTTTTGGATTTGGCCCAAAAAAACAACAATCTCCTGTTATCTCTTCAGAAAAAGGAATAAACTTTAGCGCTCACTAATGGTTATAAAAAGATTTTTCTCACACAGGCAATAGAGCCAAGGCACTTCTCCAAATATCTCACCGACCTCTAAATTTTGCACATCCAATACATGATCGTGAAGTTATTTTTAAAACAATATATTTTCAGGTATGTTTCATAGCGTTGTAACTTGCTAGGCAGCTAATGTTAGCTGGCTGACTATCTAACACTGTGGTATTACTGCTGTTTAATTTTGGTGCATGCTCAGCCAGTTGTATCCCAGCTATATAAAATTAAATTAATATAGACTTAGAATATGCATTCCGTTCATTTCTAATCATGCCAGTTACAGTACACCTGTTTGAAATGTATTTTATTAGCTTTGAACCACCACTTCACAAAAAAAGCCCCTTCACAAGCTGGCATATTTGTCATAGATTCAGTATGCATCTAAAATATTCTTCATCTCACACAAAAAAAAAAAATCTTGTCTGGAGGTCTGAGCCAATCAACAGGATGGGCTACACTAATACTGCTGTAATACCGCAGAACCACCCAAAGTGAAGTGAGAAAGAAAAACTCTCACAAACAAATGTGACTCATCCACTGCAGCCAAACCCCAAGGAGGAAACCTGGCATTAAACGGTAATAAACTCGTTAAACTGAATAAGTGAAGGGACTTCCTGTTTAAGAAGATCTGCCTGAGGACGTCGTCATGGGGACCTGTGAGCGATCCGTGACCCCCGTGGCATACGGAGAGACTCTCTGCATTAACATGAAATGATAATTATGGGATGGCATAGTTCAGCTTGGGCATAAAAAAAAAAAACGTAGCCTGTAATTGAATTATCTGTGATTGCACAAAAGCCTGTTTTTTTTTTTTTTTTTTGATGGCATTTACTGGGGAAATGTGACGAACGCCTTTTTCCGCGACCTCTCGAGTGCTCGTAAAGGCTCTTCAGATAGCGGAGCGCACGGCTCATTTACTGACATTTCCTTCAGCTCCCCCGGGGTAGAGAGCAGCAGCGCCGCTAGCCGAAAAAAAAAAAAAAAAAAAAAAAAAAAAAAACAAACAAAAAAAAAAAACAAAAACAAAAAAAAAAAAAAAAAAAAAAACCCCACAGCCCCCCCCCCCCCTCGCTGGGGCGCCATCAATCCGTCACCACGGCGGGTGGCACTGCCAGCGCAGGGCCGATAAAAACGCACACGTCTGACAGATTTACTGGGTAGGCCTAAGTCATACCATGCCAACCGAATCCGCAGCGCTGAAATGAATAATTGTTTAAATCATATAAAGGATCCTGATGATATCTCAAAACTCTTTCCAGATGAAAAGCTTGTATTATTCATAATAATAATAATAATAATAATAATAATAATAATAATAATAATAATATTATCGTCGTTATTATTACTGAAATACCTATGTTATCCTCCCCCCCATCAATACAATACAAGCATGTGGTCTGCTTGGAAACGTGCCAAGCTACTACTTCTGACATGTGAAGGCTAATAATGCAGAGTGGGGAGGCATCACATGGAAAAAAGGGGGGTCACTGGTGAATTATGGGACACGCTGTTCCTCCAGGCCAACTGCATCCCTCCCTCCCTCCCTCCCTCCTCAGTGAAGCTGCAGAGAGTTATGTGCAGCTGAGCAGGGGCTGCCAGCCAATCACGTGCCATGCTGCACAGCTGCAGCCAATGACATGCCACGCTGCAGGGCTGCATTCCCCTATGAAACCAGTTGGCCCCTGCCCATGTTCCGCCATGGTCAGACGATGCACCTCTTCAGACAGTACCTGGAATAACTATCCCTACATATATAGGGGGCCCCTAAGACAACATTCAACAGATCCTAATTAGCATTAGCCTAGCACGTCAACCTATCAATGCGTTTGGGCAAACCGTTTAGATGCTCGGTTTCGTGCCGGTTTAGGGCCAACTGAGACCTGTGAAACGCTCCCTCAGAGTCCGCCGTCGTGTCCACTCTCAGTCTTAAGCAGAGGTGTGATCCTGGCAGTTTGCGTGTGTGGGCAATTTACACAACCTAGGGCTCGCAAGAGAATGGCAGATATTTATCAGCGACAAGCATTTAACTTGATCATGCTGATCGGCTGATTCTGACATTCCCCCTTCTTTCATCCTGCAGAATACACCATCTGTGCTTTAATCTCATGACCTGGGTGATAAAAATATGGGGGAGATAATATTTTCTTTGGCACGGCGGTATTTTGCCAGCATCGACGGTGGTTTGAAAGCCGTGTTAGTGATGATAACTGCAGACATTTTATCACTTTGCCCCTGGATGGAGTGGCAGAGCCAGTTAAAAACAGTGCTCTAGCGGATGGGAGTCTGGGAACTGCTGGAGATGATGCAATTTTGTGAAATACATTTCCTCTTGTGTGTGCTGCCCACAAACTCTTTTTTTTTTTTAATTTTTTTTTTTTTTTTAGCACATTTATTTGTAAAGTCATAGGCACAGGGCCCTGTTTCATAATGCAGGATTACTCAGCACAGATTTACTGGGCAGCCAAGTAATTGAGGCTTGAATGGATAGAATTTTTACTTTTGTTGATCTAATAGATTCAAGACAATCATATTTGTTAAATATTACCCTACACACTGTAACACCCCGTTTAGCCAATGAACCCTAGATGCGATGAAAGTTTGGGTATTGCCATTGGGCAGTTTTCAGTCCTCCTGCTTCCTGATTGGATGAGCAGGGATGGACCCAAGAACCAATATTCATGAAGGAGTGCAGATCCTCCATACAGTACATATGCTAACCGTATCCATTATAAAATAAAACACAGACCTGGGCCCTGTTTCACAAAGCAGGAGTTAGCTGGATTACTGCACTGAGTAAAACTGCAGTGAAAGTAACTGGTCCATGTTTTACTCTGCGGAGTTATCCAGCTAACCAAGTAATCCTGCTTTGTGAAACACCCCCTGGTCCACTTTTCCATCTCGATGAAGCAGGTCCGTCCTGCTCTGGTGTGACATGAGGTCACACTGAGAGACTCCTGGCCGTTTCCCCAGCCCCTTGGTTCTCACAGTTTACTGCTCGTTTCATCCCCCCCACCTGCAGTGGAGCAGGCACCACATCCCAGGAGGCAAGTGCCATAAATCGCTCGAGGAGCTCCCCGCCTTTCTCAGCCACCTCACCTTGGGGCGCGGAGCAGTGTCCCCGTAAGGCCGTGCTTATCGAGCAACGGCACAAAGCAACGAGGAAGAAACGGCCGGGTTCGAATGAGCTTCACAGATTTCACCACGTATTCCATTACACGGTATCCGTGGTTACAATTACGCTACATCTGATGATTTTGCCGCGAAGAGCTTGCCGATTCAGAATACAATGAACGTTTAGCAAGTGAGTGTCGTGTACTCCATTTTGTCTGTTCAACTACGAGGCTCTTATGCTTTCATTTTTAAAAAATGTGCAAATTTAAAAAGTATTTTTTTAAAACTATTTTACTGATTGTTAGTCTTATTTGAAAATGAATGACTTAATTAATTAATACATTTATTTAACAATTTAAAAACAAGATTTCATAATACTGCATAGCAGACAGCAAGCCTTTAAAAATAGGATAGAGGATAGAAACACAAAGAAACCAGCAGGCTTATTTCCATATTTTTTCATTTACCTATTTTTGTGTAGGTAATTGTATTTTTAACATGTAGACTTACTTACCAATGCTTAGAAAGAAAGAAAGAAAAAAGAGTATTTATATGAATATCACTCATATAAACCAGATGAATGCATTTCAGGTCTCTCATACTGTAAATATCTCTAGATAAGAGCATCTGCTAAATGAATGTTATGTAATGCAATGCCTCTCTCTCTCCCTCCCTCACTTTCCCTCTCCATCCCTCTCTTCTTCTCTCCCCCTCTCTTTCCCTCACCATCTCTTTCTCCCTCTCTCTCTCTCCCTCTCCCCCCTCCCTCTCCAATCACTTTCTCTTCCTCTCTCTCCCTCTCTCTCTCTCCCTTTCCCCCCTCCCTCTCCAATCACTTTCTCTTCCTCTCTCTCCCTCTCTCCCCCTCCCCCCTTCTCCCTCTCTCCACAGCGAGCCCTTTTATGTAACGTGAGCCTGTTCTGCATTAATAGGCAGGAACTGTGGTTCATGTCCAGCTATTTGCACAGGAGATGTTGTGCAAATATTTGCTCTTGTCCCTGCTTTTACATTAGCGTGCGCACGCACACACACGTACACACACACACACACACACATACACACACACACAGACAGACATACACATACACACACACACAGGCAGACTCACACACACGCACACACACACAAATGCATGTACACACACACGCAGACACACACATACACACACACACACAGAGACACACACATACACATATGCATCGGAGACACACACACACAGACACAAATGCATGTACACACACACACACACGCAGACACACACACACACACACACACAAATGCACGTACACACACTGTACATGTGCATACAAACAAGCACACAAATGCATGCGCACGTACACGCACGCACACACACACACACACACACACACGCACGTACACACACACACACCTGCTATCTACCAAATGTCAATCAATGGACATACAATGACATAACACGGAAGGAGTGGGAAGATGTTGAGAGATTCTGTCAGCCATTCTTGTTTTCTCTTCCACCTCTCTCTTTCGCTCTCCCTCCTCTCTCTTTCTCTCTCCCTCCCTCTCAACTCTGAATTATCCCTCAGCCACAGCCTCCTAATGCATACCTTGGTCAACACTTCTAACCTACATTTTACATGAGAGCCAAATTTATATTTAACAGGCTTTAATTGACTTAGAGGGGAAAAAATCACCTAGCTCCTCTTACAGAAATCATTGTATTAGGGACTGAACTTGGGACTTCACATAGGAGGGAAGTTTATTAATCCCTCCATGAAAAAAAGGTCTTCCCTTGACTCACCCCACAAATTGTTAGTTCTGTGTGAAAACCACAAAGGCTTACATACAGTATGGGAGAATTTGAGGGACTTACTGAAGTTGGAGTAAATACTATCCAATCAAACAATAGCTGGCTACTTTAATGAACAACTCAGTGCTCCATTATGGCTCTCTGAGGTAGGTTACTATTTTATTTATTCTTTTAAATTTATTTATTTTATTTTTACTATAGTTGAAATATCGCTACAGATGACCTTCTGAAAGTTAAGGCTATACAGGTTTTCCAAAAGCAGATTTCCTCACCTGAATTTCCAGCCTCACCTGAGCGCAGTAGTCTGCTTTCATCACGCTCGTTAATTAAATGATTATCACATTGCACCTGCCCAGTCATCCGCACGGTTAAGTCAATTACCACTTAACTTATGATTGACAGCAGTGTTCCTGCAATGTCAGGGCACTGCGTTCACTGTGTGGTTATTAAAACCAGACATTGTAATATATATATTACTATATATATATATATATATTTTTTATAGTTAGGGTGACTGTGCCACGTCATTGTTTTTTCATAACTTTTAAAAAATATATTTTTATGGGCTTTTCAGCTCTATTGGACAAGACAGTGTAGAGAGAGAGAAAGAGAGGGAGAGGGGAAGTGATAGAGAGGAAGAAAGAGAGAGAAGAGTGGGGAGGGAGGAGTGAGTGAGAGAGAGAAAGAGAGTGGAGAGTGAGACAGAGGGAGAGAGAGAGAAAGAGAGAGAGAGTGAGTGGGAGTGTGATGGGAGAGAGAGAGAGAGAGGGTGGGGAGGGTGGGGAGTGTGATTAGAGAGAGAGAGAGAGAGGGAGAGAGTGGGGAGTGAGTGAGAGAGAGAAAGAGAGTGGAGAGTGAGATAGAGAGAGAGAGAGCGAGTGGGGCAGTGTGATGGGAGGGGGAGAGAGAGAGAGAGGGTGGGGAGTGTGATTAGAGAGAGGAAGAGAATTACAACGAGGAACGCCCGTTTGGACTCAGAACCATCTATGGTTGCAGCTCGTAGGAGCTGGTAATGCTCTGCAGGCTGTGCCAGGAGGCCCCCCCTGTAATCAGAGTCCTGGGAAGCAGCCCACACACACACACACACACACGCGCACACACACACAACCTGAGCTTCATCCACCCGCTCAAAAATGACACGCAAAAGGCTGTCCGCAAGAACGGAACGCTTGACAGGAGGGGCAGGCTAAAAATAAACAAAATCATAAACACGGACGGCCTGAGAAAACTTCCTGGCTGAATTTAAATCACTGCTTGATGTGCTTGGCGGAAACACGTCTTGTTAAATCAGAGGTGACAGTTATTGTTTTGGCAGGTATCATTTTGCTTTCTGTGCAATATTTGGAAAAACTCTCTCACTCGCTGTCCCAGAGCTCGTCCAGTACCGTTGCAGTGCTGTTTTAATTAATTATTTGCTGTCATGCGCAAAAGAATGACCATATTTCAGCATGTATTTGGTTATTAGGTGGTTTATGGAAATTGGATTCGCTCTTGAAGTGAGTCTTGGACAGGTTGGGGATGATGGACTCAGTCTTTATGGAGGGCCTGTCCTGCTTTCTGTGGGTTTTCCATGACGTTTATCCTCCTCACCAAAAATAAAATGGAAAGTAAAAAAAATAATGCAAAAAAGGTCTCTCCTCCAGGGGATACTGTGCCCACATTCTCCACCAATCGTGGTGCAGTGCTGGGGGTGGTCATTGTGACTCATGGCGAACAGATGAGATACAGAAAACTGTGTTAAAACCACTTTTACAGCTATGTAAAACTGATCTCTAGGCCTGAACTCTAACCTTTTATAGAGCCCAATAATTTGGCAGTTGGTATCAGCTGTTGCCATGCCAATGAGTCGTGCTGATGCTGTCCAAGGTCCTGCAGCTCTCCCAGGTCACTGAAACAAGTGAGGTTCTGAAGGGACAGCGCACTAGATACCGGATATAGGATAAAGTGCAGACATCATAAGATAAGTATATATCTTAAGTGCTACAGAATGTGAAGCCATTAGTTACAATGAATGCATTTATTCATCATAAAGAAAAGGGGCATTTGGACGTCATATTGTGACAGTACGATGAAAGTGAAGAAACGTCCCTTGTGCTACCCAAGCAGAATTCTTCAGTGTGTAAAGCTCGTAGCACTGTCTCTCTCTCACAGTACACCACCTGTTATTCAAAACTCCTTAAGATTTACTTCCTGATCCATTAAAAAAAAATAAAAAATAAATCAGCATCACAAGGCAGGCCAGGGAAGCATTGAATGCCCCTGAAGATGGGGAGGGGTGGGGGGGTCCTAGGTAGATGGGTTGACGGCAATCCTGGGTTGTCATGGATGATGTGACATCGATGATTCCGCCCCCCCCCCCCCCCCCCCCCCCCCCGCCAACTTGCCCAAGAGTCACCTGCAGTATGTTTCACAGCAGATCAGCGAGTGTCCATGACAAGGCCTGGGCCTAATGGAAACCCAGGAAGTGCAACAGCAGCAGCAAAAAAAAAAAAAAAAAAAAAGGAAAAAAGAACAGAGAGAGAGAGGGAGGGAGGGAGGGGGATGACAAACTCCCTGTGCTAACAGCACGTCTATTATTGTCATAGCGACTTGCCGTGAGAAACGGCAGGGGCCTCTTTTGTTAGCTCCCCCAAATCACTCAGGTTTATTTCACACGGAACGCTCAATCAGCGACACCCAAATTCGTCATTTCTAATTATGAATGAAGATGCATATTGTAGTGTCACCGTTCAATTCCAAAAATGCTTCCATCAGCCACGAATAAGCTGTAATTTTGACTTCTCATCCATTTAGCTCAAGATTACACAGGTGGTCTTTCATTTGTTATGTGATTAACGACTTCTCACAAGCAAATTCACCCAGCTCCTTGATAAAATTATATTTACACCCATCACAGTTACGTGTACATTTATACCAGTTTTGGCTGTTGGCGCAGGTAACAGCATACAGACGTTTGTGTGAGGTACGGGACATCAAACTGCAGTTTAAGTGAAACGACAGTGTAAGTTTGGCTGAATAGAACAATACAGTCAACAAAACTGTTTAAACTAACATTCAATTTGCACTTGACTTGACGTGTTCTATTTGCATTAATATCCGAGGAGAGCAGTCAAAAAGAAAGCTTCACCGACTTTTTCTCTACAAAAATAAAAAAATAAAAAAATATTTTAAAAAGATTAAAATGTCACAGACCTGGCAAGGCTTAATGCATTACGTATTAAAAAAAAATAAAAAAATCCAGTTTCTAGATTAGGCCCACACAAGCCTAATGTGATTACCCTGTCTATGCAAGACAGTGGGTCATGCTCTAGCTGTAAGGTGATACATGCAGTGATGGTCAGCTACAAAAGGACACAGGGCTGCAAACACAGTAGAAAGATCCGGAATACGTCACGCCGTCAGCGTCTGTTAGAGAGCAGATGATGCCTCACGTCTGCAGGCACTTAATTACACCTCGCTTCTTTTTTTTTTTTTTTTTTTTGGATAGCAAGAGACAAAAAAACCCATCACCAAGCCCTTTCATGGCTATTAGAATTAGAGCTTGTTGACAGAAGAAGAAGAAGAGGAGGAAAAAAAAAAAAAAAAAACGTGGTCTCAAATGACCATTTTTGGAAAACAGGAAGCAATGTTTTTTTTTTTTTTTCCCCCCCCAGGGTCTTCAATTTCAGTGTTGCTGATTCACGGTCAGAACTGAATAATTAAAGCTCATTGATGTCCAGTAACTAAATGTTTATTTTTTTTGGGAAACAGGAAGTAGGAAGCAACTCACCCCCCCCCCCCCCCCCCCCCCCCCACCTCCCCCCTTCAGGTCTCCAATTTCAGTGCTGTTGATTCACGGTCAGAACTGAATGATTAAGGCTCATTGATGTTCAACAGCTAAATGTCCGTTTTTGGCAACGTACTCAAATTAGATTTCCTTTATACTTTGAGCATATGGATACCTTTGAATGCAATCATCAGCTTATCATCACGCAAGGTCAGTTTCACGTGACACTCATTAATACACGGCCACGATAAAGACCGACTATCTCAATCCCAGCAGACTGGTTTGCTCTATTTTATGTAGAAAAGGCTTGCTGTAGATTAAAATTCAATTACCCGCAAACTCTATTAGCCACCATAAAATACGGTAATGAAACCACTTTTCTTTCTTTTCTTTTTTTATTTTTTGCAGTGCATGGCATTTTAAACACTGGGTCTTGCCAAAATTCCGTAGTAAGTCAAGACAAGCACCAGGAAAGCATTTCATTAGGCTCAGTACGTCTGTTAGGGTTCAAGCTGAGGAAACGAACGTGTACCCCATGCCCCAGTAATGACTTGCCAAGTTTAATTATGGTCTTTATCCTTCCTGTTAATTAGAACACAGTGTTGCTGCATTTCACGCAGGTGTCCTGGAACACCCATTGCATTTACATTTACATTACAGGCATTCAGCAGACGCTCTTATCCAGAGTGACTTACACAAGTTTTTACACAGCATTTTACACTGCATCCATTTATACAGCCGGATATATACTTAAGCACCTTGCTCAAGGGTACAACGGCAGTGTCCTAACCCAGGAATCAAACCTATGACCTTTCGGTTACAAGCCCAATTCCTTTCCCACTGTGCTACACTGCTGCCCATTGCATTGCAACTTGCCGCATATGATCATTTTTATTATACAGTGCTGTCTGGAATTGTTGCCAGCCTTGCTAAAGCTGAACTAAAAAATAGGCAAAGAAATTTTTTTTTTTTTTTTAAGATTGACATTGTACAAATGTCAAAACCCTTTTTTGAAGTTTTTTAAAATGTATTTTTATGATGAAATGTCACATAACATATCTGGGACTCTGGAGTCACTGGATTTGACAGTATTGTATTTAATGCACTTCTATCCCTGTGGGTTTACTTTAGACAAAAGAGTCTCCTGAGAGCAGATTTTTATAATTAAGGGGAAAAAAAAAGATGTATTACTGTGTTTGAATTTTAAATTTCCTCCAAAATTACAAGAGCATACAAGCACTGGAACTTATAGCAGCCATTTCTTGTATCTGAGGTTTCACCCCCCCCCCCCCCCCCCCCCCCCCCCCCCCCCCCCATTGGTTACTGCTCTTGATTTTTGTCTGGGTTGCAAAGTCAAATTAAAATACATTTGTATTGGCTTTCTTTCTACGCCTACATAAGTTACTCTCTCTAATGTAAAAAAAAAAAAAAAAGAACATTTTTAATGATTTCAGATCATTGATTTTAAAATGTACAAACTGGCAGATTAAGTGGCAGATTACCATGGCGATTTTAGTACACCGAATAACGACTAAAGAGTCAGTCCGTTTGAGTGAAACCCTAATGGAGTTATGAGCCCAGTGAATAGTTTTGTGCCTCCGTTTCATCACTGTAAATGTGGAACATAATGACGTCTCCTGCCTCACTTCCAAATGGCCGGAGCCACTGACCCGTGCGCCTGTGATGCTGTTTGCCAAGGCACTCAAAATGATTAACTAAAGTGCAAGTGCAACTGAAAACACAGCAAGGGGGTTTTAAGTGTGTTTAATTTTCTTTTGGGGGAAGAAGGTGGGTGGGTGGGGGGGGGGGGGGGGTGACGTGAATGCTGTTCCAGTCTCCGAAAAGGTATCCTCAAATGATTTTTTTAAAAATATGTTTTTGACAGGATAGTTTTTTCAGGACACATCAACACTGCCAGCCAGCGTTATTTTTAAGTGCGTGTTTAAAAAAAAACGGGGGAAAAAAACGGCCGTTTTCTCCATGGCGACGTGCTAATGAAACCGCAAACTGCCCATGACTAAAGATAGCAGGCTTGAGCTCCGGTCACACCCGGTAAGATAGTTTTACTCGTTTCATCTGTTTTACAGTATTGCTTACGACCATGGAAAAGCAAGAGCTCTGTCTATGAACTCACAGCATCACAAACACTCAGGCAGAGACGTGTAAAGGGGGGGGGGGGGGGGGGGGGGGGGTGAGAGGGTGGGGGAGTTCAGTGATTGAGGCACTGCATTTAAATTCCTCCGTAGCCTACTTATGAAAAATGGGATTTATACCTACTTCAGCAGCCCAGCGAGTATGCGGCTAAGAATAAAAGCAATTATTGCAGCATGTGATTGATAGCTGCTGCTGAAGCCCGTCCAGCACATTGTTGTGTTCGCTGGGATCCTGCCTCTCATTTACAGAGTTATATTACTGCAGCTTTTCTGCCTGATTGCACAGAGAGGGGCTCACTGTCAGCACTTCATTTCAGACTAATCTTTTTAATTTTAGGAGATTTATTTATTTATTTATTTTTTAAAGTAGGTTGTGACTCTAATAGCCTCTCGCTATGCAAACGGGGATTGAGCAATCCCTCTAAAGTGGGAATCATCTGCAACGATGTTGATTTGTGAAAAAATGAAAAAAATATTTCACTTGGGAAAGTGCCTGTTGGGAGAATAATGGGAGTTAATTTTATTTTGGCAGTCACCTGTAAAGAAGCGCCTTATTGCGTGATTGATTGTAACTCTAAGAGAGAGAGATTTTTGTATGTTGTGCTGAGACCTGAGCGTGTGTGAGTGTGTGTGTGTGAGAGAGAGTGTTTGAGTTTGTGTGTGAGTGTGTTTATGTGAGTGCGAGTGTGTGAGAGTTTGCGTGTGTGTGTATGGATGTGAATGTGTGTATGTGAGGGCGTGAGTGTATTTGCGTATGAGTGAGAGTGTGAGTGATCATGTATTAAAAGGCCGGGCAGGCCCAGCCACCCATTACTTGGCTACCATGGCTACATTACATTACATTACATTCATTTGGCAGACGCTTTTATCCAAAGCGACGTACAAAAAGTGCATTTCATGGTCATAGACAACTGCTAAACACAGGTTCAGTAAGGTACAATACTTATTTTGTACAGCTATTTCTAGCCAAGAACACAGTTCACCCAGTGAACACTATTCTGACCTAACCACTGCAAAGCCAACTAGGCAGAAGGATAAGCTACAGAAATAGAGGCTAGAAGCACAGATGGAGAAAAAGAGATCTCAGTGCCTTGAAAGAGCTGTGGTCGTTGGGGGCACACCTGACAGGAGTTTCAGCGATGAGTACTGCTCAACTGGCTGAAGTTTAAGGTTAACGTGACGTTGGCATGAGGGGGGGGAAAAAAAAAAAAAAAAAAAAAAAAAAAAAAAAAACCATCAACTAGGGGTTTCAGCTGCGGCCAGAAGCGATGTCCGTGCGTTGGTTCGAGGCAAAACAAACGAGCCTCTCTGAATCAGATGACAGCAAATGTCAACCTGAAAGTCCGATGAGCCATCCTTCAGCCCGTCATCGGCAAACGGCTGAGCTGCATGTGCGAGCTGTGTCAGAAGAGGCCCAGATGTTCTGGCGGGTCTGTCACGGTGCTGGGTGCACTTTTGTGCCGTTCTTTAGGTCCACTGAACCCCTCATAGGAAGTCAACTTGCGATCAAACCGTCTCCTGAGAACTATGGTTGTTACTTCAGCTGTAATCCGCTCAACCCACTTTATTTGCTGTGATACATCATTATATTTCACGTGCATCTGTTCTACCACTATTTTACACCAGGCTGACTTGTGGAGGATGGGCTCCCCGTCTACAGCCAGGTTTCTTCCCAAGATTTCTTCCCAGTTTTTTTCTCACCACCGTTTGTGGGTTTTTCTCCCCATTGGGAGTTTTTAAAAAAAATTTTTTTTTACCTTATACGCTTGCTGTTTTGGGGTTCAGGCCTGGTTTTTGCTCAGTATCGCTCTATTTTTGCTTGTTTTCTGTGACTCTGTAAGTGTCTTTGTGAAAGTTTTCTGTAAAAAGTGCCATACAAATAAAATTGATTTGATGGTAAAGCATTTCTATCCTGGTCTCTTTCAAGATGGCAATGCCCCCATCCATACAGGGCACAGGTGGCCACTGAAAGATTGGATGGGCGTGAAAATCACGTGAACCAAGTGACTTGCCAGCCTCAGCCAACAGACAAATTAAACTCCAACTGAGCACTTTTTGGAGATTCTGGATTGCAGCCCGTAAGACCACAGTTTCCACCACCATCAACGAGTAGCCAAATTTCTCGTTGAAGAAATGGTGTCACATCTCTCCAGTACAGTTCCAGGCACGTGTAGGAACTTCGCCAAGCTGCACTGAAGCTATCCTCACGGTATGTCGTGGCCCAATGCCTTATTGACACACTTTATGTTGGTGCGTCCTTCATATCGGCAGTTAACATATATACCGGTGTATATATTATAGTGAGAAACTACCATGGAAACGGTATATTTTGGCACTTGGAATAAAACCCTGTGACTCTGTTGTTCGCTCATCTTCGCAGTCCAGCACAGATGCTGATGCTCATGATGCTGGTCTCCCGATAAGCTTTTATTTCACACTGGCTTTTGGTGTTTGCACAAAGTATTATTTCTCTCTAAAATGTTTGTCACGGCGGCTCTGATAAAAATCCATTGTGATCCCAGTATCCAAGCGAGATAAAGCTGCTAAATATTAGACAGGGTATTTATTTATCTCTAGGAAAACAGAGGGACTCATGAATCTGTGGAGGTTCAGGAAGAGAAAACTCAGAGTTCATTCAGCAGGGATTTCTTGGGGAATAATAATAACACCTGAATCAGACCTGAGGTTATTAAAAATTTCCTTTTAGCTTTTACTTGCTAATAAATCCAAATGATTAATTTATTCCCTGCAAAGAAAACTACTGTGAAGAAGTACAAATACTTTAGCATTTAGCTGTGAAACAAAGAAAGAATGTTATTTGAATCTAGTCCTTTCTAGTGCCTTTCTAGCTTCTGTATTCCATTAATGACAAACAGAAAATCCAAAATTCAAGTGGAAATGCATTTTGAGGTAGTGGAAACATTCTGCATATATTGCTAAATATTCATTATGTATTGGTGTACATATGCTGTGGGCTCAAACTCATCATATAAATACTAATACATAATATAATAAATTCTACAAGATATCTGAAATATACATAAATATATAATGCTATATATTCTTCCATGTTTGAAATGTATTTCTGTAATTGTCATTTTAGCATATAAGATTAGACATTACTGTGAGTGTGTGTATTCATAAAATTCCTAATTTTAAAATTTTATGAAGATGTACAGCATATATTTATGCAGTGCAGTGCAGTGGTGAAATCTTCTAGTGGTATCATCAAGTTCCATTTCATTTTATGAAATCGCATAGTTTACATTTCAGAGGCATAATCTGGATTAAAGTCATAATCTGCTGTTCTCCAGTGAGGGAGCTTTGCCATAGTGATGTAGGTTTATCCAGGAAAACGTTTTTTGATGAAAAATGTTTAGACATTAAAACCTTTGAAATCATAACACTATATATTCATAACTCTCTATCCTCCTTGGCCAGGATTTCTCTAACCCAAACTGTTTTTTCTGTTAAAAATGTCAGTTTTTCTTTGAATTATTTAGATGTCCCAAAATGTAACCAAAATTGAAAAAAATATATATATTATTGCAAGTTGAAATTAGACATTTTCTCTCTCAGAAATATTCTGAGTGTTATCGATTTGTGAAGAACAGTAACTTCACGCATGAAAAAAGGGTACATTCACAGATGTATTTTTTTTTTTTTTGTCCTCAATCAATCAATAAATCAAATTAATTGTATTGTATCGTGCGTTTTGTCACAGCAAGCATCACAGGTCACATGGGCCTGAACCCCCGTAGAGCGAGCTTGTGGCAACAGCGGCAAGGAAAAACTCCTGGGAAGACGTGCGGGAAGAAACCTTGAGAGGAACCAGACTCAGTAGAGGGGGGAGGATCCGTCCTCCTTCGGCAGGTTCAGGTTGCGGGTCCACAAATGCGACGTCAGTTTCAGACAGGTAACATGGAACAGGTGAAGGGGGCAGTCTAGTGGCAGGGAGGCAGGCTGGAGCGGTGGATATACGGGGGACTGACTGCGGGCTTCGGGGTCACCGTTGTAAACGTTTAGCTCAGATTTATTTACATGTCTTGGCTGTCTTAGCTGTCAGTATGAACCCCTGTACACCTGAATGCAGCTCTCCCTGAACCCTGAACACTTGAATGGAGTACACCCTGAACCCTGTCCTCTTGGCGGCAGCAAATTTTTTTTTTTTTTGGGTCCCGCATCTCCACTCCACGTGCACCAACACCACAACTCCCCCCCCCCCCCCCCCCCCCCAAACCCTGCACCATAGACTCTACATACGCACCAGATGCTCTGAGTGGGACTGGGGTAACTGCACCATAGACTCTACATACGCACCAGATGCTCTGAGTGGTACTGGGGTAACTGCACCATAGACTCTACATACGCACCAGATGCTCTGAGTGGTAGTGGTACTGGGGTAACTGCACCATAGACTCTACATACGCACCAGATGCTCTGAGTGGGACTGGGGTAACTGCACCATAGACTCTACATACGCACCAGATGCTCTGAGTGGTACTGGGGTAACTGCACCATAGACTCTACATACGCACCAGATGCTCTGAGTGGTACTGGGGTAACTGCACCATAGACTCTACATACGCACCAGATGCTCTGAGTGGTACTGGAGTAACCGCACCATAGATTGTACACACACCAGATGCACTGAGAGGTACTGAGGTAACTGCACCATAGACTCTACATACACACCAGATGCTCTGAGTGGGACTGGGGTAACTGCACCATAGACTCTACATACGCACCAGATGCTCTGAGTGGGACTGGGGTAACTGCACCATAGACTCTACATACGCACCAGATGCTCTGAGTGGTACTGGGGTAACTGCACCATAGACTCTACATACGCACCAGATGCTCTGAGTGGTAGTGGTACTGGGGTAACTGCACTATAGACTCTACATACGCACCAGATGCTCTGAGTGGGACTGGGGTAACTGCACCATAGACTCTACATACGCACCAGATGCTCTGAGTGGGACTGGGGTAACTGCACCATAGACTCTACATACGCACCAGATGCTCTGAGTGGTACTGGGGTAACTGCACCATAGACTCTACATACGCACCAGATGCTCTGAGCGGTACTGGGGTAACTGCACCATAGACTCTACATACGCACCAGATGCTCTGAGTGGTACTGGGGTAACTGCACCATAGACTCTACATACACACCAGATGCACTGAGCGGTACGGAGGTAACAGCACCAACCTTTTTGCAGTGAACGTGTTTCACTTTAACACAGCACTGGAAGGCCTCGAAATTTGAAGGCCTCAGGAAGAATGGCCTTCGAACTCTCCCGTAGTTAAGCAGAACGAGAGCGCAGCGGGACCATGGGGGGGATGAATATCTGGCGATCCTGCGGAGTCCGTCATTACGCCACCGGTGACTCACAAACATCCCATGGTAAGGCATATCTATGATGCACAGGCAATCTTTGTCTTTACGCATTTTCAGCAAATTCGAGCGACTTTACCCGCATTTGTTATTCTAAAATGTGTTTGGGATGTTTCTGGGTGTGACATTATTTTCTGTGTGGGGAGTGGTGGGTGTCCCTACAGAGCCTGTGGTTTGGAATCAAATTTCAGGATGTTTTTTGCTAGCTGGCTAGCTACTGCAGTGGCCCAGATACAGCGAAGCAAAGAGAGTGGAAGTCTTAATGTGTTGTTACCGGGGTAACAACGCTGTGTCGTTAAAATGGGAGAACGAGCGTCGCGCACATAGTGCAAGTTCTGTCGGGAAACTCAAAAACGCAGCCGACCAATCCGCTGGGCCCTTTAACCGCAGCCGACCAATCCGCTGGGCCCTTTAACCGCAGCCGACCAATCCGCTGGGCCCTTTAACCGCAGCCGACCAATCCGCTGGGCCCTTTAACTGCATACCCATGCGTTTCCACAATCGTCCAATTGAATGCACACAACACTCTACTCTTACCCATCCAATCACAGGCAGACATCACCAACGGAGCGCCGTCTTAAACCTCAGAATTGCGCTCACCCTCCGCCACCACCTGTTGTCTGGATCTGCCTCTAGATCCTGGGGGGTTTTACTGGTATTCCTCATATTTAGTAGGGGAGATGTACAGTACTCCCAGTTAGATAGGGTAGTGGACGCCGGTGCGTGCAGTAATACCTGAAGCAGATCCCTTCACCCCCAAAACCAAAAATATGTATTTACATATCCATGTAAATATTTTAATATACAAGTTCTTTGTCCTGACTGACAAAGAACTCGTATATCGTATATACCCAATGGAGTCACAGTAAAGGACTGAAGTTCGTGAAGAGGGACCACATCTCTGTTCCACTGCCAGTCACCGTAACACTCCTCCATGCCTGCTTAAGCGTGCTGTCACAAGCAAAACGTTTCATACTTCCTTCCTCTCTTGGGCTCATTTAGCTAAAAGTTTGTGCAAGGGATTAAGAAGTGTAACCTAAAATTGTGATGCATTGATTTCTATTACATTTATTTGGTAAACACTTTAGTCCAAAGTGACGTACAATAACTACATTAAATCGCTGTTGTGCAGAGGTGGCCCCAACTCTGAACTACGGAGACAAAAAAATAAAAAGCAATGGACTCACCAGTGGGCGATGATTCAGCGTAGAAGCGGCAAGGTCGTTCTTATTGGCCAGCCTAGAGGAGTGTTGCTGTTGTTGTCGTCGTTGTTGTTGTTGTTCAAATGTTTTTTTGCATGCAAAACAATTATCAAAGGGGGGGGGGGAAAGAAAATATCCCTTTGGGGTAAATGATGAGAGCAAGATTAGAAAAAAATAGACGGTAGTCACGACTGCTGGAAGCTTTGCAAAGAAGCAGCAAAACACAAAACAGTGCCTCACTGTAACCAACGTTCCCAAAACAAAACCACAGTTCTCCACAAAAAAAAAAAAAGAAGAAAAGAAAACCTGAGTAATTTGCCTCCAATGTCTTTCGATCCCGGGGCTCCTCTCTATTTCCTCAAGTCTCTAACAATTTCCCGGCAACACGTGACTGAATCTGAAGGACCCAACACTAGAACACCTGATTCTGCTAATGGAGTTAGGTCTTGATTGAAGAACATGACCATGATTAGCTAATTAGTTGAATCAGGTGTCACCCTTCCAAATCTGGACCGTGGACTAAAGCAGTGGTCTCCAACCCTGGTCCTGGAGAGCTACAGGGTCTGCTGGTTTTTGTTCTCACCTTAAAATCAGCACCCAATTGAGACCCAAGACACCAGGTGAGCTGAGTTAACGGTGTAATCAACTGCTCTAATTGATTCATGAAGTGCAGAGTCACCATGAAAACCAGCAGACCCTGTAGCTCTCCAGGACCAGGGTTGAAGACCACTGGACTAAAGTAAAAAGAGTTTTTTTTTTGTTGCACTGCCAGGTTTTATGCAGTGCAGTTATCCTGTTAACTCAGTAACCCTGCTTAATGATACAGGCCCCAGAATTTAGCATGCTAAAATGCTGCCAGTGTAAATATGTTACATGTCGTTAGAAAAAAACTGCATTTCACTAATAAGAAAAAGACACTTAGAAGGTGACATTTACATGAACAGAAATAATACATTTATTTGCTCTGCATTTCCAACATTATACATTGGACAGCAGGGATCTCAAACTCAAATCCCAGAGGACCACTGTGTCTACTGGTTTTTTATGTGTTTCTGCACTTAAGTGCTTAATATAAGTCACGGATTGGCTAAAGAGTCTTTACGCACCTTGCTTCCTAAATGCCTAGATCGGCTGCTGATTGACAGGTGATCACAAAGACTGGCATAGACTGCTGCCCTTTGGGACCGGAGTTTTAGACCCCTGGGGTACGGCATATGTTAGAGGAAGGAGTTTGCTTAGGCAGAGTGAGATCGACAGTTAAGTCCTGCGGCTCATTTTAAAATTAATAACTGAGCCTTGACAGGAGGGTGCATAATGAGCACGGGAGTCGAGTTCACCTGAGTTGACTCGCAGAGCGGCTGAGAGAGATGCGATATGCTTCGGTTCACTCCTAACAGAAGCTCACGGTGAGCAGCGCGTCGCACCGTTCACCGCGTGACGAAGCGAAGCGTTGTTATCCGAAGCCTACGCAACAGCGTAGCCCAAAACAACAGTTTTTTTTTGTTTTGTTTTTTTTTTTTTTTTTGTTTTTTTTTTTCAAAGAAAAAGAGCAGACAGTCCACTCCTCCCTGAGGTATATTTTACAGTGTTCAGACAGGCGGAAAGCAGAGGTGAAAGATAGTCCCGGTTCCTCAGACTGTCGTTGCTCCTGCTGTATTTGGGCATGACGACGGTTGCTAGGAGATAACGTGAGAGGCCACCTTGAGATGGAAAAGACATCTTGATTCTGTCAAGTTCAGAGAGTGGTGTTTTAAAAAATCGCTAGCTTTTTCTTTTTTCAGCATAATGACGTGGCTACACAACGGGGCAACTATTAGAGGCCCAAGGCAATTTTTTTTGAAGTTATATCCAATCCAGAAAAGAGGATGATTATGATTTTGGGGGGTTGGGGGGTTGGGGGGGGGGGGGGTGGGGGCTGTAGACCTGGGGGGTCCCTAGGCGATCACCCATGTCGCCTATGCCTAGAATCAGCTCTACTAGGCTTATACTGTACAGCATCACCACAGCATATCCACTACAGGGATTTTGAAGATGGATGAACGCTGTGTATTATTTCCTTGGTTATCTGATGCTCTGATTGGCAATGCCTTTTTTTTTTTTTTTTAAAAATTTTCCCAAAACTCCCACAAAAGTGTTGTTTTGCTGTGTGAACCAGACAGGAGCCACCCCAGGGACAGAGGGGGCAATTTGCAGTAAAACAGAAGCTGCACAGCTAAGTTAAGTCCCAAGGCAAAAGGCACTGGGCATTTATTATGCATGAGGTACACAGTCAACAGCACAAACAGAGAGACAAAACAAATTCCTTTGAGTCTAGCTGGACTGCCTGGTCACCCCTCTCTACTTAGCCGAACAGCTAGGCTGTTTTCCAGCAACCCTCAACGAAGCACAATGCAAAACAAAAGATTGGTCAAAGATTACTTCACCTTCTATCAAAAGCTCAATTCAAAAGAGCAAGTTTCGTGATTGCTGAATTTGCCAAACTTGTTTGCGAAGAAACAAATTCTTACTTTTAATTGTTGAGGTTAATTGTGAAAGTTAGGGACAAAAAACTGATTTAATTCGCTCTCTCTCCCCCTCTCTCCCTCCCCCTCTCTCTGTCTCTCTCTCCTCTCTCTCACTCTGTCTCTCAGTTTTAAGTTGCTTTATCACTTTTGCTTTTTTGCTTTTATTTAAGTTTTTAAGCTCTCTCTCTCTCTTTCTCTCCCTCCCCCTCTCTCTCTGCCTCTCTCTCTCTCTCTCCCCCCTCTCTCTCTCTCTCTCTCTCTCCCCCCCCTCTCTCCTCTCCTCTCCTCTCTCTCTCTCTCTCTCTCTCTCTCTCTCTCTCTCTCTCTCCTCTCTCTCTCTCCTCTCTCTCTCTCTCTCTCTCTCTCTCTCTCTCTCTCTCTCTCTCTCTCTGATTGCTCCCCACAGTGTCCTGCTGCGACAGCATCCTACAGCGGCTGCATCCTGCTGTGGGTTCAGCTGCCGACTCCTTTAACAAGCGTGCTAATTGCCAGCAGCATTTTGATTCGTTCCCTTCTTCCCCCCCCGTACCCTCTTTGATTCGCGGTTGTTTTGCCCTCCCGATGATGGAGACGGAGGGGAGGATCACAGAGGATCCCGGGGCAACGACGGGTCACACGCTGTAAGTGCGGCGCGCTTGCTCCACGGCGTTAACCAATCAAAGGAGGCCCGCTTTGCTAAAAATGATTGCTCACTGGTGTCATTTCAGAGTGATTTGCAAGCGCAGGTCCTCCAGGTTGGGGGTTAGGCGTGGCGCTAATGACGCCACCCTGGAAAACCTAAACTGTTGCAGAAACTTTCACAAGGAAAACCGGTGGAGGCCTTATGTGCCACTTGGTGTGATGAGGCCTAAGTAAGTAAGTTACAAGTGCAGGTGACTTATTACAAAAAAAACGTGGTCTGCTGCGTCTTCCACGAACACTCTCCCCAAAGTGACAAAAATAAGAACTTTGACTTTGTACTTTGAGTAGATTTGACACTCCACTCTGAGGCCCGAGTTGAATGATAAACCACGAGGCCAGATCAAGATGGAGGCCGTGGATGCCCTCTGAAACTTCATCACCTGATCCTGCAGGCCTCTTCAGTGGAAAAAAGTCTGAGCCAAGAACAAAAAGCCAGTTCCGGCTGAGCTTTGGCCCCAGAGGTAAGCTCTTGCCCAGCGTCCTGCCTTCCACAAAGCCCCACGCCCCCCCCCCACCGTCGCCTCGCTGACTGGTCCAGCCTGGAGAGGCTGGTCGCTTCGACACGTTTTTTCCACTTTCAGCCGGTTTACAGACTCCGCCCCTTCTCCCTGCCGTGGGCGGGGCCTTACCCACCCGTGCTCCCGAGTGACAGCAGGTGGGCGGAGTCAGAGCTTTGTGATTCCGTCTCTTTTTTTTTTGTCAGACCGTTCCAGAGTCCCCGCTTAATGTAGGTCATCCCCGTCACGTTGTGAAAGGCCTGGCTCTGTTTTACGAGGGGGTCCAGATTAAGCAAACACAGCTGAGCTCTCAGCGCTGGGAGAGATTATTTCACAGCCCCGCCTGTCCAGCGAACGCATTCGGGGGATTCTATTTTTACCGGCCCCTCGCAGGGCGTGGCGCGCGCCCGTCCTCACAGACGGCATTGTGTTAGACTGGTCCACCGTGAATCACTCCTCTGAACCTTCACCTTTGGTGTTCATCTTGGAAATATCGAACTCCACTGGATTTATTAACACAATTTTAATAAAATAATGATTTGGTAGGTACTGTAATGAAGGCATATGTGATGGGTGCTGGAGGAAAGGTCCGCAATAATAACATTATTATTAGGTTTGTATTAACGCTGAAATCCATTTTTTAAACTTGGGATTCATGTACATTTTTTGAAAACATTCAAAACCCCGATATGTAATTACATTGTTCACAGTAATCAAATCCCAGGGGCCTCATAGCTGTGATGAAGGACATTTTGTATTCCAAAGTAATAATAAATAAAAAAAAACAGTAGTGAGACGTTTCTGTGCGTGGGACTGAAAGATAGAGGCTCCTCATTTCAAGTGTCAGCCAATCGCGCGTCAGCTCCTAATCCCCGCATCTTTCCACGTCCGTTTGATCGCTTACCTCTCTCTCTAACAGAGAGCCGACGGCGGCAGCTGGGCAGCGGTTCGCGAGGGGAGACAACGGTATGAAGTGACGGTTGCGTTGCTACGCGGCCTGTGGCGCGATGACGTTTTCTGACAGCTTCGGTCACGGACGGATGGACGGGCTCGCTCACCGCCGAACCAGCGCGTCTGCTCGAGTCCCGCACAAAATGCCTTGGCTCCATTTGCCACCTGCTGGGCAATGCGGGAACGTCACTGGGATTTGGGACGCCGCGAGAAACGACCGAGCCATCCGGAGATTCCGTTATATTCGCCGAGACAGAATCAAAGAGCCGATTTCGGACCTGCGCTGAAGGGTATTTTTTTTTTGCTCGAGCCTCGCACTCCTGCAACGACGAGTTACGTGGAGCATGCGCTAAAGCGCAGGTCTGAATTCAGCCCAAAGACAGAAGCTTGAAACCACAGTAGCTCAACATTTAGAGTTTTGGAAAATAACACCGTTTTTAAATAGGGGGGTAGTTAGCCAAAAATACTATGCTCAGACTTGGCTCAATAGGTATCTATAATAGTAAATCATTTGAAGAAATTCCTGCAGGTCCCCAAGAAATGAAAATGTTACGAACAAAAACAAAAGAATAAAAAATGTGAAATCTGTCCTGGATACTGCTGAAAATTGAGGCTTGAGGGTTATTCGAAAGCTATCAGCCATCTGCACAAATTTTGCTGGTGTCTAAAGGATTAATGTCATTTCACATAGATATATACGTCCCAGGTCAGTTTGATTTTGATGTAGGCTAACATTGGTTGCAAATCACTGTGCCGCACAGGAACTAATGCGTTTGCCTCCAATCCTTTCTAAACCTTCAATACTTTTTTTGCATTTGCCTCCTGAGATCTGGAAGATCAAGTATTAGATTAAAAATATATATATTTACATTCACATTATTTCACATTCACATACAATTTTTTTTTTTACATAACACCAGTGTCCTGGATGACAAAACACGTAGCAGCGTAAATATTCTCAAAAATATTATTTCTTTTATTTTTTAATGAATGTCTCTTGTAAGGGTAAGTTTCAGCATAGTATCATATATTGTCCTTGAGTTCAAGATTGGAGAACTCATGGAGACTCATGTCCCCTACAGGGGACAAAAATGAATTTCCGATTCTTAGGAAGTTGAGACCGCTGCACTATTAGAATCTCCAACAGGTGTGCCGGTAAAAAAGAACAAAGGCTTCCTAACCTGGGGCTTCGGTGTAACACAGTATATCCTGTGTTCATGCAGTGCAGGACAGAGTAATCTGTATCTCATTATCATGATTCAGTTCATGTTTCTGAAGAGCAATTCATTACATAGTCATTACAGTACATTTCAAGTCATTGAAAAAATAAATTTTAAAACCCCAGCACAAGCATACCAGTTTTCCACAAATATTTCTTAAAAGGCCAGCGCTGTCTAGAAAGTGAAATCTGATTTATTCAGTTTATGACTTTCAGTTCCAATTTCACATAGACGTACGCAGTAGTAATTAATTTAATGCAATGAATTTAAATGAGCAATAACCTGACCTTTTCATAAAATGGTGCTTTGTAATATTTATCTTTGCCCTGTTATCAACTCCAGATGAACTAAAAACACAATACACAGAGCATTCTACTGTGCAATGTTTATGGGGTTTTGTCAGCAACGGGAACATATCAATTATCAAAATAATCAGTCTCTCCAAAGCTTGTATAGAGCACTCAAGATGCCCAAGTGAGAACCTGGCCCTGTGTGTGCTGCATCTCCCGCTGTTGAACACAGATTATTCAGCCTGTCCTGCCCCTCGGTGTTGAGGTTGTTGAGGTGAGCTAATCCCCGATGCTGAACCCACACGTGACCAGCATGGAAAACTCTATTTTGGTATGTACTACCCAGCATGCAATGTGTGCGTGTCTGTGTGTACCACAGTGTGTTATATACTATATATTCGCACGTACACACATACATGCACACACACACCCCTACACATGCACGTACACCCACACACACACACACACACACACACACACACACCCAACACGCGCGCATCAACACCATACACCATACACACACACCCACATAAACACATACACCATACGCACGCACTCACCCGCACAAACACGTACACACACACACACGCACGCACGCATGCATGCACACACACACACACACACACACACCTTGCCCTGAACGATTACTCAACATCATAACAGTATATCTGTCCATTAATGTGTTGGTATACAGTACCTGCCTAACCTCATTACAATGAACATATTTGCAAGCTAGAGCATTCCCAGAGCTGTTGAACTAGCTTCTCAAGGGTATGTTTTTTTTGAAGCATTATCACCTGCCAAGCCACAGATTAATGTCAACAGCGTTGCTTAGAACCACAATAAAGCATTTCATAACCACAAGCGTGATGAAGAAACAAACTAATTCAAATACTTTAAGATAAAGGAATCAGACTAGAGCTCACAGACACTGGCGGACTCTGGGGGGGGGGGGGGGGGGGGGGGGGGGGGGGGGGGGGGGGGGGGCCCATGGTTGAAAAAGCGTTGCTAAAGTGCCCTCTAGACTGGCAAAAACGAGAGGAAGTGCCCTATTGGCTGCCCTTCACATGGGAAAAAAATGACTGAGTGCCCTCTAGGGTGCCCCTTCATGCAATAAATTATGATGATGTGCCCTCTAGAGTAAGACAATTTGATAACTTGTCTTAATGAGTGCCCTTCTAGTGGAGAAAACGTGATGCAGTGCCCTATAAGGTGCCCTTACAATGGTCTAAACTTGACGTTCCCTATGGGTGCCCTTCCAATGGAAAAGGGTGCCGTTATGAATGCCCTCTATGCTGCCCCTACATGACAGTGTTCCAGTAGAGAAAATGGGATGCAGTGCTGTATAAGGTCCTCCTACAGGTGAGAAAACATCATGAAGTGCCCAATTAGGTGCTCCTCTAATGGAGAAGTGCCCCTCCAGTGGATAAAATGTGATGCAGTGCTGTAAAGGGTGTCCCTACATGCGTGAGAATGTGGGGAAGTTTCCTAATGGATGCCCCTCCAGTGGAGAAAATGTGATGTGGTCCCATATAGGTGCCCTTACAATGGGATAAACTTGAGGTTCCCTACAGGTGCCTTTCTGATGAAAAAAACTCATGAAGTGCCCTCTTAGATGCCCTTCCAAGTGAGAAAACACGATGCATCATAGCTTTTTGCGCGCTGGTGGGGCCCCATGTCGTGCAGTAGGTGCCCTTTTTATTTTTTCGCCCCTGACCTTCAAACAGCCTGAGTTCGTCACTGCTCACAGATATTAAGCTTTATTGCAAAGACTACCATCTCTACCTCATTTAAAATGATCAGTGCCAGGGTTGGGACCAATTCCACATCAATCAGTTCCCTTCAGGAAGTGAACTTAATTTTAATTCACAAAATGAAATATGTCAGTAAAGTCCCCCCCCCAATCAATTAATTGAATTTCGGTTCGTTCCTGAATTCACTAAATTAAAGTGGAATTGATCCCAACTCTTCTTCTACCGCATTGTACTTAGATACTGCATACACTGGAACAACAGTGACATCACAAGTGGTTCACAAGATTACATCCAATAAGCTGCTTCAGGGCATTAGAACACAAATAGTAACAATAAGATCTGGAACGGGCATCAAGTGCTGCCCAGTACTGTTCCGTCTTTTTTTTCCATACCTCTCTTTATGACTTGTAAAGCGTGCCTTGCTGTGTCGGTGTTGCTAAGAAGTTTTCAAGAGAGGAATTCCTCTAAGGTAAGTTTTCGCATATTATTCCCCCTTTGGTCTGGGTTTCTGCTTGACGCCAAAAGTTGCTCTGGCATAATTGTCTGGTTAACCACAACATGCACGTTTGTGTAGCATAAGAGAGTGCACAGCTGTGGGTGAGAAGATCCTGTGTTTGAGGGGTACATTTTCCACGTCTGAATGATGGAAATGAATTTTGGTCTTTTTCAAATACCATTGTGTTTTAAATACCAAATATTAAGACAGCACTGATATATATCGACTGCGATAATGGTGTGACTGTGATGCTGAAATCCAACAAGCTTATTTTTTTTATTATGTTCATGTTTTGTTGATTACTTTGGTCATAGTTCATTGTGTATTAAAATGCAGGAAAGGGGATCAGACAGTTTGTTTGTCTCTTCAACTGACAAAAACAATGAAAATTCTCTGTTCAGGCAGCCAATCAAATGCAGTTATTGTGCTACCTGTGTCATTTATGAACATTAGTACATGATTTCATCAGCTTCACTCTTTTCGAAGAATTCTAATGTATACATGAAATAAAGTGCTCAATAGCTCAGACTGCAATAACAGAATAATACTCAGTATTATGTGATTAGTACTAAAAATGATCAGGACTGCAAGTCAATTAAAAAAAAAAAGTTAATTAGAAATGTCAGCCATTCAGTCCTGTTGCCTTGGAACCTCCTTTAATTCACATTTATTCACGTGTTATTTATAGGTCCCTTCATCCAGGGGATAAATAAATAAATCTATTGATTAAGACAGATGAAGTTAAGAAGGGATAAGAGAATTAACCACTTGCTGTAAGAATGTGTATGAAGACTGCATCACGTTTCTCAGAGTTTCACAGGTGAATACACAGTAAATACATTACTGTAAAAGCAATAATACATGTATTGAGCTATATTGTAATTCTTACATGTGGAAAATATTTTAAAAACCTTAATATTTTTGTCCATAATATTTGTCCATAATTTGATATTTGTAAAATGTGTCCCACCCCATTTTTAGTACTCTGTGCACCCTCCCTTAGCATTAGAAAATGCAACTGCTTCATTGTCCTATTGTGTTTTATGAGATTGATGAACATACTTGGGGGGGGAGATATCTTTCCATTTTTCTCCATACAAAACCTTTCAAGGTTTAGTCCAATTCAGTTCAGTGATTTTACAGCACTTTTCATAAAGCACCTCTGTCTGAAAGCCCTTTTAGGCCCTGGCCCCAGGGCCCCCATAAACAATCCAGGAGAACAACCCAAATTCTGAAAGCTGTTACATCTGTTAATCAAGCAGATTACACCGTGAGCCTGCTGTTAAAGTTCGTGGAAATCGTGCCTGAATCTTGAACTAATAGCAGCTGTTCGGTGGATTTCGCGAGGACACCACTGAGAGGTGTACTGCAGTAATCAGGTCGCTATTAATGAAAGCACTGACCTTTCTGACCTCATCAGCATCTGCTTTTTGAAATAAATGACCTGGCCGTTCATATGCTGTTAAGATGGCCAAATGTAGCTTTGGATACCATTCAGGTGTAAGGTTCAAAGCACAAATAAGCATATATAATCCCTCCAAGATTCATTACCTCTGATTTTGTGTTTATAGAACCAGTGGTCTTAATTTTTTTATAATTTTTTTCCCCTGTTTGAGCCGAACAAATATGACTATTTATCTTCAGAACATTTTGTGACACCAGTGACTTCACATCAGTCACACAGTTCCTTAGAAAGCTGATTGTGCTTTCATCCACAGGTGATGCATATTCTCTAAACTGGGAATACTCAAATCTGACGCTCGAGGCCAGTGATGCTGCTGGTTTTCTTTTATACCTGATGGTTAATTTATGGATTAACTTCAACTTTCAACTTTATTTGTCCCCGGAGGGCAATTGGTTTTGCAGCAAGACATATAAAAGACGATAATATAAATAAAAGCCTACATAGGGTACATCAAACGGGGGGGGGGGGGGGGGGGGGGGGGGGGGGGGGGGGGGGGGGGGGGGGGGGGGGGGGGGGGGGGTGTTCCAGGTTTCATTCAGTCCTGATTACAGGAGGAGAATTAAAACCAGCGGTGCTACTGGCCTTCAGGACCAGATCAGAATCAGAATTATTTATTCGCCACGTACGATTTGAGTATCCCCCGCTCTACATTACTGAATGTACATTCAGTCTACCTACACTGGGGCAGTGGCTGTCGAACACAGTCCTAGGGGAATCCCTGTGCATGATGGTTTTCATTCCAACCACAACTGTCCATCCCAAAATTTTGACAAACTGTTATTTTTTTCATAATTACACTTCATGTTTTGAGGGATTTCTTACCCTCTTAAGCCACTTTCTGCCTATCCATGCCAAGGATAATCAAGTCCCCTACTCACATCGTGCTATATTGAACAAAAAAAAATTAACAGCTTGTTAAAGTTCTGGGATTACAGTTGGATGGAACGCCAGCATACACAGGAGTTCCCCAGGAAGGAGGATATGAATGAAAACCACAGGATTAGTGAAGCTGGTACAGATAGGGCACGTGTTAAAGCTTTGTCTTTTGTCTCTTGTGGTCATCACAGCACACCCTGCACGGAGGCAGCAAAAACAAAGGAAGACCATGAGTAAGAGGAGGAGGAGGAGGAGAAACAGCCTCAGGAGGAAGAGCTCCAGATGCACGAAACGTGAGTGCCGGTCGTTAGCCTGACCCGAGGCGGAGCGCGTGTCAAGGTTAATCCCCCATAATTACTGTCTGAGTCACACTTCGTTCCCATGACTACTCCTGGCCGCCTGCCAGCGCTTACAGGCCAACGAGGAGCAACTGAAAAAAATCAGTCTTTACGTTAGGAGGCATTTACCAAATTCAAAGTTCCATACTTTTTTTATATTCAAAGAACCACACTTTACTCGATTTATGAGGTCTGCCTTTTAAAACAAAAACATATTGCAATGTTTTTACTGTTTTTGTTGTCCTTGGTTCACCCTACTGGAACTACAATCACACACAAAGCGTACGTTTCTCGCTTGCCTTGCCAACAATACAAAAACCATCAATTACAGTCTGGGAAAAAGACTATGTTACTGAATGCTGAAGATGCCGTTGCAGCCAAGTAAAACTAATTATAAAAGAAAGCAAATGCATGTCCATGCATTTTTGATCTATATGACTTGCTTTCCAAAATAATGTCAATTGTGAGAAATGCTTAATTTAGGGAAAACAAATTAGGATGATTTTTCTATACTTGTATCGATTATGGCAAGATGGACAAAAGATAATATTTATATTTCTGGGTTTGGTTGGACATTGTTGAATTTGGTAGGTCCAGTTCTGTGCTTCTACTGAATGGTGTTCTCACTTTGACAAAACCGTAATTTGATTAAAATATTCCTTTTGTTGGCAAGACATATGGTGCAGTCCATAAGGTGGCCATGTTTGAATCTCCCGGTCTGGGCAAGGCTTAGATCCCCCACCATGGCACCTCCTGAGTTGTGATCCCTTATCCATCTGTTACCTTGTCTGCTTCCTACCTGCAAAAATATGAAAGTGGCCTGTCAGCTGTCCCTTTTTTTTTTAAAAACCCTTTTGTTGTACAAACAAAAAGCATTATGTATTAATAAAGTTATTTGTATCCTAGCCAATTAATAGCATTCTTGGGCTGAAGGCCAACTGACAAAAATGACAATTTTTCTGTTCCTTTACAGACAGCCAATCCCAATATACTTCTCAATCTCAAAGCCAAGGCTCCAATAATAACAGCGGTGCGTACAAAAGGGACCAGCCGGAAAAAGGGGAAAGCGATTCTCTGCGACGGGATAGTTTTTTCGCCGACTCAGACGCGGGTGAGGACAGGGGGTACGAGGCCGACAGCGCAGAAAGAAGGTTCGAGGTGAGCGGCTCGGAAAGCGTGCCTCAGGACGACTCAAAGAGCCCCGGGTCAGAGGTCGAAGGCGCAGACGGGGGCGTGCGGATCACGACCTCGGTGAGGATCGACGACTGCGAAGTGTCCTCCTCGAGAATCGTGTTCCAGAACCCCAGCGAGCCCGCAGGCCGAGGCGAGGCCCGCGGGTCGGGGTCGGGGTCGGTGTCGGTCACCACGACCAAAGTCACCTGCTCCAGATCCAAGGTGGAAGTGGAAATAAACGAAGTCATGCACCCGGACAACTCGGACGTCAAAACCACCCTCGTGGTCCGGGACAGAACCGGGAGGAGGAAAGGGGCTGGCTCGAAAAAGCCGATGGGACAACTGGGCCGCCCCCGACGACGAAAAGCCGAGCCAGCCTTACTCTGCGAGGCACAACTTTAACGCTGCCACCTATGGGCACCACAGGCAGTGCAAGAGCAAGAACTATAAATTCAGCATCTCGGAGATAAACACTGATCTAACAGAGCTTGCAAATAGTCAAGTCCAATCAAGGAATCATCAGGAACAGAGGCTATGCTGCAAGAGCTGTTGCGAAGAGGGGATTTATGGCCACAACCATGTACTCAGAGAGAGGTTCTCCAGTATGTCCACTCTGTCGGACACCTGCCTCCAAGTGGTGGAGCAGCCGCTAACAAACGAGGTGAACAGTGCGGCATCGTCGGACATCCCGCCTCCTCGGGAGTTTGTCGACAAAGGTCTCAACCCGCTGGATGACCTCACTGAGAACATATCTTCCTGTCAGATTATCTCTGGTGATAATTTTGATAACCGGGGAGGAAGGATGGCCTCCACTGCTCCAGCCAGACCCAGTGACTCAGGGGACAGAGCGAAATCTCTTTGCCAGGACTCACGAGAGGGTGAGAGCCTTGGCGATGGGGTGGAGCTCCTCGAATGTCTTTCCGGGTCAGACGTCTACAGTACGCTGCTCCTGGGGCATGGTATGCCCGTGAGTCGGTCCAGCTACACCAAAGAGTTCATCCACAACCATGACGGGACCAAGAGGCTGCGCAACAACAGCATCGCCATTTTGGAGACTAAGCCCAGAATGGCGCGTTACTTTGAAAGGCCACCCAAGAGGAGGCAGACTTTTCCTGGGCCTACGGACTCCCAAAGCAAAATGGAGGAAGGCATGTCCTCTTGCAGGGAGTCCTTCTCCTCCGGTATGCTCTCCCCCTTCTTCCTGCAGTCTCTCCCTCTGCAGGCCGAGAGGCTGGGCAGGTTCTACATGGACGATGAAAGGTCTTTTCCCTTTTCGGAAGACAGCTGCAAATCCTCAGGGGGCAGCTCCGGTTACAAGGCGAGCTCCAGTAATTTCAACGGCTACAGCTACGGGACCGACAGTTCTACCTGCGGTAATGGCAGAAGCTGCTTTTACCCATGCAGGGCTGGGGAGGACCAAGAGGAGACATTCAGCTCAGGACAGGACGCTCAACGTGGGCAAGCGTTAAATCAGATGGCTGTGCCAGTGTTGATGGTGGTGACGTCACCTCGCGGTGATTCATACACGGACGCGGCTGATCCTGGCAACGAACAGCTGGAGCACAGCGAGGTCGCAGAGAGCGGGTTCGACGAGGAGATGCCAGAGGTCGAGGAGCTGCACCATGAGTTTGCAGCGAACAACCTCATTCTTAAGCAGCGGGATTTGCTCATTCAGGTCACGCCCCCTTCCCTGAGCGGCTCCGAGGAGCGCATTGTTGAGGACAGCTGCCAGTCAATCATTGTCAGGGAAGGCGTGGCCAATCCCAAACCCAACCCACCAGAAACCATTGCCAGCACTGACGTTCTCCACCAGATATGAGAAAGGGGTCGGTGATGACTAGCATCATCGGGGGCTGTGAGCAAAGGTCTATTCAGAATGACACAGAGCCCCTGGAAATAATAGTTCCTGAGAAGAACCAGAGGGAGTTATCCAGTGTTGTTCTTGAAGCACCCTCTATGTTGTCTGCACAGGACATGGAGGATAAGGAGGTGGATGGACATAGCGAACCGTTGAATGAAATGGAATCCACCCCCCGGAGGTCTCTCACTGTTGAGTCTAACGACTCGATCCAGACCCTCGTGCAGGAATACGAGGTGATGGAACCTTCCGGAAGTCCAACAGAGTCTCAGGCAGGGATGAACTTTGGGCCTCCATCCTGCGAGGTGCCCACAGAGGCGCTGAGGACAAAGACAATACAAAGATGGGGGATGTAGTCACAGTTGCGACAGACACAAACGGGTCCTCCCATGAATCCCAGGACTCTGGGATAACAGATTCCAAAACAAGGCTGCAGCAAACAGACTCAACTGAGAGGCTAAGTATGGCAAGATGTACGTTTGATGTAAATAGCAACATTTATTAAAAAAAAATACTGTGTACTGGGAGACACAGGCCCAGATTTAATGCAACCACAGTGTTTGTTTATACTTAAGTTTGAGTAGTGTCACAGAAATATGTATGCACTGCATCTGGGAATTGATGAGTCAGAAAATGTGCAGCTAGAACATAACATTATTGCAACTTTTTACAATCAGGTTAAAATGTACTTTTGACCCAGACTGATTGAAATGTTCCAGTTACATTGTCAATAGGTTTTTCCACAGGAGAAAAAGTAAACATGTTTTGTAATCAAATTGTTCAACAGTTTTCCTTTTCTCTGTCTTTACTTTGCAGCCCCCACAGATGCAAAGACTGAAGTGAAGGAACGCCTGAGACCCCCGGTGGACCTCGTCCTGAAGGAGCAGGAGGACGTTGTGGACCACTGGGCAAAGAGACGCAAGCTCTTCAAGGAGAGCAAACAGTGGAGCTCCGCTGGAGGGAGCTCCCTCACCAGCAACATTACAGAGGAGTCGGGTATGAGCTCAACCACCAGGGGGCGCAACACATTAAAAATCGATTGACTCAAGATCAAGTTGAATGCAGAGAGAGAGAGAGAGAGAGAGAGAGAGAAAGAAAGACAGGGCATGCAAAGGTTGTGGCCTTTTCAGGATTGCCAAAATGCTAGTGTGAGCCTAGTTTTTATGAATCGTTTCACACAATTACGCACTGTGGTGCAGTAAACCAGTTGACAGGCTATACGTGGTTTTATCCAGTTACGAGAAAAGCCAGTAAGTGTCAGAGTAGGCATGTGAACATCGCTACTTTGGATGAACAGGGCTGTATTGTTCATGTTGCGTCTCTTAGTAAAAAAATAAATACTCAGGGCTTGGGTGTGATAGCACTCAGAGGAAAGTGGGGTTTTTTTTTGCTTTTTGCGGACCACACAGTGAACTCAGATGATGTTCGCTCGGTGGACGCGTCCGCGCGCGACATGGAGGAGAGGGGCTTCTACACGGAGACGTTCCACTCGGCCTCCTGGATTTACCGCGGAGGCGACGCCCACCCCGCCGGCAGCCCCCGTTGCCTCAGCGCTCGACCCCGCCCAGTGACAAGTACAGCCCCCCCCCTCCCCCCCAGGCACTCCCCAGCCCCAGCTCCAGCCCCTCCCCCCCCCAGGCACCCCCAGCCCCAGGCACTCCCCAGCCCCAGCCCTCCCCCCCCCAGGTCCCCAGCCCCAGCCCCAGGCACAGCCCCCCCCCCCCCCCCCCCCCCCCCCCAGTCCCCCCCCCCTCCCCCCCCCCCCCCCAGGCACTCCCCAGTCCCAGCCCCTCCCCCCCCCCCCAGGCACTCACCAGCCCCCCCCCCCCCCCCCCCAGGCACTCCCCAGTCCCCCCCCCCCCCCCCCCCCAGGCACTCCCCCCCCCCCCCCATTCCTACTAACACTCACCTTCACATCAATAAACACACAATGGGCCTCATTCGCAAAACTTTTCTTCAATAATTCTTACTTTTTCTTCTTAAAAATGTTCCTATGAAAACATTCCAATGTGGGATTCAGGACACGTGTGCAGACCATTGTTTTTGTGCATATCCCAAGTGTAAGAGACGATGAATGCTGGCCGTTGATGTGGACAATTCTGTTCATGTGATTGGCATAAGGAAACAGCCATGTACCAATACAGATAAGAAAAAAATTACTATCAAATTGTTACTGTCAAATCTGACCATGAAACCATATGATGAACTTGGCACAAATCCTGACTTGAGGAATTTAAGTGCTTTTTATGCAGTCTCAGCTTTGCAGGACTAATGCACATCCTCACTAGAGCTGCTCAATCAATCAACTCAAATCAAATCAAATCAATATTTATTTATATCGCGCATTTCAGAAACAATTGTCATGATACACATCACAGTCAACCCTGGCCTAAACCCCCACAGGAACGAGAATAAGGGAACAGTGGCAAGGAAAAACTTCCTGTTGCAGAGAGGAAGAAATTTCTGAATTTGAATTTGCCCAGAGTTTCCATTCCATTGCCATTGCCATTTATAAAAACCCACTATTCAGTGCAGCAAGGCATTGGTGACTCTAACTGTAATTTAGTCCACAGTATATATTTTTAAAGGGATTGAATTTATCTTACAGTAAACATGTATTCCATTTTAAATTGTCTTCATTTTTCATTTGAACAGACACTCTAAATACGAATGATTTAATTTGTTCAAATTTGACATAAAATGAAATAGGCTAAATCAATTTAATCACTAATGCATGTAAAATCATTGTTATCCATTGAGAACACGACCTGAAAAAAATTCTATTATAGTTCATTTTGCTAATCCCTTTTATGAATTTAAAAGCCTCAATCAAACCCTTCCTTTCACTAAGCTTGAAGAGATTGTATCATAAGTCTTTCCTCATAACTTTTACAATTCTAGCAAGGACAAATTTTAATAGCCTTTCTTTGAGACTTTTCCGGAGCTTTTATATTTTTCTTATTGTGCAGATGCTCAGATCGGACGCTTGATCAGTACATCGAGATTAACTACAGAGCAATGGCGTTATGGTATAGAGTTCACTTGCTTGCTGCTGGGGGATTGGGCCTGGTTTTTGGCCGCAATTTTCCTTTGGTTACTCTGTAGTAAAATAGATTTGATTAGGGCATTGCTCACAGAACTACTCTGACCTTTGACCTCTTCCACAGTTCGAGAGCGGACGGTCAGGATCAGCAAAGGCACAGGGGACTACCCCTGGGGGTTCCGGATCCAGTTCTCCAAACCCATCGTGGTCACGGAAGTCGACACAAGTGAGTGCAGTGGAGCAGGCGAGCACAAGGGTGGCTGCCAGCATACAGATCACTATGATACGCATACAGCAAGGGGGGCTTCAACCAGTTTTGATCCAGGGACACCCCCCCCCCCCCACCCAGGGCCTGGGGGCCCCCATCATAACTTTGGGGAAAGAAAGGTTTGTGTGTGTGTGTGTATGGGGGGGGGGGGGGCGCATTTGAGAGTCTGACCCCCTACGAGACCTTCAGTGGCCCCCATTGAAAACCCAGGGGTATACACTACACTCAAGGCCAAAAATACCTTATTATGGAATAAATTGGGTTTTTATCAAATAATTGTATGATTTATTTACATTGGCACAGAAAGGTAGACACCTTTTGAGTCAGAGGAAACTACTTCTTGAGTAGCTTAAGGGGATAGTTCATTTTCTGGAGTTTTAATTTAACTCTGGAGGGGTTTGATTTCCCACCTTGATTATTACAGTGTCTTAGCAGGGACAGCCATGCCACAGCACCCTCCAACCAGCAATTTTGAGTGAACCCTAAAAGCTGTTCTCTGCTATTCTGTAAACTTTGGTGTTGACTCTAGCTTGCATGCAATCCCGCTGAACTTGGGTATCTATTCTACTGACGTCAGGACTGCCTCCAAGGTGGCGGTAGATAAAATTTCCCGAAAAGCTTACTGAGAAAAAGTTGCTCTACGAGTTGACGGTGAAGGGATTAGAGGGGTGTCTCGGGGGGCACTGCACCGTGACTGCTGCCCCCAGCCCCGAAGGGATAAACGCAGAGGACAAGTTCCCCTGCAGGTTTCGATAAAGCCTCTCTCTCTCTCTCTCTCTCTCGTCTTACCTTCAGACGGTGCCGCGGAGGAGGCGGGACTGCTGGTGGGGGACACGGTCCTGACGGTGAACGGGACAGACGTCACCAGCGTGTCGCATTCCGAAGCGGCGGAGCTGGCCAAGCAAGGTGGGGGGGGGTGGGGAGGAGCTCGCTCAGATCAAGCGATGCCAGATTTACCCCCTCAAAAAAACTGCTTTACTACAACACGCAAACTGCAGGCAGGCGATATGATGCAACGTTCCAATAACTCACATCGGGGGGAAAAAAAAGCTAGATTTTTTAGATCAGATGTTATGATACAAGGGCTTGACTTTACAATGTACAATTAAACGCTTTTTTTGCAGATTTTAAACCAGATCTAAATCAGAGCACAAAGTACCAAGACTTCTTGTACTAGTACTAAGACTTCCCAAACAAAGACCAGAATTACATTTCATAACCAATGCACACCATAAAATATTTTTTTAGTTTCTCCCTACCACTTCATCGTCAGAGGTTTATTTTTAAATACAGCACCCTGAAATTAGCTAAGTGTCCCAGTACTCCTACTGCTAATCCAGCATTGGTCTGACAAACAGAGCAAAGGATAAAGGTCAAACAAAAGTCCTAAAAACTAGAAGAACGTCTACTAAATAAGCAGAGTAGTGGGAACTCGTGGAGAGAAAGAGAGATGGCAGGATCAGAAATGGATAGGCAGCTTCCTTCGCTTTTCATTCCCAGCAGGAAGGGTGTGATCACACCCTGATTGGCCAAGAAGGTAATGCACAACAGCTGCTCCCAGTGAGTAATTAGCAGTTAATCTCCAAGGCTCTGATCAGCAGCTGATCCACACAGCCCTACAATCAGCCAAGTCAGAGGAATCTCACACTGCATAAACACCAAATCAAGAAGAAATATTGAATTGAGCAGAAATAAAATAACACGCACTAAACTAACTAGCAAACTCTATAGCATGTAGATGACTGCTACATAATAAAAACTGTTAAAACGCATTGGGTACTTACACTGTCAACAAGGATGGGTTCATATCCAACACACTTTTTGTGTTACTCCTTTTGAGTTACCTTAAACACATTTTGTGTCAAAGTAACTGCTTTTGTGTTACAAATATACAAAGGGATTTTTGTGTTACAAAGGGAGACTTTTTTTACACAGACTGTATTTGAAAGTAACACAAAATGTATTGTCCTTAACTAGACACTAACTAGAGGTTCTGTTAAAACATGACACATTATGTGTTGTTTTACCACGTCTGTTTTGAGAGTGTAGAAATATGAAAAACTCAACTCAGGATAATTTGGGATCTGAACATTGTCTGAACTACTCTCTCCCCCTCCTCTTCCTCCTCCTTCCTCTCTAGGCGGGATGTTCTGACTCTGACCATTGGCTCAGACATCAGCCGCTACCCCAGCACCCCAAGACCGGCGTGTCGGGGGTACCTGCACAAACGCACCCAATCAGGCCTACTGAAGGGCTGGAGGAAGAGGTGGTTTGTGCTCAAGCACGACTGCTGTCTGTACTACTACAGACGCAAGAGGGTGAGCAACCAGCTGGCTGTACAATATGACAATGGGGGGTAAAGTGATGATGATGATGGTGGTGATGGCAATGGTAGGGATGATGATAATGGTAAGGTTGACAGTGGAGATAATGATGAGGATGGTGATGCTGATGGTGGAGATAATGATGATGACAGTGGGGATGATGGAGATGATGATGGTGGGGATGATAATCCCACCTACTTTTGCTTTTATGTAGGATGAGGGGAAGACCTGCGCTTTGTCAGCCATGAAGCTAGAGGGCGCTGAAGTTGGGCCAGACACCAGCTTGGGGAAACCGTTTGTGTTTAAGTGTAGCCCACTGTCCTGTGCCCGAGTCTATTACTTCTGTGCCACATCAAACCAAGAGATGAAAAGGTAAAGGGGACTTATTTATCGACCCACAAGTGAGGGTCTGACCTGGGTCAGTATGTATGGACTTTGGACATTGATAAAATTCCTGGTGATTACTCACAATATTTGCAGGTATGTCTGATTTTTTAGCAATATTCAGAACAAAGTTATTTTTTCCCGTCATTTAACAGAATGCAAGATAGCAGAAAGCAATGGAGTTCTAGAACACTGACTTGGAATTCCAAAAGGCCTACTCTTCAAAGGGTTAACAACCCTATTGCTTGTGTTTCAGGTGGCTAGAGGCTATGGACAGAGCTGTTCAACCTCCCCCTCAGGTACTGTCCTTTTACCACCATTCTATACCTTTACATTACAGGCATTTATCAGACAGACACTCTTATCCGAGCAACTTACACAGCTTTTGCATTTTTTAAAAATTAGTATCCAGTTATACAGCTGCATATATACTGAATCATTGCGGGGTTTTTTTAAATCTTGCCCAAGGGCACAACAGCAGTGTCCTAACTTTTGGTTACAAGGCCAGTTCTGTAACCATTATAAAAAACTGCCACCTACCTTAATTATTTACTACATCAGTGGAATATAGGATTCACAAGTCTGTAACCACAATACACTTTATTATATATACTTGAATTTTAATGTCAGCTTATTATAATTATAACATCTGCAAGAAATATCTATATGATTGCAGCAGACCTGGATCAAATATGTATTTGTCTTGGATTCAAATACTTCTCTACGCTTTACTGATCTTGTCTGGTGTACTGGAACAAATTAAATACCTTCAAAAAGTGCAAACCCCGCCTTCTGGTCCTATTGGCAGGCTCGATTACACCAGGCAAGATCAACAGAGCACAGAAAGGTATTCAATCCAAAACAAATACGTATTTGCCCCAGGTCTGGACTGCGGCCGTGGGAGGGCTTCTCATGGCTCCACGCCGAAAGGTCGAAGGTCACGGGGGGGGGGGGTAACACTCACCTCGTTTCCCGCCGTTTCAGAACCACGTGTGGATCGACGTCACCCGCCACAACTCCAGCCTGCCCCCTCTGGCCATCAAGAGCCCCGAATGCCTGGGCCTGCTGCACCAGCTGGACGGGAACAAGGAGTTCTGGGTGCAGCACTACTGCATACTGAAGGACGGGTGCCTTTATTTCTACACCGGGATACGCTCGACTCACGCCCTGGGTAGCCTATCCCCGCTATAAATCTGACCCTTTGGTGTTAATAACACGATTATTTGCACAGCGCTTTTTTTTCCCCCCCACAATGCTTTGCGGCCCGGTGCATTAAATTGAATTTCTTGTTCACTCCCTGAATGGAATTTGGCCCCACCCACGGGCAGGACTAATGTCCAACCATTGTCCTCAAATGGGGGTATGCCCATGATGACGGAATGTTCAAACAAAAGCAGTACATTCTTTTTTACGTGTTTCTGAAGGAAAACCTGGAACAACGTTGTCCAACGATATAAGCAACCCCAGACAGTGGCTCAGACCAACTTGTGAAAAAAGATTGTATTCTAATACAATTGATATGAACTAATTATATGTCAAGTATTCTTAAGTATAAAATAGTATACTTCAGGTATACTTCTGCATACTATTTTTACACACGAGAAATGCCTTTAAGATCTCCAAATGTTCATTCCCAAATCCCTTTAAGACCTCCAAATGCTCATTCCCAAATCCCTTTAAGACCTCCAAATGCTCATTTCCAAATTCTTTTAAGACTTCGCTTGCTCGTTCCCAGATTCCTCTGAGATCTGCACACGCTGATTTCCTTTTTCTCTGTTAAACTGCCAACATGCTGGTTTCTGACCGCAGGGGGGATCTTCCTGCATGGCTACGCAGTCTGCGAGCAGGCTAACGGGATCCAGGTGCTCTACCATTGAGCTCAAGCCGCCATCGGAAGAGTTTAAATCCTTCTACCTCTGCGCTGAGAACGCGACAGAAACCAAGCGGTAAGACCTGCCCCCGTCAATCAAGGCCTGCCCCTTACTTACGTCAATAAGTAACATATACATTAAAGATCTTATGCCCATGACAGGAAGGTATCTTTATTCATGTGTAACAATATAATACGTCATTTTTGGATTTTGAAAGCGACATATTTCAAAACAAAATTGATCATTCAGGTGAAAAAAAAAACAAATATACGTGTCCACTGCACAACAAGGAGAATTAGGTAAAGAATAAAAGCCATTTATGTGCATTCTGTGCGTGTGTGCCTAGCAGTTTCTCACAAAAGAAGCTGTTGTGTTGTGTAGTTGTTTCTTGAAAAATATTTGTCATCTCTTATTGAACAAAGTGATACAATAATAGGTTTGGATTATTATTAATAACAATAATAATTATAATTAATACGAAAAAGGGTCAGTCACTGTGTAATGTTTAGCACCTTCTTTGAGTAAAAGCCTCATGCTTCTGTCATATTTACAGATGGATTTTGGCAATAAAAGCGTCGATAAGTAAATGGGTGCTCCTGCACCAGGCGATCGAGGACTTCATGAGTCGCCCGGCGGAAGAGACCAGAATGTGAGGCTGGCAGAACGAGCCACGCGAACCCCTGAACTTCTCAAGACCACCAGCAGATGGCGACATTTTTTCATTTTTTCCTGCAAGCGCCAACACGCCCTCCAAAGACGTTTAGTGTGTCTGTTTAGATTTTATAACAGTGGGCAAACACACATACATACTTTTTTCTGGGGGGGGGGGGGGGGGGATTGACTCTGGAGGAGCTACATCAAACCCTGGTCACCCCTCCCTTGAGCAAGCAGCTCAGAACTTGAGTGTGATCTGCAACGAGTCACACAACACTTTCCGATCAGGCGACGCATCGAGCACATCTGCACCACACCAGTCTAGTTGAGGCTGTGCTGCAGATGGGGTTCTCTGGACCGAGTGAAAATTCAAAGCCCATGAAAGAGGCCCCATCCCCATTGAACTGGGCAACGTAGAGTTTACCTTGGATGCTCGTGGCTTTGTGAGACACTGGAACGACAATAAACCCATCAACTGGCACATCAGATCCGTTGTACTGGATGAGAATGAACTTCTGTAGCTGAAGAGAGGACCTGTCTGCTAACTGTGCTCTGTAGACCTCGGCATTAATCAAAGACACATGGGCTCCCATGTTCAAAGTTCTCTACACTGGCCCTTCCGCAACACTGCATTTGTAAGAGACCGTTTTGTTGACGCAAGCAGTTGCACCACCACACCACTAGTTGGAGCCAGAGCTTCAGCCTTGTCCTGCAATGCCTCTAATTGCTTAATTAGCGGTCATAATTTTTTGATAGGTGTTATTGTTTTCCTTTTTCAGTGCAGAATTTATTAATTTCTTTGTTATGAATTAATCAACAGTAATTAAATTTAACTTCTTTGAAAATTGAAAAGGAAAGAAGAAAATAAAAGCTGATATTTATGTTTATATTTGTAAATAAACACTCTACAATTATTCTGTTCATATTTACACCTTCTGGAAGTATACTTTCATTGCCCAAGTAGCTTTGGAGTTGTCAAAATATCTCCCATTGTACACAAAAACTGGGCCAATCAAACATATACACTAAAATGGAAGTAATATCAAAAGCTCCAGAAAATGTAGGATGAGTCATACGCTGGTGTGACACCCCTGGGAGGGAGATGAGGCAGTTCGGGGAAACACCATATGGAGAGAGAAAGAGCGCACCCACACCAACACTAAAACAAATAAACAGACACCAATAAACTAAAACAACAAAGACAAAAGAAAATAAAACAGAGTGACAGCTTTTCAGCTCACCGCTCCTAGCTGGCCAGCTTTTCAACGGCGGATTTTCTTCCTTTTTGTGCACAGACAAACAAAACTCAATAAAGTCTTGGTATGTATGTGCTCCTGGTCTTGGGACTGAACTGTGGAGAGAAACACACCTTTAAGCACCTGGGCTGATTAGGTAACGCAACCCAGGTGCGTGTGCTCTCTCCACCAGTCGGCGTTGCCGAGACCAATCCGCTTCTCCAGCAGACTGATCACTTCAACATGATCTACAATGTTAACTTTTTCAGGAGGGGAGCTGATGTATAGTAACAGCAAAGTTTGGAACAAAAACAGTTTTAGGAGTCACACTCATTCCCAAAACTTTAAATCGTGGTTTTCAAAGTGTATTTTTACATTTTCTGTTTACCATACAAGCAAGGTGTGTCCTTAAACCTCTCTCACATGTAAGCAAACCTACTCTTTACAATATCCGAGCAGACATTAAGCCATGCCAAGAAACGAAGATGTTGTTAGAAAAAAAACAACAACAACAATGTGCAAATGCAAATTATGTCTTTATTGAAGTAATTTAGCCAATGAAAGCAAAAAGGTTGATGGGAAAAAATGAAATGTAGCAATTTTTTGCAGAAACTTTATATCTTACTCATTTTTAATACAGACAAGCAAGGGAATCAAAGAAAAGTGATTCAATGTTGAGCCTTTGTGAGTACGCCGGGTTTGGATAATCATAAGCGAGTGATCACAGGAGAGGGAGGGAAGGAGAAAAGGTGCTTCTCCTGCTGGGTGCCTGTCTCACACCCCACAGCCCGCGACGTACTGGCTGAGATCTTTTCCACGGCAGCGGTTCCGCCAGGCCACCCTAACGGGCAGAGTCACAGTTATCAGGATGACATCACACCGTTACGAGGCAAGAGGCCGCAGAGCTCGACCACAGAAACGCTCCCGCATAACGGTGGAAGTAATTCTGGGTACGAGCGTGATGTCTTAATGTAATGCATCTCAGAGAAAGCGTTCGAGGTCCGACGCACAGTGACACAGCGCGTGTTCTTACCATGCGCCGACCCCGTTGGGATCTCTGACCACACGCTTGGCACACGTAATCGCAGCGCTGATGTCTGAGGACAGCAGTCCTATCAGGAGCAAAGGCGGAGAGATAGAGCGTTAAAAACAGAACTGATAAATCACCCAAAAATACTGTTTATTAAAGAGTAGAACTCGTCTACTAAACAACAAAAAAAACTGCCTCCCTCCGCATCCACTCCAAGGGTGTAACTTTAGTTTGAATACCGGGGGGGGGGGGGGGCTGAAATAGTCTAGAGCAGGATAAATGCAACCCTCTATGGAGGTCCGGGCTCGTGCTGGAATCATGGAAAACATTACAAATGGAGGAAATCAAGGAAATGGCAAAAAAATTGGGAAAAAGTCACAGAATCCGTGGCACCTGCAACTTCTGTAACAAACACCCAGCCTTACTGATCTCAGTATATCCCAATCACATCATGATATCTCCATCATTATTCTATGAAATCTTCACATTGTCATGCTATATTATGGGGGGGGGGGGGGGGGGGGGGGTTATTTGGCCTGTTTTGTAACATTGGGGGGTTGTAACACCCCTATCGCCCACATAAATTATGCCCACTTACTGGAGCATGCGATGTTACAGCCGTTTGAGGTGGGGGTCACGCCGTTGTTACACCACCAGCGACTGTTGATCTGGAAGATGCCGTAGTCCGTCGATCCGTCGGTGTTGCGGTTAGTGGCGGCCGTGTTGTAGTCTGACTCCCACTTGGCCAAGCAGACCCCTGGGAGGGCAAGAACCCACAAAATGATTTACAGAGTGCTTTCATTTGATGCCTCTTGTACCTGCATGACATGGAGCCATTCAAAACTAAGTGCAGATAGCTTTGTGCAGCATGTTACTGTACTGCAGCCCGTCCATGATGAACTTCTCTCAACTCATGGCTTGGAGGCAGTGCCAAGAACAAAAACACACTTTCCGTATAGTAAATCCATGATGCATCGTCTTAAGAAGTGGACTGACACATAGTTTACAGATTGGACAGAATTCATGACGATGATTTTCACAAGGATAGCCAGTAGCCATGGATGACAGAAAAACGACAAGCAGTGAGCCACTTGACAGCGCATTAATTGGTCTGATCATCCTCAAAAATAGCAATACCCCCCAAACAAACATTCAAACTTGGAAGAGGACGTCCTGTGACTGTGAGATTTATTCAGTACTTACAGTTTGCCAGTGAGACCCCGCGGTATCCATCCATTCCAGCAGCCTTCAGGGTCCTCGCCAGCTCGCACCGCGAAAACACTTTGGCGCTCGCGGCGGCCACGAGCAGGAGAAACACCAGAGCCCTCATTCTGCAGTGACAGTTGATTCTGAAGTGACAGCTGATTCTGAAACGACAGTTGATTCTGAAACGACAGTTGATTCTGAATGCGACCCAACCTTCCACGGCCGTTTAAATAGCCTCGAGAGTAGAGCAGGGGTCAAAACTAACTTGAGCTGTTACTGGCTGGTTCTGTGATTTATTAGTACGTGGTTCAACTTGTGAAAAATCAGAGGTTTGTCCGCCTGTCAGTCATTATGTCCTCATCGAGTCCAATCTGGTAGGAGTCACACCTCAAATATTTGTTCAGCATACAGTTATCACAGTCGAGGCTTTATTAAGACAAGCTCTGTATTGCGTAAATTGGCCTTTACTTTGGGCTTGGCGTCAGTGGCTGAGATGTCAACTCGCCAATGGATGAGGATGTTGACCATCCCAGCCATGAACTTAAATCATGTCTGGCTTTGAAAGTGATGTGTCACAAATCTGGCCATATCACAAAGATACAAACCTGTCTGTTGGATGAGGTACACTGCAGACCATACAGTATCTGTGAACCCTCTGAGGTTATGCTGATGTAGTCTTGACGGTCTTAATGGTAGTCTGACACAACTGTGCCCACATCCTGGAGAATGTTCTTAATCTGTTTCAACAGTTGAAAATGGGGTTTTCTCCACAATTAAAATTATTCTCAGGTCATCCACTACAATTCTTTTCCATGGTCAACCTGGTCATTTGCTATTGCTGGGTTCACCAGTGCATTCTTGCTTTTCTCCAATCGGTTTATTCTGTCTTCTCAGTGTCAAGATGTCCAGCGATACTGGCATTGACACTTCTTTGGTCCTCATGTAGGGGACAACAGCAACAGACTCCAAGTTCAAATGCCACACATAGAACCAGCTCTAGACCTTTTGTTAGCTTTCTTCTCCATGAACTAATGGTGCAATGATACAAATGGCCAGAAAACAGCTGAGCAACCAATTACTTCTAATGCTTTGCATACTGTAAGTTACATAGGACAGGAGGAGTAACGGTAACGTCTGTGATGGCACAGGTGCATGGTGGTTGGGGGGGTGAGCAGGGCTGCACCACACCAGTTTGGACACTGGTCAGAGGCTCGGAGATGGGGCAGTATATTTGCAACAGCACTGGTGGCGGGGCAGGACAGGATAAACAGGGGCCAAAGGACAAAGGGGAAACACTAGAGGAAGTCACAGGAATAAAAGTTAGATGGGGGGAAGACGTACGGGGCATGCAAATGCAGTCAGCTGCATGTTCACCCTCAAAGCCACGCTCAAACAGGACGGGGAAGAAAGCATAAATACTCTATAAATATTGGAAATTTCAAATGAAAATGCTGGCAGTAGATCAGCTTATAGACTTCTTGAATGGCCTATGATAATGATAATAGTAGTAATACTAATAATCATAATAAGAAGACTGGCAACACAATTTCATGTAATACAAACGGTTTATTAAATTAAATGAAGTATTTAGCCTACGTTTTGCCCCACGAGTGCTCTGTTTCTTTTGTCTTAGCCGAATTTAGGCACAACTGACTCATGCATAGAAAAAAATTAACATAATGTCTCCATTGCATTCAGCCCAACATTTTCTCAAATAAATATCATCAGAGCAGAATTAGAAAACAGAAAATACTTGACTCAAATTTTGTTCAAAATGAAACCTTCCTTAGGCCCATAGGCTCCTACTGTACAAGTCAAGAAAGAAGATTTACAGCCCAGTCCGATCAGACCACGGCGCTGCGTCTATCAAATTTAGTCAAACTGACCACTAAAATGGGTCGGCGACGGAGGGGTGTGTGCATGTTCTCCAGAACCTTGATACAATTGCATGAATTGCATGAAGAAAGCTTAAATGGCAAACTTTCAACTTTCAGTTACATTACAGGCATTTGGCAGACGCTCTTATCCAGAGCGACGTACATCAAAGTGTATAACCATAACCAGGAACAAGTATGACGAAAACCCTAGAGAGAAGTACCGGTCCAAGTGCAGGGAACAACCGCATAGATCAACTTGGACCCTGAAGGTTAAACTGATTAACACTAATAATGATTAACAGTTGGAGGAACAATGTGTGTGTGTGTGTGTGTGTGTGTGTGTGTGTGTGTGTGTTTTGGCACAACCCATCAAATTTTGAGGTTTGTTCAAGAGAAAAGGAAAAAAAGGAAAGGGTTGCTGTAAGAACAAGGAACAAAATCCTGCTGCCACCTTTCCAGGAACTCAGAAAAGTTGGTTGAGCAACACGCAAATAGCACAGGTCAGAATATGCAATCCCTTTGGGCAGCTTTTATTTTATGCTTTGGGAAATTCCCGGGGACCAGCAGAAAGAAAGCTAGGTATTTTCATTTTATTTACGTAATACAACTCTCTTGGATGACAAAAATGTAGAAAAACTAATAAAAATATTATTTTATTTTTTAATGAATGTACACAATAATGCATAGCAGAATATATATAGCTCTTGAAATTAACCCATTAATGCCCTGATTTTTCCCAGAGATTTCTTACACATAATAATTTGCACAAAAAAATAAAAATGAAAAAAAAATTCACAGATGGAAAAAGAGTGGTAGAGACTTTGGCACCTTCAGTTCCCCGTGGGCTTAGATGGGTTAAGACCAGAGACTCATGTAACCTAAAGGGGAATAAAATAAAAATAAAATTGGGTTCAGGATGGATGACCTGCTGCCACAGCCACCATCACTGCCACAGCCCATACTCCATGCCAGCCTTGCCTTGTTTATTTATAATAAACTTCACTTCGTTTGAAATCTGAAATTGAATGTAAAAGAAACGCAGGTGTGGCAGATTTACGTCTAACCATTAAGCCAACACACACCCACACCAAACAGTTCAGCCGCTTAGGTTTCAAAGCCTCGCATAAGAAAATGATTAAATTTGTTTACTTTTTTAAAAGTCATTCAATATTATTTCAAGAAAAATATTTACTTTTCAAACTAGTACTTCCAAAATACATGCAGGAAGGAAAAGGAATGGTTTGATTGGACCCATTCAGTGTATTCTTCGTGGCACCAGAGTTTGAAAATAATGGGAGTAACTAAATAAATCAGTTGAAGTCTTGCCTCTAAAACTGTATACTCCTGCAAATAACAGTGCAGAGAAAGCATAGTATACAAAATGCAGCATTTTAAAGAGCAGAGGTGGAAAGTCCAGGGGTCAGGAAGTAAAAGTCCGTGGGTCAGAAAATAAAAGTCCAGGGGTCAGAAAGTAAAAGTCCAGGGGTCAGAAAGTAAACGTCCAGGGGTCAGGAAGTAAAAGTCCGTGGGTCAGAAAATAAAAGTCCAGGGGTCAGAAAGTAAAAGTCCAGGGGTCAGAAAGTAAAAGTTCAGGGGTCAGAAAGTAAAAGTCCAGGGGTCAGAAAATAAACGTCCAGGGGTCAGAAAGGAAAGGTCCAGGGATCAGAAAGTAAAAGTTCAGGGGTCAGAAAGTAAAAGTTCAGGGGTCAGAAAGTAAAAGTCCATGGGTCAGAAAGTAAACGTCCAGGGGTCAGAAAGGAAAGGTCCAGGGGTCAGAAAGTAAACGTCCAGGGGTCAGAAAGGAAAGGTCCAGGGGTCAGAAAGTAAAAGTCCAGGGGTCAGAAAATAAAAGTGCAGGGTCAGAAAGTAAAAGTTCAGGGGTCAGAAAATAAAAGTCCAGGGGTCAAAAAGTAAAAGTCCATGGGTCAGAAAGTAAAGGTCCAGGGGTCAGAAAGTAAAAGTCCAGGGGTCAGAAAGTAAAAGTTCAGGGGTCAGAAAGTAAAGGTCCAGGGGTCAGAAAGTAAAAGTCCAGGGGTCAGAAAGTAAAAGTCCTGCCATTTATTTCCTCCACCCATGACCTCATCCAGCTGGGGTCCATCCCAATACTTTTCACTCCCCACCTCCTTCCCAACCTGGAAGTATGTGGAGGACTAGAGGGGAGGAGATATATCCTCCGATATTGGGACACTGGGGGGGACCAGCAAATCCAGGTGATTGAAAAAAAATACAGGATAGGATTTTTACTTTTTGAACCGGCATTTTACATCTCTGTTAAAGACACAACTGTGCTGAACCACTATCAATGCTGGCTAAAGCCTTATCAGCTAATGCCAATCAAACAGGCTTTTGTATTGCTTCATTTGCAAACAAGCTGCGACAACAGCCAGTCTGGTGACTACAGCAGTTTTCTGGATGTATTGTAAGAACAACATGACTAAAGTAAGGAGTAGATTTGGATTACAGGGGTCAGCTGTTGAATGACAACATTACAAGGCAATTTTTAAATCTTTATTTATGGAGCGAAATGGTTTCTGGTTCCCTGCACAATATGGGAAAGGCCATTTCTTCCTTGAGTCCTTAAGATAAAAGTTCTGATTCTGGCTTAAAGAAGAAATATTGGGACAGGTACATCCTGTGATTGTAGGATCCCATTTGAGGGATATGATGAAGATCACTCAAAGATTCTGGTCTGAACCACTGGGATGCATTTAGGTTAGTACCAAGATTATCATATTGTCACATTTCTAAGTCTTAGGAGTCTTGCTGCCACATTTTGACCTCTAACTAGCCTCAGCAGCTATAGGGCTGCCGTACATACATACACACCACTTAAAAAATAAAATAACATACATAAAAATAAAACCCAAACAAAGGACAGAAAAAAGAGACTTAAACACATAGGGAAGCAGGTGAATATCATTATACAATCCAATCAAATGAGACAGCGCGATCACTAGCTTGCGGGCACTAGCGACCTCTGGTGGTCAGCAACTGGAACTGTGGTTATTTTCCTCTGCTCTTGCTTGTAATACCCCCGGATTAAATGTAATTCGTAAGGACAACGGTCTTCGAACATAACCACCGAAAGAGCATCGTCATCGCTCAACAGCACGGTGATTTCATATGGATAACGCGAATGTAGAATTTTAGGAATTTTAGTTATGGAAGTGCATTTGATCAGTATCTGTTGTGCACCATACAAATAAGGCCACACATTGGGTAACACCAGAAGTGGAAAGTCCAGGAATCAGAAAGTAAAAGTCCATGTGTCCACCAATGAACATTCATTCAATGAATGAATGTTTATGAAGGTAGCCAATTCTTGTGTCATAGGTTTTCTAATGTAGCTTAAACTGATAGCTTGCTTTCTGGAGTTCTTTTAAAAAAATTTTTTTTTTTTTTTTTTTACAGAATATTAGTTCACTTTTTATGTATGTGTTTATTCCAGTTTTGTGTGTTATGAATCATATTTTGGATATTTCCGAAACTTTATTGCTAGCTTTGCAATGGCTGGCAAAGGGGAATGTGTGTTTTTGAGGTTCATCAACAGTTATTAAATTTCACTGCTTTGAGAATTGAAAAGGTAAGAAGAAAATAAAAGCTGATATTTATGTTCATATTTGTAAATAAACACTATACAATGATGCTGTTTGTATTTACACCCCCTGGAAACATATAGCTTTGGAGTTGCCAAAGAATCCTTCATTGTACACAAAAACGGTCTGGTCCAGTCAAGCCTATGCACAGAATTGTAAGTAATATCAAGAGCTCCCGAAAGTGAATGTTCACTTTAATATGATCTACAATATTAACTTTTTTCAGGAGGGGAGTTGATGGACAGTAACAGCACAGTTTGAAACAAAAACGCTCATTCCCAAAACTTGGTTTGCAGAGGGAATTTTCACATTTTATGTTTGCCAAACAAACAAGGCGTGACCTTAAACCTGTCTCACATCTAAACAAACCTGCTCTTTACAATATCTGAGCTGAAACGCCAAGGAAATTAAAGCCGCGTTTCCACCAAATTACCCGGAACTTTTAGTCCCAGGAACTACTTTTCCAGGAACTAAAAGGTTCCTTCAAACAATGGTTGCCTGCGTTTCCACCGGGGTCTAAAGTTCCGCGAAGATTAGGCAAATTAGTTCGCTGACGTGTAAAATAGCGACGTTGTCGTCGGTCCATCTGTCCTATGATTTATTCTGTAACCCCATACTACCACCGAAGTAGCCTACATTATTTTCTAATAACCGGGACAGCCCGGAGGGGTTTATTCCACTTATATACAACGGGTTACCAACAATGACTATATATGGTTACTTTTGTATTAATTGATTTTTTTAAAATCAATTTAATCACCTGGAATTGAAATATTCTTCTGCAGCCGTTTGGGCATATTTTACCGTTGTCAAGCAAAACTGTCGTTGGTAGTTGAACTTGGACCGTTGTTATGCAACAAAAAGGATATAACAGGCCAATAGTCAGATTGTAACTGTTTTATATATCCTCTCAAGCACATTCATTATGTTTTTATGCGAACATTCACTTTCATGTCTTGACATCCGAAGCGACAGAATGCATTCACATTTCCAATATAACTGGAAACAACAGCAGAAAACATGCACACGTTGTAAACAATTTGCTGTTTGATTACTTTCTCATTGTCAATTCCATATAGGCTAATCGCAAAATGACAAGAATAGAACGAAAACTCGGACTTGCGTGAAAATTTAAATTAGCAGTGGTACAGCCACCGTTGCTTTCCTTCGAAGTTACTGCTAGCCGAGCAGCGAAGTGTGCCCTCCAGATGCGAACCATGCACCATAAATTAGTCCATAGTCTTCCTGGTCTTTTTGTGGAATTGAAGAATGGCAGAGTAAAATTACGGCAGTCAGAAAAAGCTAAAGCGACGATTACTAGAATTAACCTGTTATTTTTCTCTGACAAAAAGTGCGGAAGGTGATTTCCAGTTTGCTTTTACTGTATCAACAATGTGAATTACGCAGAACTACCACATACCTCACATAACTGTATCAAACGTTTTGAGTCAATTACAACGGACTAACAAAGAAAATCCGGAAGAAAAATATTCAGCAACCGAAATTAATCCGTTTGAATGTTTTGGTACGTAATATGCTGTCCCAGCACGAATGCTTAGCATTTTATAAAACGAATACTAAAGCAAGAAAAGAACAGAAGACCACACGTTATAATTCCAAGACGTTGGCAGGCTATAACTAAAACTAGGCTACTGCGCCGCATAACATACAAGTTTGATTTGAAGTTATTATGAAAATAAATAGGTTTGCGGCTGCATATTATCAAACATGGCGGTTGAAAATAAATACAAAAAAATGCTGCGTGTACTCGACCAATCAGAAATGTTCAGCCCTGCAAGCTCCACCCAAAAGGTTCCTGTACTTTCGGAAAGTACTACCCCCCGAGCAGGAACCTTTTGGAGGTAAAATAAAGCCCCCGGAACTAAATTTAGACCCTAGTTCCTGCGGTGGAAACGCACGTAGTTCCTCAAAAGGTTCCTAGTTCCGGGGTAAAGTTCCTGCGGTGGAAACGCGCCTTAAGATGTCGTTAACAAAGAACCAAACAATGTGCAAAAGCAAATTATGGCTTTATTGAAGTTTAGCCCATCACAGCAAAAAGGTTGATACTGGCAAAAAAAAAAAAACGTATTTTCAGGTAGCAATATTTGAATAAACTTGATATATTTCATCACTTTTATACAGACAAGCAAGGGAATCAAAGAAAAGTGATTCAATGTTGAGCCTTTGTGAGTGTGTCGGGTTTGGAAAATCAGAAGCGAGTGATCAAAGAAGAGAGAGGGAAGGAGAAAAGGTGCTTCTCTCTGGGTGCCTGTCTCACACCCCACAGCCCGCGATGTACTGGCTGACATCTTGTCCCTCACAGTGGGCCCGCCAGGCCACCCTAATGGGAAGAGTCACAGTTATCAGGATGACATCACACCATTGCGAGAAAAGAGGCCGCAGTGATCGACCATAGAAATTCTCCCACATAATTGTGAATATTTTACAGGTCAACATACTGAATATTTTCCACACCAGTTCATGTTTACATTCAAGCAAGAGGTAGCATTTTTAAGAAACCTGTGGAATTAAAAATTGAGAACTTGCAAGAATATTTTAATACAGATTTATTTATTTTTTGATGAGAGGCTTCATTCATTTAAAGGCCAGATACTGACTTGAACTTAAGTGCTTTTTCACGCACTCTGCTATGCATGACTCACTCAGATCATCTGAGATATGTGCATCTCCGCTTGAGAAACTCAACTGCTTAACTCCAAAATGGGCGGTCCATGCAGAGTTTCATCGAACATAATAAAATTAGTAGGGAATTGGCCATTTAACACCATGGTTGTAGGTTTGAATCCTTAGCTGGCAAACTTCCATTGTTCCTTTGAGCAAATTACATCACCTGGATTGTTTCAGTTTTTAAATATTGATTGTATTTCAAAATGTAATCAGTGGAAGTCATTCTGGATGTGAGCGTGATGTCTTAATGTAATGCATCTCAGATAAAGCGTTTGAGGCCTGCCGCACAATGACCAGCACATGTTCTTACCATGCTCTGATCCCGTTGGGATCTCTGACCACACGCTTGGCACACGTAATCGCAGTGCTGATGTCTGAGGACAGCAAGCCTACGAGGAGGAACGGGGGAAGAGAGAGAGAGAGAGAGAGAGAGAGAGAGAGAGAGAGAGAGAGAGAGAAGTTAAAGTACAATAGACATACTGTACATGGAACTTACTGTATGAAAATGACAGTATGACAGACCTAAAAAAAAAGAACCCAAAAAATACTGTTTAATGAACAGTGGAGCTGGAATACTAAGCCTCAGTTTGAACAGAGATTGAAACAGGAAAAGTAAAGTACTGGAGCAAACGTGAGATATAAATCAGTCTGAAACAACAGCTTTGGTGGCAATTTAATCCTATTCAGCTACCTAACTCCTAAACTGACATCATCCACACACCCCCCCCCCCCCCCCCCCCCCCCTCACTGGAGCACGAGATGTTACAGCCGTTTTTAGAGGGGGTCACGCCGTTGTTACACCACCAGCGACTGTTGATCTGGAAGATGCCGTAGTCCGTCGACCCGTCGGTGTTGCGGTTGGTGGCGGCCGTGTTGTAGCTAGACTCCCACCTGGCCAAGCAGACCCCTGTGAGGGCAAGAACCCCCAAAATGTTTTACAAACTGCTTTCATTTGATGCCTCTTAAACCTGCGTGATGGCTAGGAGTCGGTTGCCTAAGATGGTAACTCAAAAAGAGCAACCTTCTTCAAACCTTCTTCTTTCAGGACAATTAATCTCATGCATCATCGTAAGAAGTGGACTAAAAATTTACAGTTTACGAATTGGATAGAATTTATGACAGAGATTTTCACACGGATGACCAGCAGTCCAACTGATGACAGCAAATCAACAACTAAATGGTACATCTGACTCCACATTCATTTGATCATCCTCAAAAATAGCATTAAAACTTACCTTGAATTTTCATTCATTACTATTTCATCACTCTTAACTTGACACCTTTCATCACAGCTGCCCCCAAACAGACACAAAATCCAGGAAGGCATCCCCGCTGAGAGATTATTCAGTACTTACAGTCTCCCAGGGAAACCCCGCGGTATCCATCCATTCCAGCAGCCTTCAGGGTCCTCGCCAGCTCGCACCGCTCAAACACTTTGGCGCTCGCGACGGCCACGAGCAGGAGAAACACCAGAGCCCGCATTCTGCAGTGACAGTTGATTCTGAAGTGACAGTTGATTCTGAAACTACAGTTGATTCTGAATGCGACCCAACCTTCCACGGCCGTTTAAATAGCCTCGAGAGTAGAGAAGGGGTCAAAACTAACTCGAGCTGTTACTGGTTGGTTGGCTCTGTTATGATTTGCACGTGCCTCAACTTCCGCAAAATTTGAGGTAGTGAAACGCAATGTCTGCTGTTAGGGCGACATAGCTCAGGAGATAAGACCGATTGTCTGGCAGTCGGAGGGCTGCCGGTTCAAACCCCGCCCTGGGTGTGTCGAAGTGTCCTTGAGCAAGACACCTAACCCCTAACTGCTCTGGCGAATGAGACGCATCAATTGTAAAGCGCTTTGGATAAAAGGGCTATATAAATGCAGTCCATTTTACCATTTTAGGTAATCTGAGGATGAAACAGATATGTCAGGATTCGCACTCCAAACATTTGTTACAGTTAAGCATACAGTACAGTTCTTACCATTAGCTGTGCAGCATACCGCTGGCTAAAATAAGTGGTAGCTTGGAAACGTTATTGATTATATGCAGAGACATTTTTTTAACCAAGATGTGCCTTTATTTCTCATGGTCCAGGAAAAATGAAATGACAGTTGCACAATCTGGTTACCAACAACGGATAGCCAGGGTGCTACAAGCTCTCCTGCATCCACAGTCACCACTCAAAATCTGCTCGTTCCCCCTAACCATAGACATAATTATACGTATAGACGCTTTCATCGGATGCACGCGCGCTGCCGAGGTTATGCGCTTGGCCCTAAGTTAACTTCCGGTCTGTGTTTGTTTATTATTGGGTTTGTGTTTACTGGCTAATATGGCACTGATTACAAACGGAGTGAAAGTTAAACTGATGAGCAGACTGACGTTGGGCTCAGGTTGTTGTGCTGTGGGGTGCAACTTGGAACAAATGCGATTTTCGAAAATTTGTAAAAAATACATTATTTCACTTTGTAACCCCACTAGGGAATTGTGAAACGAATTGCTTGAATCCCTGCGATTATTATAGCTAGCCTAATGCTTGCCCATTGTTACTTCGTATTTTTGAGAAATAACTGCACATCGTTACCTATTAAAATGTAAGTCCTGTAAAAATACACATAAACTGTATAAATAAATAAACCAACATCATACATACACATTTACGAATACAGGCTATATCAACTTTAAGACAAGCAACACGCTCGTAATTATCTCATCGTGACCCATTAAAGCCAATGGCGCAGATGTTGCTTCATACTTTCAAACTGCTTTCCCAACAGCTATTTTGCGTCCTGCGACTTGAGTTAGAACAGTGAATATGTACGGATTCCTGGACGTGCTGATAGGGACCACCCTTATCCATATTAACCTCAAATACGCAAGACAGGACACTTATACAGTATGCTCGCAAATTTATGTTAAGTTCCATTCATTTATATAGGGTTGTGGATACACATCCCCTTAGCAACCAAAAGCTAGCACTGGACCACCTCTGACTTATTTGCCGGCACAGAAAAAAAAATCGTCGTGAAAGTGTTTGAAAAAATAACCACGGGAGGATAACAAGGACATTTTTTCCTACTTAACTAGGTACAGGTTGTTAACGATATTTCACCTATTTCATATATAGTTGCAAATCAGTTTACGTTTTCCTGTCTGTCGAACGAAGGTGGTCGAATAGGTGCTCTCACTGTAGCACTGACTTTGTTTCAGGTAACAAACTCATGATAAGCGATGTCTAATAACTAGCTGACCAGTAACAAGCCTTCAATAGTTATGAACAATTAGCTAACTAAATTGATTGTAGCTAGCTAGCTAGCTAAACGTAGCTAACACTGTATAATTATACACAGAAACGTTAGATCAATGCTAGTAGTTGATACGCTATAGCTACGTTTTAAAAGAACGTTATGATACCTGTTTCCAATGACTTGACAATGTTACATTGCCTGATCATTTTTTGTTGTGGTAACCTAGCAAGATGACCCAAACTATTAGAGCCACGATGTTTTTCCATCAATGCATGCTATACAAATAAATACCTATAGTAATTGCATTGGCTACACATGCTGCCCAGCGCTAGCCCCATTTTGTGTCTCATGCAATCATCGTTTTTAAGCAATGTAATAGAAAGAGTGCACTTTTTACACAAGAATGTGCATGTAACCAGAATAGTTATTTATTATGCAAGGAATGTATGATGCTCCGCAAGGTGCAATACTGTCAACAGTTATCTGTTTCTGTCGCTTGTTTTTCTGGTAGTGTAATGTTATCGCATTTCAGTTTGGCCAAGTAACGGTTTCTTTTCTTCGACTGGTAACCCAAATAATACTGGCTTGACATAGTTTTTAACTAGCTAGCTTTACTTGTTATTTATTTTGCTTGTTATCAGAAATAGTCTAAAGGGACTCTGTTGTTACTGATTGTTTGCGGAAGTCTGCCGGAAGTTAAGTTAGGGCCAGAACAACGCACATGCGCAGTAATGTTTGTTTATGTTGTTACCGTTGAAAGCGTCTATATCAAGCGGCCAAAACCAGACTTCGTTTTTGAAGCTCATTTCCTGGTGTTGTAGTTCCTGGTTGCTCACTAGCGCCACTACGGATGGCTCCAGTATAGGTGTTTTCATATCCGGTTTCCATGTAAGTCTACGGTACAAATGCGATCAAAATACAAAGTCAATAATTTTTTCTCACAAGAACAAATAGTCATAATAGGTGTATTTTATTCGTCTTATGATTGTCCATGGGTCGATTTCATGATTTATTGCGTCATTTGGGCACAGTGCCAATATTTGTTCTGGACCAATGAGGTACAGCTTGCGTCACTTCCGGATTACTGCGGAGGACTGAGCTACAGGAGGGGCTACAGTCTATGGTCACTGGGGTGGGCGGTGGCGCCTCTTGGCTTTGACATTGCGGCTCCGGCCACGGTCCGTCTGTGCTAAGTTTGAAAATGCAGGCACCCCATTTCGTGGTGATTTCATTATGGCGTGTGCTATTTACAGCTGCACTAGACGACCATAAAATAATCCTCCTCTTAAGTTTTTCGGTAGCCTACTTAACCAAATAATTACTTGGCAGAAAGCGTAATCAGCTTGCTATATTTGGTAGTCCAGTAGTAGCCTATGCTAAAACAGTTCGCAACTTCGGCTACCAAGCCATTTGACTAGCTAGCTAACCTTAACCGGCAAACATTCAATCTGTCAGACGTGTTTGACGGCTTGTCAGTCGTGTACATTCCGTAAATGTCTACCTGGGCCATGCTTCACGCATGTGACAAAGCTACTATAATCCCGATTTTGGGATAAACACTTTTTCAGTTTCACGAAGCGAATTAAGAGTCTCAAGGTTCATTTGCTGAATAACATACAACACGCGATGAAATCACACAGAATTTAACGAAATTAACCATCTTGGCATTTAGAAAGGAACATGTTTTTAGCATTTAAGAGACCGACAAGCTAGGCATTTAAGACAGTGGGGGCTCCTTGCGTATATTGGCTTTTCTCCATTGGTTTTGATGATTTACAAGAAAAAAAATAATAGCCTAATAATAATTAGAAATTCAATGTAGGCTACATTATTTTTGTCTTCATGCACCAGGTGGAAAACTTGCTGTACAAAGTGCGTTGTCATATTTACACGCCTGCAGATCAGTTATTAAAATACTTGGTAGATTTGTTAATCACCGCTGACAGTGTTGATTTTTTATTCGGTAGAAAGTGATTTGCGAACGATCGGTCAGCTAGCGTCACCCAGCAAGTGAAACACCACAAACGGCGATGGAGTAGGCTAGCTAGTAGCAGTTACTGGCTCATTAACTGACTGTGGCGAAAACCTACGACGATAACTTGCTCGGTTAACAGCAGGTCTACCAGACAGTTATACGAAAATTAGCCTAGTCAAATCACCAGTAGCCTACACATCTCTGATTGACTGACCATCAGTGTAGTCAATGTTCTTCCCCTGCGGTTCATATTGCTAATGCGTTAGCTAACCACGGATAGCCTACCTAGCTCACTGGCAAACTGATATGCTAGCTAAGCATATTCGTTTTGCTGAGAAACATAAATTGAAGATAACTGAACACAGCCTAATTGTATTTTTAATGGCATACATATAACGTGATTACATGACACAGTACAGTCACGGATAGAAATTAAACTCCGTAAACATCAGATAATATATTTTAAAACATAACGGCAGACAGTCAGCTAGCCTCAAGTTCGTTCTGCAATCGTTCGTTCAGGTTGATGGGCTTTTCCGCACTGGACTGTCAATCAAATTGTAAAAATCACAAGACCGCTTAACTCTATGGTTTTGGCTCCAAATCGAGAACATGGCCGCGCCCGCCATTGAGCTTCAAACCGTGTTTTCGAGACCCACGGAGAGTCAATGGGTGACGTCACAGTAGCTTTGTCCATATTTTTTACAGTCTCTGGTCTATATGTCTATGCCCCCCTTCCATTCATTTCCTATGGGACAAGCGTCAATCTGCCCCGCAAAGCATTCTGGTAGCAGCGCGATGAAAAAGTTGAGCAGAGCCCAGAGACTGTAAAAAATATGGACAAAGCTACTGTGACGTCACCCATTGACTCTCCGTGGGTCTCGAAAACACGTTTTGAAGCTCAATGGCGGGCGCGGCCATTTTCTCGATTTGGAGCCAAAACCATAGAGTTAAGCGGTCTTGTGATTTTTACAATTTGATTGACAGTCCAGTGCGGAAAAGCCCACCTGAGGCTAGCTGACTGTCTGCCGTTATGTTTTAAAATATATTATCTGATGTTTACGGAGTTTAATTTCTATCCGTGACTGTACTGTGTCATGTAATCACGTTATATGTATGACATTAAAAATACAATTAGGCTGTGTTCAGTTATCTTCAATTTATGTTTCTCAGCAAAACGAATATGCTCAGCTAGCATATCAGTTTGCCAGTGAGTTAGGTAGCCTATCCGTGGTTAGCTCACGCATTAGCAATATGAACCGCAGGGGAAGAACATTGACTACACTGATGGTCAGTCAATCAGAGATGTGTAGGCTACTGGTGATTTGACTAGGCTAATTTTCGTATAACTGTCTGGTAGACATGCTGTTAACCGAGCAAGTTATCGTCGTAGGTTTTCGCCACAGTCAGTTAATGAGCCAGTAACTGCTACTAGCTAGCCTACTCCATCGCCGTTTGTGGTGTTCACTTGCTGGGTGACGCTAGCTGACCGATCGTTCGCAAATCACTTTCTACCGAATAAAAATCAACACTGTCAGCGGTGATTAACAAATCTACCAAGTATTTTAATAACTGATCTGCAGGCGTGTAAATATGACAACGCACTTTGTACAGCAAGTTTTCCACCTGGTGCATGAAGACAAAAATAATGTAGCCTACATTGAATTTCTAATTATTATTAGGCTATTATTTTTTTCTTGTAAATCATCAAAACCAATGGAGAAAAGCCAATATACGCAAGGAGCCCCCACTGTCTTAAATGCCTAGCTTGTCGGTCTCTTAAATGCTAAAAACATGTTCCTTTCTAAATGCCAAGATGGTTAATTTCATTAAATTCTGTGTGTGTGATTTCATCGCGTGTTGTATGTTATTCAGCAAATGAACCTTGAGACTCTTAATTCGCTTCGTGAAACTGAAAAAGTGTTTATCCCAAAATCGGGATTATAGTAGCTTTGTCACATGCGTGAAGCATGGCCCAGGTAGACATTTACGGAATGTACACGTCTGACAGATTTAATGTTTGCCGGTTAAGGTTAGCTAGCTAGTCAAATGGTTTGGTAGCCGAAGTTGCGAACTGTTTTAGCATAGGCTACTACTGGACTACCAAATATAGCAAGCTGATTACGCTTTCTGCCAAGTAATTATTTGGTTAAGTAGGCTACCGAAAAACTTAAGAGGAGGATTATTTTATGGTCGTCTAGTGCAGCTGTAAATAGCACACGCCATAATGAAATCACCACGAAATGGGATGCCTGCATTTTCAAACTTAGCACAGGCGGACCGTGGCCGGAGCCGCAATGTCAAGGCCAAGAGGCGCCACCGCCCACCCCAGTGACCATAGACTGTAGCCCCTCCTGTAGCTCAGTCCTCCGCAGTAATCCGGAAGTGACGCAAACTGTACCTCATTGGTCCAGAACAAATATTGGCACTGTGCCCAAATGACGCAATAAATCATGAAATCGACCCATGGACAATCATAAGACGAATAAAATACACCTATTATGACTATTTGTTCTTGTGAGAAAAAATTATTGACTTTGTATTTTGATCGCATTTGTACCGTAGACTTACATGGAAACCGGATATGAAAACACCTATACTGGAGCCATCCGTAGTGGCGCTAGTGAGCAACCAGGAACTACAACACCAGGAAATGAGCTTCAAAAACGAAGTCTGGTTTTGGCCGCTTGGCAGAGCCTCTGAGCAGAGCTGAACTTTATGCAAATTAATCCATCGAGCGCGTTCAATCAGGTGAAGGCTGCGCTGCTGTTTATTCAACCGGCTAGCCAAAATCTTGTTTGGTAAAAAAAGTTCCGCGCATTTTGAGGATGGAGATAAAACTGACAATTTCTGTAGCTGCATTCCCGGTGTTATACGAGGTAGAGAGCAGCTATTACTAGCTTCTTGTTGCGGTCCATGGCGGGTTTGAGATATATTGTGATGTTGTCTGGATTTAAAATCGGCGGCGAATTATTCGGTTTGATAAACGACAGCTAGCGTGTTAACTTGGCACTAACTCCGCTAGCCACTTCTAAAACTCCGCTACAATTGAACCCTAAGGTGTCCCAAGGAAAACTTCATTTCGCCCCAAACAATTAAAGAATTAAGTCAGTAACTTATACTTAGAGAGTAATGTTAATTTTATTCTGGTTATTCCACTCACTTGTAGGTTTATTAGACAAAGTATATTGTGATGCTCCTATATTTATACATGTTGCATGAGCGGGAACACATTTTCAGCAGGAATTCGTAGGGCCCACCACATTTTTTTTTTGACACGCCCCCAAGCAGCCAGGCGATGCGTCCACACGCGATGTTTGACGCTGCAGTGGAAGGTAGCGCATAACGCGCGCCCCGACCACCATCACAACATGCACTCCTTTTTCTGAGTTCTGTTCACAGGCCATTTCGGCCCTATTCAGATTGTCTCCTTCTCCCCAAATCACCTTCTGAATTGATGAACAGCCCATGCAGAGCTTGGTTATGTGAGGAAGATATACAGTGCAATGAACTGAACTTATACAGTTCAGTGCAACAGTGGCACTATACCATTTAACGACCGTCGATAGGGACAAACTGCCTAAACTAGTTATCACATGTCCTCAAAAGCGATCGCCTGTCTTTTCGACTGGAATTCCTGCAAAACTGGTTGAAGAACCTTTCCTTGAACTGGGGCAGTACATGATAAAAATCACTAACACCTGCCCATCCGCTGAGCACAAGCCCGAGTCCAGAGACAAAATCTGAGTTGCGAGATATTTTGACGTAAACGGACGAGGTTATCTCAGCTGAGCTCCAATTTAGATCAGGTTTTATGCGAATATAGCCTCGCTACTGTATGTCCTTGTCGGCTAGAAAACTTCCACTTTTCAACCAAATGTAAATGGTAAATAGACTGCATTTATATAGCGCCACCAATGGTGAAGGGCTACCATGCAAGGTACCAGTCAGCTGCGTTGGGAGCAATTAGGGGTTAGGTGTCTTGCTCAGGGACACTTCGAATCGACACTCCCAGGGCAGGGGATCGAACCGACTGCCAGACAACCGCTCTTACCTCCCGAGCTATGTCGCTCCCAAATATAATGTAGCCTCATTTTTTACCAAACCTCCTTTTTTTAATCGAAAAAATATTTAAGGAGCATCAGTGCTTGCTGCACTGCCCGCCTCACCGGCTGCTCACCCGCTTTGTGTGTTGCTGCTGGGCCGAATACTTTCACTTCCTCCGTTGCAATTTCCGCCCTGATTTCTACAGTTCTGTTCTGTGATTACATCCCATCCCATTGTGGTGCACCTGGCCCGATACCGCATTCAGTGTGTGTTTTCTTAAGATAATGCAAACCACATTCCACATGTTCCCAGTTGACTGTATACAAATAATGTAAACCGGTGCAGGTTTTGCGAACCACTACAGACAAATCAAGTAAATCAAGACAAATTCTGCCAATCAAACTCAAATCCAAATATATCAACATAACTGCATTTTCAAAATGCTGCACATGCAACATTTGGAGCTTGTGTGTGTGTATGTGTGTACTTGTGAAATTCCAACTTGCTGGAACAGAGTGACAAAAATTTGGGTCATTTCACCAAATTGCGTCACTTTCACCAAACTACTGCGCATTCAAATAACCTAGATCTATGGAAACTGTGGCTAGTTTTCCTAAAATGGCACAACAGCTTGCCCCTTCATCCTCTCAGTCTCTGTTGCAACTCCTCATCATAAAAAAAAAAAATCGGGCTCAAATAAGATTTTGCACCGTTGCCGAAACTCCCTTCTGTTCCCCACGTTGAGGCATAATCGGAGCTTCGATTTCAGTTTGTAAATCGCTTGGTAAATGTGACGCAGGTAACGTCTGACACAGCGGTACGTACCCTAGACCAGGGCAACTGCATTTCAGCCGCAACCTTCCGGTACTTTGAAGTGAACACCGCGTATATCGCTTGGGGATTGAAAAGTGAATAAGTAGGCTACCAGCAGAAAATAAAAGCTGATGTTTACGTTGATATTTTTTAAGTACACACGATACAATCTGTTCATATTTACAGGCTCTGAAATCAAACTGTTGTCCAAGCAGGTTAGGAGTAGTTAAAGTATCCTTCATTGTACACAAAAACTGTTTGGGCCAGTCAAACATACAGTATACACTGAAACGGAAGTAATATCAAGGGCTCCAGAAAGTGAATGATCACCATTATCACGTCTAAGCAAACCTGCTCTTTACAACATCTGAGCTGGAATTAAGTCTTGCGAAGGAAATGAAGATGTCATTAAAAACAAAGAACCAAACATTGCAGTTGATGTCTTTATTAAAATTTTTCCCATCAATGCAAAAAGGTTGACACTGGAAATTCAGGTTGATTATTTAATCATTTTTATACTGGCAAGCAAGGGACTCAAGGGCAAGCGTTTCACCGTTGAGCCTTTGTGAGTGTGCCAGTTTGGAAAGATCAGAAGCGAGTGATCACAGAAGAAGGAGGGAAGGAGAGAAGGTGTTTCTCGCTGGGTGCCTGTCTCACACCCCACAGCCCGCGATGTATGGGCTGACATCGTGTCCCTCACAGTACTTCCGCCAGGCCACCCTAACGGGCAGAGTCAGTTATCAGGATGACATCACACCATTACGAGACAAGAGGCTGCAGTGATCGACCACGGAAATTCTCCCGCATAATTGTGAATATTTTACATGTCAACATTCTGAATATTATCCTCACCAGTTCATGTTCACATTCTAGCTAAAGCTAGCATTTTTAAAAGCCTGTGGAATTAGAAATTGAGAACTTGCAAGAATATTTTAATACAGATTTATTTATTTTTTGATCGGAGGCTTCATTCATTTAAAGGCCAGATACTGACTTGAACTGAAGTGCATTTTCACGCACTCTGCTATGCATGACTCACTCAGATCATCTGAGATATTTTTTTTTATTTGACGGGAGGCTTCATTCATTAAGGGCCAGATACTGACCGGAATTTAAGTGCTTGAGCAACTTGAGCAACTTAATCGCTTAACTCCAAAATGGGCGGTCCATGCAGGATTTCATCGAACATAAATAAAATTAGTAAGGAATTGGCCATGTTCTTACCATGCTCTGATCCCGTGGGGATCTCTGACCTCACGCTTGGCACACGTAATCGCATCGCTGATGTCAGGGGACAGCAGTCCTACCAGGAGGAATGGGGGAAGAGAGAGAGAGAGAGAGAGTGATAAGTGAAAGTACAATAGACTTATGGTGTGAAAATGACAGGTATGACAGACCTGAAAAATCACCCAAAAGATACTGTTTAATAAACAGTGGAACTGGAATACTAAAACCTCAATTTGAACTGAGAATGAAACAGGAAAAGTAAAGCTATGGAGTAAATGTGACAATCGCTTTACAGCCGATTTCATCCTATTCAGTTGCCTAACTCCTAAACTGCCATTACCCCCACCCCCCCCCCCCCTGCTCCCCTCCTCCACTACACTTCTCCCCCCACGCACCCCCCCCCCCCCCAGCAGTCCCCACTCACTGGAGCACAGGATATTACAGCCGTTCTCAGAGGGGGTCACGCCATCGTTACACCACCAGCGACTGTTGGTCTGGAAAATGCCGAAGTCCATCGATCCGTCGGTGTTGTGGTTAGTGGCGGACGTGTTGTAGGCCGACTCCCACCTGGTCAAGCAGACCCCTGGGAGGGCAAGAACCCCCCAAAATATTTTACAAAGTGCTTTCATTTGATGCCTCTTAAACCTACATGACGGCTAGGAGTTGGTTGCCTAAGACGGAAACTCAAAAAAGAAAAACCTTCTTCAAACCTACAATAAAGCCATGATGCATCATCGTAAGAAGTGTACTAAAAATTTACAGTTTACGGATTGGATAGAATATATGACAGAGATTTTCACATGGATAACCAGCAGTCCAATTGATGACAGCAAAACAACAACTAAATGGTACATCTGACTCCACATTAATTTGATCATCCTCAAAAATAGCATTAAAACTTACCTTGAATTTTCATTCATTACTATTTCATCACTCTTAACTTGACACCTTTCATCACAGCTGCCCCCGAACAGACACAAAATCCAGGAAGGTGTCCCCACTGTGAGATTTATTCGGTACTTACAGTCGCCCAGGGAGACCCGTGGTAGCCGTCCATTCCCGCGGCCTGCAGGGTCCTCGCCAGCTCGCACCGCTCAAACACTTTGGTGCTGGGGGCGGCCACCAGCAGGAGAAACACCAGAGCCCGCATTCTGAAACGGCGGACGATTCTGAATGTGACCCAACCTTCCATGGTCGTTTAAGTAGAGAAGGGATCAAAATGAACAGGAGCTGTTACTGGTTGCGTGGCTCTGTTATGATTTGCAGGTGCTTCAAATTCCGCAAAATATGAGGCAGTGAAACGGAATGTCTGTCGTTAGGTGTTCTGACGTTGAATCAGGTATGTCAGGATTCGCACTCCAAACATTTGTTACGCATAGCCTACAGTTATGCATAGAGTACAGTTCTTACCACGAGCTGTGCAGCCTACAGCACGAACTGGCTGAAATAAGTGGTGGCTTGGTGACGTTATTGATTATATGCAGAGACGTTTTTTAACCAAGATGTGCCTTTATTTCTCGTGGTCCAGGAAAAATGAAATGACAGTTGCACAATCTGGTTACCAACAACGGATAGCCAGGGTGCTACAAGCTCTCCTGCATCCAGAGTCACCACTCAAGACCTGCGCGTTACCTGAAGCCACACGGTGAAGCCACACTATACGCGGCCGCCTCCATTCATTTTGAATGAGAGGTGGCGGCCAGACCCCTCAAGGCATGATGGGATTGCCCGCGACGCGGGGCGGCGAGGCCGTCGAGAGATGGCTAAAGTTCAACTTTGACCCCCTCGCTGCGTCGCGGTAACCAATCTGAATTGATCTAATGATCCATCAAGTAAATTGTCCCTATTTTTTTCAACTTTTACTAAAAGTTTTAGTTCCACATTGTATAGTTCCACAATGGAGGACCTAAATCGTAATTGCCGTTTCGGGTTTCCCAACTTAATAAAATCTCCTACAGAGACACCGATAAGAGGAACGGAGCGTGGAGAAAAAGTCTCTGAAATTGTTGGTGGCTCTGCTATGTAGTTATAGCCGTTAGTATTAGTTATCACTGTCCGGTCTGAATAAAAATAATTTTTGCAGTAACCTTGCTCTGAAAAATCAGCTGCCTAGGCTGTCTAATATCTAGCTAGTGACTAACAACCAACATTAACAACAAAAACATTTTCTTCCTAATGTGTTAGTCGCAGTTGTTCGTCATCGTTTCTACCAGCCACCTAGCTAGCTAACCAGATATAACTTTGGAGGCATTAGCTGGCTAATTAGCCAGACAGTGTTTTTGTTGTTGGTTGTTACTCACCAGCTATTAGACAGCCTAGCTAGGCAGCTGACTAACATCTTTCAGATCTAGGTTACTGCAAAAATGATGTTTTTATTCAGGCTGGACAATAAACATGAAACAACATTAAACCCGGTCAACATTTAACGAACAACTGTCTGTCAAAAATAGGTGACAGGCCCACAAGCGGCCGATTAGGGGGACGTTGCGCGGCGGCAGGCGGTGTCGCCGCGTACTACGACCATCACATGTTGGCTACTCCCTTTTTTGAGCATCTGTTTACAGGTTTTATAACGGAATGTGCTGAGTTTCGTTCATACCTTGCTATTTCGGCAGAGTTTGTGACTGTTGGTTATTTTGACACACATGTGGATGTTGTAGGCTACATGATAAAAATCACTAACACATGCCCACCCCCTGAGCGAAAGCCCGAGTCTAGAGACAAAATATATTATTTGACATATTTTGACGTAAGCGGACGAGGTTATTTCAGGTGAGCTCCAATTTTGCTCAGGTTTTACGCGAATATAGCCTGGCTATGTCCTAGTTGGCTAGAAAACGTCCACTTTTCAACCAAATGTAATGTATCCTAATCTTCACCAAACCTCTTTTTTTTTCTTCTTTTTTTTGTTAATCAAAAAAATATTAAAGACTCATCTGTGCTTGCTGCACTGCCCGGCTCAGCACTAGCTGCACACCCATATATGTCTATGTGCACACCCGCTTGCTGCTGGGCCACTTTCACTTCTTCTGTTGCGGTTTCCTCCCCGATTTCTGCATTTCTGTTTTGTGTTTACCCACCCTGTTGTGATGCGGCTGGCCCGATGCCGTATTCAGTGTGTGCGTTTTCTGCTTTTCTGATTGCAGGTTTTGCAAATCAGCACAGACAGATGCAATACATTCTACAAATTCTGCCGATCAAACTCAAAACCAAATTTATCAATATAACGGCATTTTGAAAATGCTGCACATTCAGCCCCTGGAGCTGTGTGTGTGCGTGTGTGTGTGTGTGTGTGTGCGTGCTTGTGCAATTCCAACTTGTTGGAACAGAATGACAAACATATTGGGGCTTCGCGTCATTTTTCACCAAACTATATTCAAATAACCTATATTTATGGAAACTGTGGCTAGTTTTCCTAAAATGGCATGACAGCTTGCCTCTTCGTCCTTGCAGCTCTGTTGCAACTCCTCATCAGTAAAAAAAAAAAAAATTCTGATTAAATCTGAAAATAAGATTTTGCATCGTATCGTCGGCAAAACTCCGTTCTGTTCCCCGCCGAGGCATAGTCGGAGCTTCAATTTCAGTTTGTAAATCGCTGGGTAAACGTGACGCAGGTAACGTCTGACACAGCGCTACGTACCCAGGACCAGGGCAACTGCATTTCAGCCGCAACCTTCCGGTACTTCGAAGTGAACAGCGTGTACCGCTTGGGGATTGAGAAGTGAACAAGTAGGCTACCAGCAGAAAATAAAAGGTGATGTTTACGTTGATATTTCGAAGTACACACGATACAATGAATCGGTTCATATTTACAGGCTCTGAAATCATACTGTTGTCCAAGCAGAATTGGAGTAGCTAAAGTATCCTCCATTGTACACAAAAACTGTCTGGGCCAGTCAAACATACAGTATACACTGAAACGGAAGTGATATCAAGGGCTCCAGAAAGTGAATGATCACCTTTATTACGTCTAAGCAAACCTGCTCTCTACAACATCTGAGCTGAATTAAGCCATGCGAAGGAAATAAAGATGTCATTAGAAAACAAAGAACCAAACATTGCAGTTGATGTCTCTTATAATTTTGCCCATCAATGCAAAAAGGTTGACACTGGAAATTCAGGTTGATTATTTATTCATTTTTATACTGACAAGCAGGGACTCAAGGGCAAGCGTTTCACCGTTGAGCCTTTATGAGGGTCCCGGGTTTGGAAAATCAGAAGAGTGATCACAGAATAGAGAGGGAAGGAGAAAAGGTGCTTCTCTCTGGGTGCCTGTCTCACACCCCACAGCCTGCGACGTACTGGCTGACATCTTGTCCCTCACAGTGGGCCCGCCAGGCCACCCTAATGGGAAGAGTCACAGTTATCAGGATGACATCACACCATTTAAGACAAGAGGCCGCAGTGATTGACCACGGAAATTCTCCCGCTAACTGTGAATATTTTATGGGTGAATATTCCTAAACCTTTATTTACTAGCTACAGGAAAATCACATTGAGACACTGGATCTCTTTTTCAATGGAGCCCTGATGACAAAGTAAAAAAAAAAAAAAAAAAACAGTCTAACAGACAAAAACTAAAGGTTCCAAGAGATAAAAATGAACATAAAGTATATAAATGTTTTTACATTTGCTACTGGTAAAATTTCTAAATACTCCAGCAAGTCCCTGAGAACCTTCAGTGATCCCTGTTACTAAGCAAAATGTGCAATCTTGTGACAGAAACACTTTGTTCTGAATATTAATGAAAAGAGATTTTTTTTTAAAAATTGTTAGCAGTGTAAAGAACTTTACAGGTGTCAGACAGGTTGAAGTACTTTAACAAAGAGTGTGGGTTAGGGATTTGGTCTCGTAATGCTAAGGTTATGGGTTTGACTCCCAAGCTGACACACTGTATTGATCCCTTGAGCTCCGCTTTTGAAAAAAATGTAAATTTATTGTTTGTAAAAAAAAAAGAAAAAAAAGGCACCTGTGGAAGTGATCAGCATAATGTCATAATGTAATGCATCTCAGATAAAGCATTTGAGTCAGGTCTGACACACCATGACCAGCACATGTTCTTACCATGCTCCGATCCCGTTGGGATCTCTGACCACACGCTTGGCACATGTAATCGCAGTGCTGATGTCAGGAGACAGCAAGCCTATCAGGAGGAAAGGGGGAAGAGAGAGAGAGTGTGTGTGATAAGTGGAAGTACAACAGACATACTGAACAGGGAAAAAAGGAACTTACTGTATGAAAATGACAATGTGACAGACCTGAAAACCACCCAAAAAATACTGTTGTTGTGAAACAGGAAAAGTAAAGTTCTCGAGTGAAAGTGAGATGTAGATCAGTCTGAAACAACAGCTTTGGTGCCAATTTCATTCTATCCTGTTACCTTACTCCTAAACTGCCATTATCCCCCACTGCCCCTCTTCCTCCACTCCCCCCCCTCCACTGCCCCTCTACTCCTGCACTGCCTCCCTTCCTCCATTTCACCCCCCCTGCCCACTGCACCCCCTCCACCAGACCCCCCCCCCCCCCCCACTGCACCCCACCCCCACTCCCCCCCCTCCCACCCCCCTTCACCATACCCCCCCACAGTCCCCACTCACTGGAGCACGGGATGTGACAGGCATCCGAGGTGGGGGTCATGCCATCGTTACACCACCAGCGACTGTTGATCTGGAAGATGCCGTAGTCCGTGGACCCGTCAGAGTCGTGGTCGATGGCATCGGTGTTGTAGTCCGACTCCCACCTGGCCAAGCAGACCCCTGGGAGGGCAAAAAATGAAAAATAAAATACAAAAATTTTTTTAACAAAGTGCTTCCCCTGATGCCCCTCCAAGAACAAAAAAGTACTTCTAATAAAGCCACAATGCATCATCTTAAGAAGTAGACTAAAATAAAAAAATAAAAAAATACAGTTGACAGGTTGAACAGGATTTATGACAGCGATTTTAACCATGCACAAGGATAACCAGCAGTTCAACTCATGACAGCAAAATGAGAATAGATGGCTTTTCTGACTGTTCAATTTCTTTTATCATTCTAAAAAAACAGCCTTACAACTTAAGATTCCCATATTTCATTGCACCTGACTATTTACCTACACCTTTTATTATAACTGCCCCCCAACGGACATATGAACTCCAGAAAGACTTCAGTTCAATTAAATTTAATTTGTGTAGCACTTTTTACAGAGAACTGCTGCAAAGACACTTCACAAAGTAGCGAGGCAAGAAACAGAGCAAAAAGAGCAAACGGAGCAAACACCAGGCCTGAAAAACACCCACAAATTGCAATTGCATAAGGTTAAAAATCTCGAGAGGAGCCTGGCTATAGTGGGGGAGCCCATCCTCCGCTGGCCAGCCTGGTGTAAAGTAGCAGTAGAATGGAATGTAGCAGAAAAGGGATCTATCACAGTACATAAAATGGATTAAGCAGGTCACAGTATAATAATGAGACACGGGGCAGCAGTGTGGCATCATGGGTAAGGAGCTGGTCTTGTAACCTAAAGGTAACGGGTTCGATTCCCGAGTAGGACACTGCCGTTGTACCCTTGAGCAAGGTACTTATATATAAGCATATATAAATGGAGGCAATGTAAATGCTGTGTAAAAAAAAGCTGTGTAAGTCGCTCTGGGTAAGAGCGTCTGCCAAACGCCCATAATGCAATGCAACGCAAGACCCCCACTGTGAGATTTATTCGGTACTTACAGTCGCCCAGGGAGACCCGTGGTACCGTCCATTCCCGCGGCCTGCAGGGCCCTCGCCAGCTCGCACCGCGAAAACACTTTGGCGCTCGCGGCGGCCACGAGCAGGAGAAACACCAGAGCCCTCATTCTGAAATGGCGGATGATTCTGAAATGGCGGATGATTCTGAAATGGCGGATGATTCTGAAATGGCGGATGATTCTGAAACGTACCGTTGCCCCTCTACCCACGGACCCTTAAATAGCCCCGAGGGAGTGGGGAAGGGATCAAGTCTTGTTGGCCCGAAGCTGTCACTGGCTGGTTCTGCAATTATTTGTACGATGCCTATCTTCATGTGATCTGGCAGGAATCGCACCTCAAATATTTGTTAGGTGTACAGTTATCACTGTATCGCACAGTGATAAGAAAAGTCATTAAAAAAATTTCCATACAACAAATGTGCTTGGCAGAAGTTTAAAAGCAGTGCATTGCGTAAGCAGGCCTACAGCAGATGCATGGTTTTTGGGCTTGGTGTCTATGGATGGGATCTCACCTGACAACTGGATGAGGATGTTGACCCCCCTTCCCCCCCTCCCAACCAAGAATTTAAAACCCGTCTGGCTTTGAAAATGATGATTTAGGAATCAGGCCAGTTCAAAAAGGTACATACCTGTCTGTTGGATGAGGTACTGTATATGCACCTTGCCAATTAGACGAGATTACAGATTTAGCATTTGATGACTGCGGCATTCGGTCCGCCAGGGTGTGCTGCTCTCCACCAGCCGGCGCATCCGAGGCCCATCCGCCCCTTTGGCGAACCGAACACCGCAATGACATCGTGGAGGGTGTGCTGCAAGGGTGGTTTTGAGCAGAATTTTATCTGGCCCGCTGAACAAAGGGTGTCAAACTGTGTCTGTGGGGTTTTCGTTGTTTCCTTTCAATCAGCTGCCAATTAAGGCCTTGAGAACAAGGTGTGTGGATTCCTTAGCCAATCAATGACTTTAATGAAACACTTCTGCCGAGAACACCCCAAAAAACCAGCAGACTGGAGTCTGACACCTGTGTTTTAGAATTAGACAAAAGTGGGGTGATGACACTGGATAACTAGGGACACCAGTTTATCAGGACAAAGGTGGTTCGGGAAGATGCAGAGGGCACACAAATGCAGTTCGCTAAACTCAATGTTTCGGCTGGCTAAGCTGAGTGTGTGGGCTACGTGTGAGTTTGGGAGGACCTGTAAGCTCAGTGTATGGACTATGTGTGCAAGTTTGAGATGGGTTGGGGGTTGGGGGGAATGTGCTCCACAACCTGAAAAACCCGTTTCGAAGTTATAATGGAAAATGTCTGCCAGGAAGCAATCTGAAAAACAATCAGTCAGACGAGAAATGTGTGTGTTAGGAGAAATGTGTGTGTTTTGGCGCCCAGCACACTGTGAGGTCCCTTCCAAATGAAAGAAAGGGGCTGCCGTAAAGGTTAGAGGAACAAAGTCATGCTGGTACTTTTTCGGGAACTGCTGAGCACAGAAAAACCGAGGTTGAGCAACACAGGCCAAAATGGAGCTAACGCAAAGTCCTTGACCTGCTTTATCTTAAAAAGTTTTATTTTATTATTTGATATCCATTTTAAATATGAGATATCTTCCCAGGCCCAGCAGGAAAAAAAAAAAGTTTTAGTATTTTTACTTTTACAAAAATAATACAAAAAATAAAATAAAAAAAAAAAACTTGTTGCAGTTAAAATATTTCCAAAAATATTATTTTTCATTTTCATTGAATGTACAGTAGAATGCGTAGTAAAATATATGGTTCATGATAGTAAGACTAGAGACTCATGGCCCCTATTGGGGATTAAAATGCTGGTATGATCAGAATGGATGAACTGCTGACCAAAATCCCTCCATCACCAGGTGACACCATGAAATATTATCTACCACTCAGACAATGCGCTCGTACCCAACAGTTTGCAGTTCTCAAAGCTTCCCGTAAAATCACTAATCTTGTTCACTTTTCAGAGCAGAAACTGAAGTCCTTCTATTTGATTTCAAGAGACATGTTTACTTTCCAACTTAGTACTTCCACATAAATTATCATAAGGGAAAGGAATTGTTTCCTATAAGACCAAATACGTGTTCTTTGTGGCACCATGGTTTGAACAGCACGAAAGCAACAAAGTCAATTTTTTGAAGGCATTTATCTAAAACAAGTACAACCCTACATACAACCAGACCTGGGTCAAATACTTGTGTGTACTCTATTGGTCTTGCCTGGTGTAATTGAGCCTGCCAATATGACCAAAAGGCAGTGTTTGCACTTTTTGAGAGTATTTCATTGGTTCCAATACACCAGACAAGATCAGTAAAATGTAGAAAAGTATTTGAACCAAAACAAATACGTTTTTTACCCAGGTCTTCTTACAGCCCCTATGTATCTTAGAGACCAGAAGTAGAACATCCAGGAGTCAGAAAGTAAAAGTCCTGCCACACGTTTCTTCCACCCATAAACTCAGTCTGCTGATTTCACTCATTAGTTCTACCTCCTGGCTGAAGAACTGTGCTAATTAGCAAATCCAGGTGATGGAAACAAAAAATACTTTGGAGGACTTTTACTTTCCGAATCATGGTTTTCCATCTCCGTTAAAGACACAACCGTGCCCAACCGCCACCGCTGCTTTCGAAGGCCTTATCAGCCAATGGCAATCAGTCAGGGTTTGGTATCGCTTCATTTGCAGACGAGCTGTCACAAAGCTGCACAACCAGCCTGGCGACTACAGCGCTGTCCAGGATGTAGTGTGAGAGCAATGGACCTCATACACAAAAACACGTCTACGATGACATTTGACCGTAAACTGTGTGTAAACAGGTTTCCAAGAACATTGTGGCATTCATTCATTTTTTTCTTATCTGTACTCGTTCATGCCTGTTTCCGCATGAACGGGATCGTGCGTAAAATTTACAAACAGTCGGCATTCATCGCCGCATACACCTGGGGTATGCACAAAAACAAAGGTCTGCACATGTGTCATAAATCCCATATTGGTTTTGCATAGGAACATTAAGATTTTAAAAAAATTATATTTTTAGAAAAGTTTTGTGAATGAGGCCCAATATGACTAAAGTACGGTGTAGACTTTCATTATAGGCGTCAGCTGTTGAATGACAACATAAGGTAACTTTCAAGTCTTTATTTACAAAGCAAAATGGTTCCGGGTTACCTGTACAATATGGGAAAGACCATTCCTCCCTTGAGTCCTTAAGCTAAAAGTTCTGACATTGATTTAAAGCAGGGAAATATTCGGACAGGATGTACCTGCGATTGTAGGGCGATATGAAGATCACTCAGAGATTCTGGTCTGAACCTACTGTACTGTGCAAAAGTCTTAGGCACCTATAAAAAAGTGCTGTATATCTAAGATGCTTTCAAAAATAAAGAAATGAGGTTATAAATATTGAAAAAATAATATTAAAAGCAGTAAATAGTTAAAAACTAAATAAAATCAATGTTTCGCCTTTAAATCTACATCAATTCTCTTAGGTACACTGTCCTGCAGTTTTATAAGAAAATCGGCTGGTAGGTTGTTCCAAGCATTTTGGAGAACTTGCCACAGTTCTTCTGCAGATTTTGGCTGTTTCGCTTGCTTCTGGCTCTCCAGGTAATCCCAGAGACCCTTGATCAAGTTTTTATCTGAAAAGTAGTCTATTACTTTATTTAATAAAATACAAAAATGTATCTGTAAAAATTCATTTTTTGGAAAATTCACGTTTGGAAATTTCAAATTTGCTCTTTTCTACCGACACACTAATGCAGAAAACATAAAATAAACATCTAAGACCAAATATATACTATATATTATATTTAAAAATCTAGGGTGCCTAAGACTTTTGCACAGTACTGTATGTTATGCGTTTAGGTTAGTACCAAGACTATCAACTCATGTTTACTCGTCTTTGGAGTCTTGCCAAAAAATAAGCTACCGCAAGGTCCTTGAGCTGCTTTATCTTCAAAAGTTTTATTTTATCTTTGATAAGACCTTGCTGCTCATGGCTGGCACCATTACAATCTTTCCCTCACAGCCGTATAAATTATCAGATATTAAAATGCATATTCCGTATATTCTCTACCTCTCATTTCACACAAGCTCATTGCACAAATAGTGGACCTTGATGAAATAATTACTCCGAATATACTTTAACCTTTTAGAGACCAGTAACATGAATACAGACAACTGAGGTTAAAAAAGAAAAACATTTAATCCCACCAACAGTGAGAAACAAGATCATTTAATCATTCCAGAAAACCCATTCTCATTTCCTGGATTCATTTGCAATTCCGGTAAGCTTCAGGGGATGGCAAGAATAATAACATACATAAAAATAAAACCTAAACAAAGGACAGAAAAACGAGGCTTAAATACATAGGGAAGCAGGTGAATATCATTATACAATCCAATCAAATGAGACAGCGCGATCACTAGCTTGCGGACACTAGCGACCTCTGGTGGTCAGCAACTGGAACTGTGGTTATTTTCCTCTGCCCTTGCTTGTAATACCCCCGGATTAAATGTAATTCGTAAGGACAACGGTCTTCAAACATAACCACCGAAAGAGCATCGTCATCGGTCAACAGCACGGTAATTTCATATTGATAACGCGAATGTAGAATTTTATGAATTTTAGTTATGGAAGTGCATTTGATCAGTATCTGTTGTGCACCATACAAATAAGGCCACACATTGGGTAACACCAGAAGTGGAAAGTCCAGGAATCAGAAAGTAAAAGTCCATGTGTCCGCCAATGAACTCAGTCCAGCTGATTTCACAAATTAGTTCTACCTCCTGGCTGAGGAATTGTGCAAATTAGCAAATCCAGGTGACTGGAACAAAATACTGGAGTGGGGTTTTACTTTCAGAACCTGGATTTTCCACCTCTGGCACTGAGCATTTTTACCCTCTGAGTTTGTGAGTTTAACACACATAGTGGCTAATATGAACCCATGTAAGTAATGTTTAGGAAGGTAGCCAATTCTTGTGTCATAGGTTTTCTAGTGTAGCTTAAACTGATAGCTTGCTTTCTGGAGTTCTTTTTAATTTTTTTTTTTTTTTACAGAATATTAGTTCACTTTTTATGTATGTGTTTATTCCAGTTTTGTGTGTTATGAATCATATTTTGAATATTTATGAAACTTTATTGCTAGCTTTGCAATGGCTGGCAAAGGGGAATGTGTGTTTTTGAGGTTCATCAACAGTTATTAAATTTCACTGCTTTGAGAATTGAAAAGGTAAGAAGAAAATAAAAGCTGATATTTATGTTCATATTTGTAAATAAACACTATACAATTATGCTGTTTGTATTTACACCCCCTGGAAACATATAGCTTTGGAGTTGCCAAAGAATCCTTCATTGTACACAAAAACGGTCTGGTCCAGTCAAGCCTATGCACAGAAATGTAAGTAATATCAAGAGCTCCCGAAAGTGAATGTTCACTTTAACATGATCTACAATATTAACTTTTTTCAGGAGGGGAGTTGATGGACAGTAACAGCACAGTTTGCAACAAAAACTCTCATTCCCAAAACTTTAAATCGTGGTTTGCAGAGGGAATTTTCACATTGTTTGCCAAACAAGCAAGGCGTGACCTTAAACCTTTCTCACATCTAAGCAAACCTGCTCTTTACAATATCTGAGCTGAAGTGCCAAGGAAATTAAGATGCTGTTAACAAAGAACCAAACAATGTGCAAAAGCAAATTATGGCTTTATTAAAGTTTAGCCCATCAGAGCAAAAAGGTTGATACTGGCAAAAAAGAAAAGTATTTTCAAGTAGCAATATTTGAAGAAACTTGATATATTTCATCACTTTTATACAGACAAGCAAGGGACTCAAAGACAAGCGTTTCACCATTGAGCCTTTGTGAGTGTGCCGGGTTTGGAAAATCAGAAGCGAGTGATCACAGAAGAGGGAGGGAAGGAGAAAAGGTGCTTCTCCTGCTGGGTGCCTGTCTCACACCCCACAGCCCCGGGTGTACTGGCTGAGATCTCTTCCACGGCAGTGGTTCCGCCATGCCACCCTGACGGGCAGAATCACAGTTATCAGGATGACATCACACCATTACGAAACAAGAGGCCACAGCGATCGACCGTTGAAATGGTCCTGCATAACGGTGGAAGCAATTCTGGGTACGAGCGTGATGTCTTAATGTAATGCATCTCAGAGAAAGCATTCGAGGTCCGACGCACAGTGACACAGCGCTTGTTCTTACCATGCGCCGATCCCGTTGGGATCTCTGACCACACGCTTGGCACACGTAATCGCAGCGCTGATGTCTGAGGACAGCAAGTCTACGAGGAGGAAAGGCGGAGAGATAGAGCGTTAAATACAGAACTGAAAAATCACCAAAAAATACTGTTTATTAAAGAGTCGAACTTGTCTACTAAACATTAGTTTTAACCGAGAATGAAACTAAAAAACTGACCCCCCACCGCCCCCACTCCAAGGGCGGTGGGTGGTTGGAATAGTCTAGAGCAGGGTAAATGCAACCCTCTATGGGCTCATACTGGAATCATGGAAAACGTTACAAACAGAGGAAATCAAGGAAGTGGCAAAAAAATGGGTGAAGTAATGGAATTCGTGGCACCTGCAACTTCTGTAACAAACACCCAGCCTTACTGATCTCAGTATATCCCAATCACATCATGATATCCCCACCATTATTCTATGAAATCTTCACATTGTCATGCCATATTATGGGGGGGGGGGGGTTATTTGGCCTGTTTCGTAACATTGGGGGGTTGTAACACCCCTATCGCCCACATAAATTATGCCCTTGTCCCACTCACTGGAGCACGGGATATTACAGCCGTTTTTAGAGGGGGTCACGCCATCGTTACACCACCAGCGACTGTTGATCTGGAAGATGCCGTAGTCCGTCGATCCGTCGGTGTTGCGGTTAGTGGCAGCTGTGTTGTAGCCTGACTCCCACTTGGCCAAGCAGACCCCTGGGAGGGCAAGAACCCACAAAATGTTTTACAAAGTGCTTTCATTTAATGCCTCTTAAACCTGCGTGACATGGAGCCATTCCAAGTCCAGATAGCTTTGTGCAGCATGTTACTGTACTGCAGCCTGTCCATGATGAACTTCTCTCAACTCATGGAATCAACTGTCATTTCAGAATCAGCTGTCATTTCAGAATCAACTGTCACTTCAGAAGGCTTTGCCAAAGATGAAACTTCAAGAGCAAAAACATTCTTTAAATACAATAAATCCATGATGCATCATCTTAAGAAGTGGACTGACAAATAGTTTACAGATGTAATAGAATGTATGACAATGATTTCCACAAGGATAACCAATAGCCATAGATAAAAAAATGACAAGCAATGAGACACTTTAATGCACATTAATTGGTTTGATCATCCTCAAAAATATCAATACCCCCCAAACAAACTCAGAGGAAGGTGTCCCCACTGTGAGATTATTCAGTACTTACAGTCTTCCAGGGAAACCCTGCTGTAGCCGTCCATTCCCGCAGCCTTCAGGGTCCTCGCCAGCTCGCACTGGTCAAACACTTTGGCGCTCGCGGCGGCCACGAGCAGGAGAAACACCAGAGCCCGCATTCTGCAGTGACAGTTGATTCTGAAGTGACAGTTGATTCTGAAGTGACAGTTGATTCTGAAATGACAGTTGATTCTGAATGCGACCCAACCTTCCACAGCCGTTTAAATAGCCTCGAGAGTAGAGCAGGGGTCAAAACTAACTCGAGCTGTTACTGGCTGGTTCTGTGATTATTAATACATGGTTCAACCTCTGAAAAATTAGAGGTCTGCCTGTCAGGTATTTTGTTCTCAGGAATCAAGTACAATTTGGTAGGAGTCACACCTCAAATATTTGTTCAGCATACAGTTATTGTGGCCAAGACTTTAAGACAAGCTGTCTATTGCATGATTTGGCCCTTATTTTGGGCTTGGCATCAGTTGATGAGATCTCATCTTGCCAATGGATGAGGATGTTGACCCCCCAGCCACAAACTTAAAATGTGCCTGGCTTTGAAAGTGAAGTTTTACAAACCCCGCCATTTCACAAAGATACAAACTGTTGGATGAAAACAGTGCAGACCATAATTATTACGACAGTAATTATGACACAATTTTTGTTGCTCTGGCTACGTATTCCAGCACAACAAGAGGGCAAACCAGGGGAGTAGGACAGGAGGAGCTTTGGATACTCTGGGTTAGGTAGGACAGGAGGGGTAACCTCCATGATGGCACAGGCACATGGTGTTTGGGGGGGTGGAGGTTGGGGTGGGGAGCAGGGCTGTACCACACCAGTTTGGACACTGGTCAGAGGCTTGGAGAGGGGCAATAGATTTGCAAAAGCAGTGATGGCAGGGCAGATAACCAGAGTCAGGGCAGGATAGACAGGGGCCAAAGGCAATGTCACAAGACCAACAGCACGTTACATTCAGCCCCACATCTTCTCAAATAAATATCATCAGAGCAGAATTAGACAACAGAAAATACTCAACTCAAATTGAATTCAAAATAAAACCTTTGTTGGGACCACTGCCCATAGGCTCCTACTGTACAAGTCAAGAAAGAAGATTTATACCCCAATCTAATGAGACTACGGCATTGCGTCTATCAAATTCTGTCAAACTGACCACTAGAGTCGGCAAAGGTGAGGTGTGCATATGCTCCAGAACCTTGTAACATCACGTACATGAAGGAAGTTTAAATGGAATGGACTTCTCTCAGAAAACAATCTGCAAAGCGATGAGTTAGAGGCAAAATATGTGTGTGTGTGTGTGTGTGTGTGTGTGTGTGTGTGTGTGTGTGTGTTTTGGCACAAACCATGCAATTTCCAGGTTTGTTCAAAAAAAAAAAAATGAAAAAAGAAAAGGGTTGCCGTGAAGGTTAGAGGAATAAAATCATGCTGGTACTTTGCCAGGAACTCAGAAAACCCAGGTTGAGCAACATACAAATAACAGGTCAGAATATTCAATGCCTTTGAGCAGCTTTATATACACTTTTATTTTATGGTTTGTGAAATCCCATGGGGACCCTGCAGAAAGAAATTTAGGTTTTTTTTTTTTTTTTTTTCTTTAACATAATACAAGTCTCTTGGATGACAAAACATGTTTTAAAAAAAAACACATTATTTTATTTTTGATGAAGCTCTTGGAATTAAGACCAGAGACTATGTAACTAAAGGGGACTAAAATAAAAATAAAATTGGGTTCAGGATTGATGACCTGCTGACACAACTGCCATCACTGCCACTGTCCATGTTCCATACCAGCCTTTGCCTTGTTTATTTGAACTAAAATCCCAAATTGCAAGTAAAAGAAACGCAGGTGTGGCAGATTTACGTCAAACTGTTAAGCCACCACACCCACGCCCAACAGTTCAGCAGTTTAGTTTTCAAAGCTTCCCATAATCTCATTAAACATGTTTACTTTTTAAAGTAAATAGTGAAGTCATTCAATGTTATTTCAAAAAATATATATGCTTGTAATATGCTGTAATTCTAAAATAAATGCAGGAAAGGAAAGGGAAAGTTTGATTGGACCCATTCAGTGTATTCTTCGTGGCACCACAATTTGAACAGTATGGGAGTAACTAAATAAATCTGTTGATGGCTTGTATCTAAAACAGTATAATCTACAAATAATAGTGCAGAGAAAGCACAATATACAAAATGCAGCATTTTAAAGACCAGAGATAGAAAGTCCAGGGGTCAGGAAGTAAAAGTCCAGGAGTCAGAAAGTAAAAGTCCATGTCTTTCTTCCACCCATGAACTCAGCTGATTTCACAAATTAGTCCTACCTCCTGGCTGAGGAACTGTGCGAATTAGTAAACCAGGCGACTGGAACAAAATACTGGAGTGGGGTTTTACTTTCAGAACCTGGATTTTCCACCTCTGGCACTGAGCACTTTTACCCTCTGAGTTTGTGAGTTTAACACACATAGTGGCTTAAAAAGAGTCATATGAACCCATGTAAGTAATGTTTATGAAGGTAGGCAATTCTTGTGTCATAGGTTTTCTAGTGTAGCTTAAACTGATAGCTTGCTTTCTGGAGTTCTTTAAAAAAAAATTTTTTTTTTTTTTACAAAATATTAGTTCACTTTTTATGTATGTGTTTATTCCAGTTTTGTGTGTTATGAATCATATTTTGGATATTTATGAAACTTTATTGCTAGCTTTGCAATGGCTGGCAAAGGGGAATGTGTGGTTTTGAGGTTCATCAACAGTTATTAAATTTCACTGCTTTGAGAATTGAAAAGGTAAGAAGAAAATAAAAGCTGATATTTATGTTAATATTTGTAAGTAAACACTATACAATTCTGCTGTTTGTATTTACACCCCCTGGAAACATATAGCTTTGGAGTTGCCAAAATATCCTTCATTGTGCACAAAAACGGTCTGGTCCAGTCAAGCCTATGCACAGAATTGTAAGTAATATCAAGAGCTCCCGAAAGTGAATGTTCACTTTAACATGATCTACAATATTAACTTTTTTCATGAGGGGAGTTGATAGACAGTAACAGCACAGTTTGCAACAAAAACTCTCATTCCCAAAACTTGGTTTGCAGAGGGAATTTTCACATTTTATGTTTGCCAAACAAGCAAGGCGTGACCTTAAACCTTTCTCACATCTAAGCAAACCTGCTCTTTACAATATCTGAGCTGAAGTGTCAAGGAAATTAAGATGTCGTTAACAAAGAACCAAACAATGTGCAAAAGCAAATTATGGCTTTATTAAAGTTTAGCCCATCAGAGCAAAAAGGTTGATACTGGCAAAAAAGAAAAGTATTTTCAAGTAGCAATATTTGAAGAAACTTGATATATTTCATAATTTGTATACAGACAAGCAAGGGAATCAAAGAAAAGTGCTTCACTGTTGAGCCTTTGTGAGGGCGCCAGGTTTGGAAAATCAGAAGCGAGTGATCAAAGAAGAGAGAGGGAAGGAGAAAAGGTGCTTCTCCTGCTGGGTGCCTGTCTCACACCATACAGCCGTTGCCGTACAGACTGAGATCTTCTGCATGACAGTGGTTCCGCCAGGCCGGCCTAATGGGCAGAGCCACAGTTATCAGGATGATATCACACCATTACGAGGCAAGATGCCGCAGCAATCGACCACAGAAACACTCCCGCATAACTGTGAATATTTTACATGTCAACATTCTGAATATTATCCTCACCAGTTTATGTTTACATTCAAGCAAGAGCTAGCAATTTTAAAAACCTGTGGAATTAGAAATGGACAATTTGCAAGAATATTTTAATACAGATTTATTTATTTTTTGAGGGGAGGCTTAATTAATTTAAAGGCCAGATACAGACTTGAACTGAAGTGCATTTTCACACACTCTGCTATGCATGACTCACTCAGATCATCTGAGATATGTGCATCTCCACTTGAGAAACTCAATTGCTTAACTCCAAAATGGGCGGTCCATGCAGAGTTTCATCGAACATAATAAAATTAGTAGGGAATTGGCCATGTAACACCATGGTTGTAGGTTTGAATCCCTAGCTGGCAAACTTCCATTGTTCCTTTGAGCAAATTACATCACCTGGATTGTTTCAGTTTAATATATATATATATATATATATATATATATATATATATATATATATATATAGATTGTATTTCAAAATGTAATCAGTGGAAGTCATTCTGGATGTGAGCATAATGTCATAATGTAATGCATTTCAGATAAAGCATTCAAGGTCTGCCGCACAATGACCAGCACGTGTTCTTACCATGCTCTGATCCCCCTGGGCCTGCTGACCACATGCTTGGCACACGTAATTGAATCGTTGATGTCAGGTAACAGCAAGTCTACGAGGAGGAACGGGGGAAGAGAGAGAAAGAGAGAGAGAGAGAGAGAGAGAGAGAGAGAGAGAGAGAGTGTTAAAGTACAATAGACATACTGTACATGGAACTTACTGTATGAAAATGACAGTATGACAGACCTAAAAAAAAATCACCCAAAAAATACTGTTTAATGAACAGTGGAGCTGGAATACTAAGCCTCAGTTTGAACAGAGATTGAAACAGGAAAAGTAAAGTACTGGAGAAAACATGAGATGTAAATCAGTCTGAAACAACAGCTTTGGTGGCAATTTCATCCTATTCAGTTACCTAACTCCTAAACTGACATCATCCTCCCCTCCCCTCCCCTCCCACTCACTGTTGCACGGGATGTTACAGCCGTTTTTATATTTCAATCCCGTCCCTTGACACCAGCGAGCGTTGATCTGGAAGATGCCGTAGTTTGTCGACCTGTCGCGGCTGCGGATGGTGGCGGCCGTGTTGTAGTTCGATTCCCACTTGGCCACGCAGATCCCTGTGAGGGCAAGAACCCCCAAAATGTTTTACAAACTGCTTTCATTTGATGCCTCTTAAACCTGCGTGATGGCCAGGAGTCGGTTGCCTAAGACGGTAACTCAAAAAGAGCAACCTTCTTCAAACCTTCTTCTTTCAGTACAATAAATCTCATGCATCATCTTAAGAAGTGGACTAAAAATTTACAATTTACGAATTGGATAGAATTTATGACAGAGATTTTCACACGGATAAACAGCAGTCCAATTGATGACAGCAAATCAGCAACTAAATGGTACATCTGACTCCACATTCATTTGATCATCCTCAAAAATAGCACTAAAACTTACCTTGAATTTTCATTCATTACTATTTCATCACTCCTAACCGACACCTTTCATCACAACTGCCCCCAAACAGACACAAAATCCAGGAAGGCATCCCCGCTGAGAGATTATTCAGTACTTACAACCTCCCAGGGGGACCCCCTGGAAGCCGTCCATTCCCGCGGCCTGCAGGGCCCACACCAGACTGCACTCGTCAACCACGTTGGCGCTCGCGGCGGCCACGAGCAGGAGAAACACCAGAGCCCTCATTCTGAAATGGCGGATGATTCTGAGTGTGACCCAACCTTCCATGGTCGTTTAAGTAGAGAAGGGATCACAATGAACAGAAGCTGTTACTGGTTGGTTGGCTCTGTTATGATGTTCAGGTGCTTCAAATTCCGCAAAATATGAGGCAGTGAAATGGAATGTCTGTTGTTAGGTGTTCTGACGTTGAATCAGGTATGTCAGGATTCGCACTCCAAACATTTGTTACGCATAGCCTACAGTTATGCATAGAGTACAGTTCTTACCATGAGCTGTGCAGCCTACAGCACGAACTGGCTAAAATAAGTGGTGCCTTGGTGACGTTACTGATTATATGCAGAGATGTTTTTTAACCAATATGTGCCTTTATTTCTCATGGTCCAGGAAAAATGAAATGACAGTTGCACAATCTGGTTACCAACAACGGATAGCCAGGGTGCTGCAAGCTCTTCTGCATCCAGAGTCACCACTCAAGACCTGCGCGTTATCTGAAGCCACACGGTGAAGCCACACTATATGCGGCCGCCTCCATTCATTTTGAATGAGAGGTGGCGGCCAGACCCCGCAATGCATGTTGGGATTGCCGGCGGCGCGGCGAGATGCGGCGAGGCCGCGGAGAGATGGCTAAAATTCAACTTTGACCCCCTCGCCGCGTCGCGGTAACCAGTCTGATTTGATCTAATGATCCATCAAGTAAATTGTCCCTATCTTTTTCTAATTTTAGTTCCACATTGTATAGTTCCACAATCGTATTTGCCGTTTCGGGTTCCCAACTTAATAAAATCTCCTGCAGAGACACCGATAAGAGGAACGGAGCGTGGACAGAAAGTCTCTGAAATTGTTTGTGGCTCTGCTATGTAGTTATAGCCGTTACTATTAGTCCGGTCTGAATAAAAATATTTTTTGCAGTAACCTTGCTCTGAAAAATCAGCTGCCTAATCTAGCTAGGCTGTCTAATATCTAGCTAGTGAGTAACAACCAACATTAACAACAAAAACATTTTCTTCCTAATGTATTAGTTGCTAGTTGTTCGTCATCGTTTCTACCAGCCACCTAGCTAGCTAACCAGATATAACTTTGGAGGCATTAGCTGGCTAATTAGCCAAACAGTGTTTTTGTTGTTGGTTGTTACTCACCAGCTATTAGACAGCCTAGCTGGGCAGCTGACTAACATCTTTCAGATGTAGGTTACTGCAAAAATTCAGACTGGACAATAAACATGAAACACAACATTAAACCCGGTCAACATTTAACGAACAACTGTCTGTCAAAAATAGGTGACACGCCCACAAGTGGCCGTTTAGGGGGACGTTGCGCGGCGGCAGGCGGTGTCACCGCGTACTACGACCATCACATGTAGGCTACTCCCTTTTCTGAGCATCTGTTTACAGGTTTTATGACGGAATATGCTGAGTTTTGTTCATACCTTGCTATTTCGGCAGAGTTTGTGACTGTTGGTGATTTTGACACACATGTGGTGGTGTACATGATAAAAATCACTAACACATGCCCACCCCCTGAGCGAAAGCCCGAGTCTAGAGACAAAATCTAATGTAGAAAAGTATTTGAATCCAAAACAAATACGTTTTTGACCCAGGTCTTCTTACAGCCCCTATGTATCTTAGAGACCAGAAGTAGAACATCCATGGGTCAGAAATAAAAGTCCTGCCACACGTTTCTTCCACCCATAAACTCAGTCTGCTGATTTCACTCATTAGTTCTACCTCCTGGCTGAAGAACTGTGCTAATTAGCAAATCCAGGTGATGGAAACAAAAAATACTTTGGAGGACTTCTACTTTCCGAATCATGGTTTTCCATCTCGGTTTAAGACACAACCATGCCCAACCACCACCGCTGCTTTCGAAGGCCTTATCAGCCAATGGCAATCAATCAGGGTTTGGTATCGCTTCATTTGCAGACGAGCTGTCACAAAGCTGCACAACCGGCCTGGCGACTACAGCGCTGTCCAGGATGTAGCGTGAGAGCAATGGACGTCATACACAAAACACGTCAACAATTACATTTGGTCGTAAACATGTGTGTAAACAGGTTTCCAAGAACATTGTGGCATTCATCCATGTGCTCCATAACCTGAAAAACCCGTTTCCAAATTATAATGAAAACTTGCCACAGTTCTGCTGCAGATTTTGGCTGTTTCGCTTGCTTCTGGCTCTCCAGGTAATCCCAGAGACCCTTGATCAAGTTTTTATCTGAAAAGTAGTCTATTACTTAAATTATTACTTTATTTAATAATACAAAAATGCATCTGTAAAATTTCATTTTTTGGAAAATTCATGTTTGGAAATTTCAAATTTGCTCTTTTCTACCGACACACTAATACAGAAAACATAAAATAAACATCTAAGACCAAATATATACTATATATTATATTTAAAAATCTAGGGTGCCTAAGACTTTTGCACAGTACTGTACGTTATGCGTTTAGGTTAGTACCAAGACTATCAACTCATGTTTACTCGTCTTTGGAGTCTTGCCAAAAAATAAGCTACCGCAAGGTCCTTGAGCTGCTTTATCTTCAAAAGTTTTATTTTATCTTTGATGAGACCTTGCTGCTCATGGCTGGCACCATTACAATCTTTCCCTCACAGCCGTATAAATTCAGATATTAAAATGCATATTCCATATATTCTCTACCTCTCATTTCACACAAGCTCATTGCACACATAGTAGACCTTGATGAAATAATTACTCCGAATATACTTTAACCTTTTAGAGACCAGTAACATGAATACAGACAACTGAGGTTAAAAAAGAAAAACATTTAATCCCACCAACAGTGAGAAACAAAGATCATTTAATCATTCCAGAAAACCCATTCTCATTTCATGGGTTCATTTGAAATTCCGGTAAGCTTCAGGGAAGGGCAAGAATGTTTTCAAACGTTGCCAACATCACAAGAGTCGATACATTTCTGCATTTCAAATATATGAGCCATGTCTGACATGCAGACCCACTGGCTTTTCCATCTTTTTCACTTGGGCGTGTAAAGGCAGTGTTGTAGTAACAGTGCTGAGAACCGACACAACAGACACTAAACGCTACTGCTCAGTCAGATGTCACTTCCAGAAAATCACAAAGCGGAACTTCTGAAAGTGTGCAGATTGCACTCCACACCACATGCTAGCACAGCTTTAACTTTCCCCTGCCCACACCTACAAAGACTTCCTTTCTGACAACCGGCTAAAGAACTGAGTTCTACATAACCCACTGTTCCACACTAAACAAAGAGCATGTGTGTCCCTGATAGTGCAAGCAGATTAACAAGTTTCTATGCGAGTGGGGCTACTGCTGTTAAAAGATCCATATTAATAACCCTGCATACCTCTGTTCAGGTTATAACTACATCATACATGTCCATGGCCTGAACAGAATTATTTTTTCTTCCCAGTAATGTGTTGTTGGCACGAGGCAGGGTTAGGGTCCGTGTGCAGAGAAGGCGCAGGAGTTGAAGTGCAACAAAGAAAGGAGCTTTGACCAAAAATAAAGGCAAAGTAAATAACACCTTTAAAAAAAAAAAAAAAAAAACCACCCAACAGGACACACGAGATAAAAAGACGGAACTCGATACAGGTAACTCGATACTAGCGTATGAGAAAACACAACGCTAAAACCAAGAACGCTACCGCCGCGCACAAGGGACTTAAATACACGAGGAAGCAGGTGAAAATAATTATACAATACAATCAAACGAGACAGCGCAGACAAAAATAAGACACACAAGGTCGGGGGTACTAGCTGCCTCTGGTGGTCAGCAAACGGAAATGTGACAATTTTCCTCCTTTATAATACCCCCGGATTAAATGCACTTCGTGTGGACATCCGTCTTCGAACACAATCACCGAAAGATCATCGTCATAGCTCAACATCACTGTGATTTTATATTGATAACGGAAATGTAGTAATAGAATTTTAGGAATTTTAGTGAAGGATGCGCATTTGATCAGTGTCTGTTGTGCACCATACTAAGAAAGCCACGCACTGGGTAACCAAGAACTGGAAAGTCCAGGAGTCGGGAAGTAAAGTCCTGCCACGTGTTTCTTCCACCCATGAACTCGGTCAGATTTAATTAATTAGTAGTAGCTCCTGATGGAGGAATTGTGCTAATCAGCAAAACCAGGTGACAAAAATACTGGGGCCTCATTTATAAAACGTATTTACGATCAATTTTGATCTTAATTATGACTTACGCAGAAAACCACGTATAAGTAGTTATTTACAAAACCTTACTTTGAGTTGGAAATGATCTTATCTCTATGCAAAGTCTAGACTTGAGGTAAGTGATTTTCCTGTTGGTTATGTAGGGGTATTGCAGTTTGGGATGCATATGCGTCCAAGCCTGTGGTGAACTTTGCATTAGCTTTATAAACAATTTGATTGGAATTATAATTTAAAGGTGTGAGGAATTAATTGTTTGTCAACCCACTGTTTAGTCCACCGAATAATACGTGTTGCCTGTCTTCAATCTCCTCTACCATCACCGTGATCTCATCTTCCAAAAAGTTTGCTTTTCTCTTTAGGTCCATGGTTATTCCTGACAAAACCCTCATTTGTACTAGCATTATATAAGGCAGTGGTTCTCAAACTCGGTCCTGGGGGACCCCTGTGTATGCTGGTTTTCATTCCAACCTCAACCCCAGAATTTTAACAAGCTGTTATTTTTTCTTAATTAGGTGATTTTCATGTTTTAGAGCTGGGGTCCCCAGTCTTATCCAGAAAGGGCGAGTGTGGGTGCACACAGATGTGGACTCGAGTCACATGACTTGGACTCGAGTCAGACTCAAGTCACAAATTTGATGACTTTAGACTCAACTTGACTTGCAACTTGACTTTGACACCAATGACTCATGACTTCACTTGGACTTGAATGCCAAGACTTCAAACTTACTTGTGACTTGCATAACAATAACTTGGTCTCGCCTCTGTGGGTGCACACACCTGATCCTGATTCTACTAATCAAGGTGCTTAGCAATGACACTAGTGATTGTTTAGTAGAATCAGGTGTGTGCACCCACACTGGCCCTTTCTGGAACCCCAGCTCTAAAACATGAAAAGCACCTAATTAAGAAAAATTAACAGCTTGTTAAAATTCTGGGATTGATGTTGAAGTTGGAATGAAAACCAGCATACACAGGGGTCCGCCAGGACCGAGTTTGAGAACCACTGATATTTGGGGAAATTGCTGATTGTAAGGCACGTTCAGGTGCCGTCAATTTTAAGTTAAGTTGAGATTTATAGATCACAGGTGTGTAAGTTACAAATGGGCTTCTTAGAACCTGCGTAAGCAAGGTTTTTTATGCTCCGTATGTTTTATGAATCGAACGTAAGCATACCGTCGGAAATTATCTTAAGACTAAGTTTAAGTATAAATCTAAGAACATTTTTATAAATTAGGCCCCTGGAGTGGGTTTTTACTTTCTGAACCTGGATTTTCTACCTCTGGCACTGAGCACATCTACCCCCCGAGTTTGTGAGTTTAACACACAAAGTGGCTCAAAAAGAGGAATATGAATCAATACAAGTAGTTTCACATTCATTTTGACTCCAGTTTCTCCCTTTGCGAGGATGTTTCTCAACAAAAGGCTGATTACTGTAAACCACATTTAGAAATATTACTGCAAATGGACATGTCACCAAAATAGCCAAACTGTCATTGGACCCCAGGGTTAAACAATATAGAGCTTCCAACAGTGTTTTAAGCTCCTTTAAATAGTGCCTGCAGTAACAATCTGTTTATAGATATTCATCATTGCACCTCACGGAACAGAGCAGCTCTCCGTTATTAAGGTGAGAAAAAAGATATTAGCACATTTGTCACTGTGATTGAATGGCACTTAATTTAAGACTTTTAATTCCATACCTTACAAAGAGCATCTCACTGATGAGTGTCACACTGACTTCGACTCGCATATACAGTAGCCTATCAATCACGTTAGAAAAATGCAAAAACAGCAAAAAATAAAAATAAACAAAAAAACTGAGGCAATATATGGTTTAGTTTTTTAATAGTGATGTCAAGCATAGTCACAAAAACAAACAACAAAAAAGTAATACAGTCCCTCCCATTGCAGAGTGCAAACCAGCCTCTGTTTTAAGTTCAAACAAGAAAAAAAAACCCCAAGAGGATATTTCAGAAGTAAATCTACTGTACACATTTAAAAGCTAAATACAAAATAAAAATACAATTTCTTTGGAAAACAAACACAAATATGTTTCCCAAAGAAAAAGACAAACCCACCATCTATGGCTTTGAATAACTTGTGTAACATGACAAGGCACTATACCCTGCTGTGAACGTGTAGGACTAATGCCTTTCATGAATAACATAAGAGTTATGACGACAACAGGCCATTCAGCCCAACAATGGTCGCCATTTTCCTACCACTAAAGGGTACCTAGTGCTCACCGTTTACCTACAAACTAGACAGTATCTAGTACCATATGAAGCCTGGCCTTGAAAACTCCCAGTTTCCGCCACTACTACATGACCTGGCAAGCTATTCCTTCCACACAGCAACTACTCTCTGTGTGAAAAAATACTTACCTGATACCTAATGTGTGGAATTTACTTTCTGCGAACGTCCATTTCCACACCCTTTCTGCTGACAGAATTCAACCTGAAGAATCTCATGTAGTTCACTTCATTGATCCCTTTCATGAATTTAAAAGCCTCAATCAATTCGCCCCTAAATCTTTTACTAAGCTTGAAGAGATTAAGCATCTTAAGTCTTTCCACATAACTTTTATATTTCATACCAGGAACCAATTTAGTTGCCCTTCTTTGAACTTTGCACATGCAGAAGATTCCGACGTATACTATCACATTACAGATTAGAGACTGAACTTTTTGAGCCATAAATTTCACAGATGTTAAAGTGTCCAAGGGCCAGATTCTACAGTATGTGTGTGTCATACTGTATACGTGACATATAACCATACATATTACAGGCATTTTAAATGATGCTTTTTTATCGCACTCGTCTTCAGCAGTTTACTCATATTTTATCCATTGATTTTGCCCCAAAAATGGTGAAAACAGTGACCAATACAGAAAATCTGATGCCGCTCTCATAAACTCCCCCGTCATTACGTAAGATAATCCGTGCACAAGGTCATATGTTTCTCTGCAGGACAACACTTCTCAAACTGTGAGGAAGCGAAAGAGAACCATACCAAAAAGATGTTAAGATGCTAAACAATTTCTGAGAAAACAGAGAAATCCATTAACTGCTAAACAGGCTGCTGACGGGGGTGTTCTTAATAATGTGTATCCGTATTAGAATGTATTACTGTTTATTAGCAAAACACATGCCTAAAAGTTAAACAGTGTTATGCCCCATTTCAGGCTGTAATATTTAGTCTGACACGTGAAGCTCGCACTACATAAACATTCATAAATGTTATGACAAACAGGCATATGGTGTGTTATGTTACCACTGACGCAGCGCTTGACGTTACCATGACACCACCATACTATACGCTTATTTGCAGTTATAGGCATTTATGAATGTCAATGCAGGGCTTATGAAAGTTTTATGAAGGACTACAACATAGAAAGTGTTGATACTTGGACTAGGAAAAACGGGTGCACTCAGACAGTAAGCCAATCAGAAAACGCCAAAATAAAATGGTAAATGGACTGCATTTATATAGCGCTTTTATCCAAAGCGCTTTACAATTGATGCCTCTCATTCACCAGAGCAGTTAGGGGTTAGGTGTCTTGCTCAAGGACACTTCGATACACCCAGGGCGGGGTTTGAACCGGCAACCCTCCGACTGCCAGACAATCGGTCTTACCTCCTGAGCTATGTCGCCCTTCATACAAACAAAAGAATAAAATTACCGTCTGGTTCACTTTCGTTTCACTTCTCACACCATGAGAAGCATTACAATCCTATTTATTGGAACAGTAAACAAAAACAAATCTAGACAAGTAGCAAAATGGTGGAGAATAAGGACGTAAAAGGGAAAAACCTGAAAATTGAACAAAACTGCTAAACTGCTAAACAGGCTGCTGATGGGGGTGTTCTTAATAATGTGTATCCGTATTAGAATGTATTACTGTTTATTAGCAAAACACATGCCTAAAAGTTAAACAGAGTTATGCCCCATTTCAGGCTGTAATATTTAGTCTGACACGTGAAGCTCGCACTACATAAACATTCATAAATGTTATGACAAACAGGCATATGGTGTGTTATGTTACCACTGACGCAGCGCTTGACGTTACCATGACACCACCATACTATACGCTTATTTGCAGTTATAAGCATTTATGAATGTCAATGCAGGGCTTATGAAAGTTTTATGAAGGACTACAACAGAGAAAGTGTTGATACTTGGACTAGGAAAAAGGGGTGCACTCAGGCAGTAAGCCAATCAGAAAACACCAACATAAAATGGTAAAATGGAGTGCATTTATATAGCGCTTTTATCCAAAGCGCTTTACAATTGATGCCTCTCATTCACCAGAGCAATTAGGGGTTAGGTGTCTTGCTCAAGGACATTTTGACACACCCAGGGCGGGGTTTGAATCGGCAACCCTCCGACTGCCAGACAATCGGTCTTACCTCCTGAGCTATGTCGCCCTTCATACAAACAAAAGAATAAAATTACCGTCTGGTTCACTTTCGTTTCACTTCTCACGCCACGAGAAGCATTACAATCCTATTTATTGGGACAGTAAACAAAAACAAATCTAGACAAGTAGCAAAATGGTGGAGAATAAGGACGTAAAAGGGAAAAACCTGAAAATTGAACAAAAGTAAGTGAACACAATTCCTGCTTCTGTTCAGAAACGTTAGACACTTTTTTTCTTTTTCCAGAAAATTCACAGAGCGGTTTCGGCTTCAGCACTGGACAAATAACAGATCGATGTGGAACTGCTGCATTCATTTACTGTGTTACCAAGTTCATAAGCACAATGTGGACCAGTAAGAGGACCACCCCCGATGAAAAGATCACAGATAAATTCTGAAGAACAGAGTAAATTAAACAACACAGCTCACAGTAATGTGGAGATGACAAACATATCTATGTCAACAGCAGCCGCCCTAATGGACCAGTGAACATCACGTGTTACCATCTTTTTATTCAAATTAAATACAGCATAAACAATACGGTACAGTCAACTTTTTACTTCCTAGTTTTTAAACCATTTTGTGACATTTGGTTTACCCCTACGAAACAACAGAAAAACGCAAACATTTAGGATTGAGGGTAGCCAGGATAAAAATGAAACAAATCTTGATATTTCACACCGAGTCAATCAAGGGTGAATAAATGTTTTTTTTTTTTTTAAAAGATAATTGAAATCTAAGCAGCCTACTTCTTGACGTTGTCTTCAGTGCATCCCTGATGCAGTCATATATACATACAAAGATGATTGTCATGTGTTCTGGGACTGGCTTGAAAACACGAAAGAAAAAGAAACAGCTCGTCAAGTCTTCTCAGGATCCCGTCATATGTGTTCCTTTGGTTTCCATGGCGATGTCATTTAGAGATCACACACCCGCATCACACATATTATCAAAATCAAATTGCTATTTCCTCTTTTTCCTTTGCTTCGCCCTCAAAATCAGGACTGTTTTTAAGAAAAAAAATCTCCACAGAGGATACTGACAAGAAGAAACCCAGGGCTGAAACATATCCCATTCTCTCACACCATTACTTGATGAAAATTCAGAGAAATTATTTACCCCTGGGCAACTCTATAAATCCAGCCAAAGACTCAGGTTTAAAATAATCCTGTTAACAGTCTGTATTTTTTTTTTTTTTTACATAAAATCACCCGATACAGACATTCAAACGGGACAAAGATGAACAGGTGGGATAGTGTTTTCTGGTTTAGCAGAGGTGTGCTATTGTTTTGTTTTTCCCATAGAACCATTAGTGTAAATACTCTCAGATATGTGTAGCATTAAAGGCAGAAAATAAATATAATGTAGCAAATTTCATAGCATCCATCAACAGGTTTGACAGCACACACACACACACACACAGACTCTCTCACACACACATATTTTTCTCTTAAATAATTAAGGATACTTAAGTTATTGCTAAACCTGAATGACCCCCCATCTTCCAATTCAAGTCACGCCTCAAACACCAGACATTTCACTAAACAATTCTGTCCTTGTGCTAGTGTGGGCCGCGTAACATTGAGCACAAGTGACCCCTAAAAGTGTAAAAAGTTCACAAGTTGCAAGATTGCTGGGCCTTTTTTTTTTTTTTTTAGTTTTTGGATGACTACCCATTTTTCTGGAGAACCGTCTATGGTCTCCTGGGAGAAACAGGCGTGGCCAGGCATAGCTAGCAGGCTTTCTGCAGAACAGCGTTGTAGGGATCGGAGGCGAGGAGGAGGGAGTGGGGGGGGCGGGGGGGGGGGGGGGGGGGGGGGGGGGGGGGGGGGGGGGGTGAGCCATGGGGGGGGTGTGGCCCCCCCATGGCTCAGGTCTTGTTCCTGGTGTACATTCGGTCGCCCCGCAGCGTGAGGTGCTGGAGCTGGTACTGCAGCACCTCGGTGTCCGCCGGCTCCAGGGCGGCCATCTTGTCCAGGTTGAGGTAGTCCAGGGACTTTGGGTGGGGCCTCTTCCCCTGCAGCAGGCAGAGAGGCAGGGGGCCGTGGAAGGCCCGGCCGGGCTCCGCCCCTCCCCCCGCCGGCGGCGGCGGCGGCCTGAGATGGCGGTCTCCCGCGCCGGTCGCGCTCCGTCGCCGTCGGTGCCCGTTCATGGCGGGGATGTCGTAAGGCTGGTAGTGGCGGCTCTTGGTCCTGTAGACACGGGAGGCCCGGTGGAGCGCCGCCTCCAGGGGTTTGGCGCGCGGGTTGGGCGCGGCCTCCGGCGTTGCCGCGGAGACGGCGGCGGCGGCGGCGCTCGCGGCCTTCTCGGCGCCCGGCCTCTTGTGCGCCCGTTTCAGAAGCTCCTCCCCCGTGGTGAAGCCCACCAGGTAGTTGCAGTCCATGTGGACGATCTGGTACCCCGCCACCCCGCCCCGGACGGGGGAGCAGGGCGTGCTGGAGCAGCGCGGACGCTCTGGCTCCGCCCTCGGCCCGGCGAGCGGCTCAGCGGCCGGCAGGACCGTCACGGGGGCCCTGGGAACGCCGCCGACGTCCGTCTCCATCTTTACAGACATCACCTGACAGGGGCGACACAAACACTCAGCGGCTACAGCAGGGGAGACACAAACACTCAGCGGCTACAGCAGGGGCGACACAAACACTCAGCGGCTACAGCAGGGGAGACACAAACACTCAGGGGCCACAGCAGGGGAGACACAAACACTCAGGGGCCACAGCAGGGGAGACACAAACACTCAGGGGCTACAGCAGGGGAGACACAAACACTCAGGGGCCACAGCAGGGGAGACAAAAACACTCAGGGGCCACAGCAAGGGAGACACAAACACTCAGGGGCCACAGCAAGGGAGACAAAAACACTCAGGGGCCACAGCAAGGGAGACACAAACACTCAGGGGCTACAGCAGGGGAGACAAAAACACTCAGGGGCCACAGCAGGGGAGACACAAACACTCAGCAGCTACAGCAGGGGAGACACAAACACTCAGCGGCTACAGCAGGGGAGACACAAACACTCAGGGGCCACAGCAGGGGAGACACAAACACTCAGGGGCCACAGCAGGGGAGACACAAACACTCAGGGGCCACAGCAGGGGAGACACAAACACTCAGGGGCCACAGCAAGGGAGACACAAACACTCAGGGGCCACAGCAGGGGAGACACAAACACTCAGGGGCCACAGCAGGGGAGACACAAACACTCAGCGGCTACAGGAAGGGAGACACAAACACTCAGGGGCCACAGCAGGGGAGACACAAACACTCAGGGGCCACAGCAGGGGAGACACAAATACTCAGGGGCTACAGCAGGGGAGACACAAACACTCAGGGGCCACAGCAGGGGAGACACAAACACTCAGGGGCCACAGCAGGGGAGACACAAACACTCAGCGGCTACAGCAGGGGAGACACAAACACTCAGGGGCCACAGCAGGGGAGACACAAACACTCAGCGGCTCAATAGCGGCTAAATAGAAACTGTCCCTGATTCGTCCACAAAATATTACCAGCTTGTCAAAATAGCACAATAACAAATCGGCACATGGGGAAAAAAACCCAAAAACAAACAGCTATTGTGACTACTTTTTCTCATGGAAAAAAATGATTGACTTCGTATTTTGACCGTATTGTTGCCACTGACATTAAAACAGGTGGCTGAAACACCTATACTGGAGCCAACCGCACTGGCGCTAGTGAGCAACGTCTCTCAGCAAGACAAGGAAGTGAGCTTCAAAAACGCAGCCCGGTTTTGGCCGCTTGGGAATAATACGTCATGCCCTGTGGTCTCATTAACCTCCCACTGACCCTCCCAAAATACCGATAAAAACACGTATATAATCAAGCTTTGAACTTCGGATCACCACTTTCGCATACAGGTCAGTTTGAACTTAATGCAAGTGAGAATCTACCAGTCCTACAGTACGTGACGTTCCTGAAAGTGAAAGGCTAGCGTAATTACAGTTCACTGGCCTTCATCCACCTCAGCACATGGCATGACAGCAGTGATATTTCTGGCCAATCCAAGGCTAGTATTCTCAAGAAAACAAAATGATTGGGTTTTGCTGAAGGGGGCAAAGGTACCGATATACATCTCAGTCTACTACAAACCACAGCAGGGCTGCCCAGGAGATCTGCATTCCTGTAGGTTTTAATTTCAACCCTGACAAAGCGCACCTCATTGAACAGCTGGAGCAGGGCTGTCCAACCCTGTTCCTGGAAATCTGCAGTCTGGTAGGTTTGCATTCCAATCCTAACAAAGCACACCTCATTCAACAAGTAGAGCAGGGCTGCCAAACCTTGTTCCTGGAGATCTACCATCCTGTAGGTTTGCACTCCAATCCTAACAAAGCACACCTCATTCAACAGCTAGAGCAGGGCTGCCAAACCTTGTTCCTGGAGATCTACCGTCCTGGAGGTTTGCAATTACAATTACAATTAGGATTGAGGGTAGCCAGGACGAAAATGAAACAAATCTGATATTTCACACCTAGTCACACGGGTAAATGTACGTTTTTTGAAAGATTATTGAAATCTAAGCAGCTACTTTCTTGATGTTGTCTTCAGTGCAGCCCTAATGGAGTCAAATATAACATATAAAGATGATCATCATATGTTCTGGGACTGGCTTAAAAGAAAGAAAGTTATTCAATACTTTTTAGATAAACCAAATCCTTGTATTTGAAGTATGTCCAAAACCTGTACTTCCTTACAATTGCACTGGTATTTTAGCTTAAATAGATCATATGTGTAAAAACTCAGATAAATAATAAAAAATAATGTTATCAATTTATCAACTGTAAAATTTGGTCATTTCTTTTAAGAGCCCACTAACTAGTTTTTGGACCTAGGCTACACTGGATAAATGCCTGCTTACCAGCTTATTTTTAATAAAATTAGTGCATGCTGTAATTAAACTGTTGAATATGACAAATGTCGAGTTGGTTGTTATAAAGACATAGTGTATTTGAATGTGCATACAAATACATCAATGAAATCAAATATCAACTAATTGTAACTACAGATGATCAGTTGACCTTCAAGTGCATTTCATTTAAGTGGCCCCCAAACATATCAAAAATAACTAATGAAAATGAAAGTTTAATTTGTATTCGAGGTGTTAATTTTGTCACTTAATTAGACAAATGCTTCAGTCGCCAGCATCCCAGGAGAAATGACCGAGAACGAGAAATAATCATAGTCACGTGACTTGAACGGCCAATCCTCTGGAAAAGAAAACTGCCTAAGTATAACTAAGCGAACTGAAATCTTTTACCATACGATAATAAGTAACTAACTAACTAACTAACTAAATAAATAAATCAATAAATAAACGCTATAGAGGAGAGAACAAACAATAGTGATACATACAACTATGGTCTTACTTTACAAAACGGAGCCTAAACTTGGCTGAGGAACAAAACAAAAAAAAAAAATACGATTCAGTCCGGAAAGCCTCTAAACAGCATTTTCTGTTCTACTCGAGCCGATTTCTAACTGAAAATAAGCAAAAGCTTTATTGATGGGTTTTAAGATAACTGAAACTGTATTATAAATTTCAGGAAGCAGTGGCCTCCGCATTTATAACGGACCGCTTCAGCATACCTTTGAAATTATACTGCAGAATAAGAATGCAGCCTACAAGGCCTATGCATAGAATCTACAGTAGATTTAAATAATAGGCGTGATCAACTACATCACATAGCGTTGCCGGTAGCCTATTATGTTGCAGGGTATCAGTATTTCAATTTTGCATGTCGGTTCAATGTATCACACTTTAATTCGCCTACATAACATTTAAAATTGGAAGTACGCCGAATTAAAAAAAATATATATAGGCTATATTTAATTCACTATTTTTGTACACGATATTTAATAGACCATCAACACTGGAACTGCAGGTTCACCAATCTTCACGTTGTGTTAAAACAGGCCGAAATTGTCATTGTGTTCTGCGGACTAACTTGGTTTTTTGAGACGCTGAGTACTCTCCTCCAACATTTATTTCTCCAGAGCAACGGCGAAACCGAGGTGGCATAAAATTCACTGCTGTTAAATACAGTTGAACACAATCTTTTGCATTCCAGCTCTTTATTTGACGAGATTCTCCCGCCATGCCCCATGCACCTGTCACGCGACGCCTGTCATACCGGACTCATTCAGAGGAATACGCCTGTCCTATCTAATGAAATGACAGGACAAAATTGCGCATGGCTATATTTTCCAGAAAAGGAAATAGCTATATTTTACTCGCTAAATGCAAACAAAAACATATTTTGAAGCAAGCAAAGCTACAGTAACCATAGCCAGCTACATTGTTAACACTATCATATCAACAATGAAAACCCATTGTGAACACACCATAGTCGTCTTTCGTTCGCAAGCTACTCAATCGCGTTTTCTCAAAACGAGTCACACAATTGTGGTCGCGAGCACCTAAAAGGCATGCACAGTACCATGCTAAAGGTTTCTCAATTTCTGTAGCTGGCAGAGCATTCTAAACATTCGCCTCCATCGTCTGAAATCGCGAGTGTTTCTAGTGGTGTGTTTGGTTGCGGTCGCTCCCTCACTACCTTACAGCGCACTCGGTTTAAACATTACAGTAGATATCTGAGGATGGATAAAATTGAAATTAAGTTCAGTGCGCGATCCGTCATCCGTTGGCTCATCAAACATATGTGCTCCACCCAAGCACAGTAGTTGAGCGTTGTCCAAACAATAACCAAAAACATACCGGTTTCTAAGCCGAAACTGCAGCACACTTTCCTCTGGTCTCTGGACCAAAATGGACCGCGTCGATACTACTACAGGGAGCTTCCGAGAAGTACCACGTGACACAGTGAGGTAATCCGTATTTGTCCTCACCGTTGGTTGAACTGGTCAGGGAGATGGAATTGCATGATAAAAACGCAAAACTTGCCTTGTTGTAATATTTCCAAGAACTCAAACACCCACCCAGGTATTCGGGTTTACGTGTGATGTGTGGGTAGGGCATACAGGCGATACTTTAATCTTTAAATCCCGCTACGTCGAGAAAATTCGAGAAATAAATCGATTTCAACAGAATAGTTTCTGAATCTGAACACATCTCATGTTGTCATCCTTAGTAAATCTGACCAGTGCTCTGTGTTTGGCGCAGTAGCGTACACAGAAAGGGTGTTCCAGGCTTGTTAAACATACCTTGAAAGAGCGGTTAAAATAAACAAAATAAACGACGTTGGTTTATATTGCCCTCTGCCAGACATAACCGTTGTATGTTTGGTTGCCACGGTATTACCATCGCGCTGAACAATTGGCGTTAGCCAGGCACACCCAAACCAGGCCCTCAAGGTCAGAAGTAGCCTACTGCTGGCGTGATTTTCTCTTCCACCTGACAGCCTATGGCCCAGTAATGTCACTGATTGTCCGGAGATCTACACTTGGTGTGACCGTTTTAAATCAGCCCCCGATTAGAGGGGAGGACTGAAAACCAGCAGTACTGCTGCCCCCAAGGGCCTGATATAAAATGGCTGCCAAAGACCCTTATGGCAGAAGAGGAACATAACCCTTTGAAGGGTAGGTTTTTTCAAAATTCCAAGCAAGTGTTCTAAGAACTACATTGCTGTCAATCGCCTGTAGTGATGGTTATATCCACAGAAAGTTCAGTTAAGAATGTACTAACCACATATTTGTGATCTTACACCTTAAATGGTTAATGTGTAGATGTGTAATAGATAACTGGGAATGTGCAAAGGTTGCTTTACTTTCACACTTGAATTTCAACAAAGGAACAAAATTGTATGGTAACAAAATTCAGGGATAATTATCTGGACTTAAACCTCATCAAAACTGAACAGAGGACAGTCTGGGTGGCAGTGTAGTACAATTGGTAAGGAGCTGGCCTTGTAACCTAAAGCTTGCAAGTTCAATTCCCAGGTTGGACACTTGAGCAAGGTACTTAACCCACATTGCTTCAGTATACATCCAGCTGTATAAATGGATGCAATGTAAATGCTATGGAAAACTTTGGGTAAGTCACTCTGGATAAGAGCGTCTGCTAAATGCCTGTAATGTAATGCCTGTCCTCATCCGTTGTGTTCTCCATCCTTATAACCATTATTGGAAAAGGCACAGTGACATTTTATCCTGTGCTAGTAGACTGCCCTCTTCAATTGAAACCACAAATTTTCAGTTGATTCAAGACTGGAGAAACAGTCATTTTGCAGTCAGTTTACCATTTTTATCGGTTGACTTTGAGGCACATTCTGTGGTATTATTAGCCTGTGGTAAAATCCATTCACGTTTTGGCTTCCCTCAGAGGATGCCACAAATCTTTGTTTGTGATTCCAATGACCTTTCAAAGACCTCCAGGACCCATACATGAAAAGCAATCCCACAACATCAAAGATACACCACCTATTTCACAAAATGCATGACGTTTTTTTCCCCCCCCCAACATAAGCGTCCTTCTTCAGACACAAAATACACCCCTGTGGTGCCTAGCAAAAAAAAAAAAAAGAAAAAGCTCAACTTTGGTCTCATCTGACCACAGCAGTCAGTTCCAAGTTCAGCATTGCATATTTGACTAGAGCCAGGTGTCTAAGAATTACAATTTTCAATTTAAAGTAAAACTTCACATCTCAGATACAAATGACTTTTTCATGTTTTATTTTAATTCTGAAAACTAATATTACATTCCTTAAAAACTCCAAGGGTGCATTGGTTTTTACATGGGCACCTTACCACTGCGAAACATAGCATTGAAAACCATTTGCAGATCAGGTTTAAGATGGTCAATATTACTACGATGAGATTCATGAGTTTAAAATATTTACAGGTCAGGATGTCCAGTGTAGCCAATACATAATATGTACAACAATCTTTTCAATCACAATGGAAAAAAAAAAGACAGAAATACGATCAGCGATGTGCTTGTAAGGCAAATTAAAAATGGTTCACAATCTTCAATTCCTTTACTAACTGAAGTGACATTTCAATGGTCACTGGTCAACCATCTGGTCTTTTAAAATTGGTATTCTGGCCATTAGTTTGGCTCTTTGAGGATCCATGTCTTACGACTGTTCAACACCTCCTAAGACATGGGAGCTTACCGAACAAACAATACAGAGACGGACAATCAACATAATACAGACACTGGTACCTCTCAGGAACATCTTTGGTGATTTATGGTCGGTTGTTTATACGAACAGACGCAGTACTTGAAATTGCTATGCTTGCTTACAGAACTACTGTACACCTCTTTGTATAATAAAATACTTCAGGTACCATCAAACCCCATATATATATTTTTTTTTACACAGTTAAAGTAACAAAAGTCCGATGTGCAAAACACTAATGTCTGATGCATTATCCATGAAGTTCAAATATCGTTGTGAAAGCCAATGAATAAGTGACGCAAGTGGATCCGTCAACCAGTAACAGTCGACTGATCAGTAACAGTTAATTTTGTCTCATAATGTCAGTTGGGAGCTTTGCCCTTCAGAACCCTCTTTATTATTTTTAATTAATTTATTCATTTTTAAACATGTGACACATGATCAGGGTGGAGTCTGGGGAATTCGGCCTTCGTTCTTCGTGATCGACGCCTCGACGGACGCTCGAACGACGGACTAATTTTCAGAAAACGAATGACTAGTAAGGACAAGCAGTTTTATTTATTTTGTTTCACGCAGCCTGTGCGTGTGACAGTCCATTATGCGTCCTACCCTCGGCTTTGGTGGGTGGGGGGATTGGGGTAGGGGGGCGGGGGCTAACGCCGGGTTCCGTCTCCATGGGGACCAAGGAGAGAGGGTTTTGGGGGAGTTCTGTCAGCAGCCATGTCGTGGGGCGCGGTCCGCTCGGACCCTCTGTCTCCTGGGGTCTCGCGAAGCGGCGTCCCAACAGGGGAATCATGGGACGGGCTGGGCGGGGGCGATTTCTCACTGGGGGGGGCAGGAGAGAAGCACTGCCGGGGGGCTTTATCGGCGGGGGTATCACAAGGGTGGCGCTGAGGGGGCGCTTTGCCACTGTGGGTGTCGTCAGACGAGGGTAGGTTGGGGGTATCGTGGGGTGGAGGGTGCAGGGTGGGGGAGGAGGTCCCGGCTGGGGGTTCGGACTCCTCGCCTGGGGGCTCCAGGTCAGCTTTCTCCTCCAGGGTGCATTTTGGGGACGGCACCTGCATCGGTTCGTCCTCCCTGGGGGGCGTGGCCAGACCCCCCCTCGGCGATCTGTTGGGTGACCCGCCACACACTGCGGGAGAGAAGAGCCAAACAGCTATGTCACACGTACTGCAGAACTGCATAAGGGTTCAGGGGACTGGGGGGCTGCGGGTTTGAATCCTAGATGGGGCACTGCGGTTATACCCTTGAAGCAAAGCGCTATAAAATATAAGTTGTGAAAGTTGCTCTGCATGTTTGCATAAGCATCTGTGAACTCATGTAAACGTGAACTGTGTTCAGTCTAACCTTGTGCAGAAGCAGGTTCCATATAGTGTAAAAAAATAAAATAAAATAAATAAATAAATAATACGTCCTCACCGGTCACAGCTCTTTCTAGCGTTTTCTTGCTCGAGGTGAACGGGCAAGGAAGCACTTTTGCGGGAGTGTACGTGTTCAAAGGGGGCTTCTTCAGTGGAATGGGACCGCAGCACAAGTTTGAAGCTGGAACAAAGACACACACACACACAAAAAAATAAATAAATAAATAAACAAACAAAATAAAATCTTTTTGGTTGTTAACAATCAGTTTTTGAAAAAAAAAACAAAAAAAAAAAAAACACAATCCTGCAGGATATCATTGTAAAGAAACATATGGTGCACAGCTACTACCTAATGTTCAGCACAATACCCTGATTACTGGTGTTCAGAGGATCACAGTACTTAAGTCTGAGGGACACTTAAGTCTGGACTTAATGTGTTCATGGCTCTGAATAATCGTTACAAAATGAGCACTGTACCTTATCAGACCTGTGTTGCAGGTAGTTGCTCCAATTACCTTAGTTATGCACTCACTTGTATTGTATGTTGCTTTGGATAAAAGCGTCTGCCAAATAAATGTAATGCAATGTAATGCAATGTAATGTAATGCAACGTACTGTAATGTAATGCAACGTAATGTAACGTAATGTAATGCAATGCAACGTAATGCAATGTAATGCAACAATGCAACGTAATGTAATGCAATGTAATGTAATGTAATGCAATGCAACGTAATGTAATGTAATGCAATGTAATGTAATGCAATGTAATGTAATGTAATGCAACGTAATGTAATGCAATGCAACGTAATGCAATGTAATGCAACGTAATGCAATGCAATGCAACGTAATGTAATGCAATGTAATGTAATGCAACGTAATGCAACGTAATGTAATGCAATGTAATGTAATGTAATGTAATGCAACGTAATGTAATGCAATGCAACGTAATGTAATGCAATGTAATGCAATGTAATGTAATGACGCGCACCTGGGGAGGATGTGGGCGTGTCCACGATAGCCTCGTGAGACATCGCCACGGAAGCCAGGAAGTCGTCGACCTGCTTCAGTGAGAGTGAGTTGTGCAGGGTCTCCAGGGGGCAGATCGACGGGACCATGGAGTACAGCTCGAAACCTGGGGGGAGACAAACCGAGGGGGGGGGGGGGGGGGGGGGGGGGGGGCAAAATCAGTGCCGAAAAAACAGCCGCGGGACGCCAAAAAAGACTGCAGGACAGCACCGGGGGTGGGGGCGATGAGTGAGCTCACATTCGGGCAATGAATGATGAAGCCGGCAATGAAGGAGAAAAGAGGAAGGGGGGGGAAGTGAAAGAAAATAAAAATAAATAAATAAATAAATAACATCCACCGTTTATTTACCAGATGTAGATCTGCACCGAACATCCCATGGAAGGAGACAAATGAGATCGAATTAACTGCAGAAGAGCTCTACCTACCCAGACCCTTCTCTAAGCCAGGTGACACGCCAATACAACTCACCAGGCACTTACCTCAGCTGCATTCAGTGCTAATTTTTACCATTAGATGGACCGATCCACAAAAAGAAGGACACGGTCGGATTTGGTGAAATTTAAAAAAAAAAAAAAATGGTTTCACAACACGTTTAAATCTGAATGAACAAGGTGGAAAAAAAGTTGCAGTTCCCTCCACAATTATTCACATGCTTAAATGATTAAGAGAGAAGACTTTAAATTAAATTATACTGGCAATTACATACACTGTATGCTCACGAATGGGAAAATTTATACTAATACAGTTGCTCAGAAAAAAATTTTTTTGTTTCAAACTATTCTTCAACAATATGCCACATTTCTAATGATTATTCTAAATAGACTCCAACAAAAATAAATCTGCATTAGCATGCTACTTCAAGTTGGGGAACTCTTTTTGGCTTCCCAAGGTTTCCTGTTCCACTGGGGAATAAAAATGAGGTAACACACATGTAAAATCCCACCGCGATAAATGGGAATTTTTTTTTTTTTTTTTTTTAGAAGAAACATGGTTAAAACACAAAAAAAGGAAGATGCCAAAATTCCACTGTTCAGCCAATAATTAAGAAGTTTAAAGTGGTAGTTAAATTTCTGGGGTCTTTTTGGCATGATGTCAGATTTTCATTTTCAATTGGCCCCAACAGTTTTTTTGTAATTAAGTAAATTTTAGACATTAACAGAATTTTCCTGGCTCTTTAAAATACAACAGCCTTGAATTATATTCCAAATGTAACTTAACAAATATAGTTACTGCATTCTAGGATGCATTCTTTTACAATGCGCGCACAAGGGTAAACCAATCATATTACTTTAAAAATTCTATCATTCAAATATATTATAACCAGAATTTATATGCATGAATTACAGATAGGGTATTTACATAATTATTTTCATTCACACTAATGAAACAAGTAATTTCATCCAACTTCATAACTGCATTAACCGTTTTCTAATTAAAACTACAAACCGCAGCCAAATGTGTACATGACTGCAATGCTTGCAAAGGAAGCATGGTAGACAAAAAAGGTCAATACCACCACGATTTAAAAAAAGAGCATCTTTTTAAATCAACATTAGCAGCAAGACAAAGGAATAGAGTGAGAAAAATGTCCTTTAAGCTTGAGGGCAAAAAAAAAAAAACAAAAAAAGAAAACATACTGACCTGAAGCATGTAAAAAATCAGGTAAAAGAAAAGACAATGCATTGAAACATACAAACTTATTATTTACCCAACAACTATTTAACAATTATAATGATTCTGTGCGGTATTCTCCACTTTTTAAATTCTGTGTTGGGAGTTCTACATACACGACCATTTTGCCTTCAAGTAACTGGATACTAATTCGCTGGCGAAGAACAGATCCGCAAAAGGACTCCACATTCGGACTTCCATTTTCTCCATCCATTATCACATCCTATCTTGATATTTAATGCTCAAATAGACCAGGGAACATGTCAGCTGATCCTGAATAATGAACTGCCTGGATTAAAATCTAAAGCTATGACAACCCAATGGAGTAAAGTTTTTTTTTTTTTTTAAACCCTCACGGTAGGAAATTCTAACTATTTTAGCCAAGAGGATTTTTGGTCGGTACCTTCTAAAACAAGAGAGAGCAACACTTTTCCAGCCTTCCGGGCTACATTACAGGCGTTTATCTTATCCAGGCGACTTACACAACTTTTTTTTACACAGCATTGAAATGACATCCATTTATACAGCTGGATATATACCGAAGCAATGCAGTGTTAAGTACCTTTTCTCAAGGGAACAAGGGGCAGTGGTCCCACCTGGGAATCGAACCTGCGACCTTTCGGTTACTAGACCAGCTCCTTACCCATTACACTACACTGCCGCCCAAGGTCTGAAGGTTCAAGTGACGCAACAAAGACAAAAGGAGGTGAGACGGGTTGACGGAGAGAAGGGGTCAGACAGCTAAGAGATGGAGGAAGCTGGGCACTTCTAAGGGAACGCAAATCAGGAAACTACACAAAAGGAAAAGACCAAACAAACATTCAGGAAAGAAATGGGTAAATGAAACATAATCAACACTTACCACAGAACAAACTGGAAAACACTGACCCATTTAGAAAAGCAGATTTAAAAAAAAACAAAAAACAAAACAAAAAAAAAATCATGAAAAGCAAATTTAAAAGATAAGGATCACCAGTTCTTCAAACGCTCTTTTAACAAGTATAAACATGTCATGTTTTTTGTGCCTAATAAACATTTAATATGTATAGAGTTAATACGCATAAATAAAATGAACACTTTGCTTTTAAGCCAAAGAATGAAAGAAGAGGAGAATATAGCTTCTCTACAATCCATTACTATCAAACTAATGGAGATGGTCTGTTACTACACCTTAAGTCATAAATAAAATGTCTGGATAAATATCTTGGGGCCGCTGGGTGCCTCCCGTTAAGACGGTTCTAGTGCGGGGGGGTCTCGTGTGGCGCAGCCCGCAGAGCGCTTTCCACATGCTCATTGCGAGCCGCGACATCGGCGGTTTGTCGCACATCTCTCCCTCTCTCTCCTCCTAGTTCTTCCTGTCTCTCTACACTGATCTGTCAAATAAAGCTGAAATAAGCCCAAAAAAACAAAAAAAAAAAAAAAAAAAAAAAAAAAAAAAAAAAAAGACAGTGCATGGACGGTCTGATCCATGAACAGTCCTCCTCTGACTCATGCCTGTGTATGCTTGATTTGCTAACTGTGTTGTGGTAGGAAGCTAATACGCTTGTCCGCACCCTCCTGAACTGGCAACAGAGGCTGTGCTCGTGAGTGTTACAACGTGAGCATGACTGGGCATTGCAAATTGGGGAGCAAAAGGTATTAAAAAAAAAAAAGGTATTTAACTTCAATTTTCTAAAAAATCTTGTCAAATTTGCAAGTGAATAAGTTTACTAGCCTAACCATTATTATACATTTCCTGGCCTACTGTAAAAGCGAAGCATGGTGATGCTGAATTCTGCCATAGCTTCATCAGGGTTCTCATTCTGACAAAACTAACATTTTGATAATAAGAAATTCATGAAAATAACCAAAGAAAAAAGGAGGGGGAAAAAAAGCACAGTAGCTCAAACAGAACAGGCAAAATTTTGATGCTAAGAACTCACCAATCTACAGTTCTGCAGGCAGAGGGGGCAGGTAGGTTTGACAAAGTTTCGCCCCCCCCCCCCCCCAGAAAATGTACCGATAAGCTACAGAGTAACTGGAAAGGGACAGAATGTATTTATTTTTCCCCTTTTCTTTTTCTGAATATGTGCTTGCAGATGGAATTTGCAGGACACATGCGCATATCAGGTCCCAGAGTTCATGGTTACATTCCATGTGCATTTTGCTGAAGTTAGGAGAGGGGGCGGGGCGGGGCGGTGGGGGGGGGGGGCTGATGGAGGAACTCTATCCACAAAATAAATTTTTTAAAAAGTAGGAGATGAGGCAAGAGAGCATCATTAAAAAACAACAAAAGCAGACATACCATTGGTTGGGTGTCGAGCAAATGAGATAGAAAATCTTTTTACAGCAGAACCACGGGTGATCTCTGAGAAAGAGAAAAACAGGTACCTGAAATGTACAACAGCTAACAGAAACGACTAACAGAAAGAAATCAATCACAGAAGGTAAGAAAGAAAGCCAAGTATTAGATGGCATGCAAGAAAGAAGGGCCAGGAAAAGAAGGGTGGAGACTCCTTTTTGTTTTTGTCTTTTTTTCGTTTTTTTAGTGTGTTACAGTGTGTTGTTAAAGATTCTGCTCTCAGCCCAGCGCACAGTGCGGACACCGCAAGCCGAAAGTTAGCGCTCACTCAGGTGAAAATGACCAAAGGTGATGAGTCGAAAATGGGGAGAACGTTGACAGGAATGTCGAATGCGCTGCACAACACAGGCCTTGCAACGTCAGATTCCCCTTACCACCCCAACCCCCCCCCCTTCCCCCTGGAAGAGTACGTTTTTTTTCCCCAACATTCTAAAGCCAGTGTTCCAGAACTCCACTGCTTTTGCTTACGAGAACCGACTGTTACATCAGCAATGGAATGTTCTAATCACGCATTTGTGACATCACACCACCCACTCATTCCTATGCAGAGACTCCCTAACATATGAAGTATTTTTGATGGAAAAATGATGGATGAGATTTCTCCAGATAAAAATAATATTCGATCAAACGGTAACACAATGCATAATTTTTCATGGGGAAAAATCAAGACGTAATGCCCGAGCACTGGGTGTACAAGGAATCCTGGATTTTGCAGAGGGACATCAGGGGAAATTCCAAGTGTGTTCAATTAATTAAATTACCAGTGCTCAAACTGAATTAAAAGATCAGCAGAGAAGAGCACTGAGGTCCCATGACCTGTGACTTTAGGTCAGGGGTGTCAAACACCTCAGTTCTGGACAGCCCCAAGTGTGTGCTATAGATTTTTGTAGTTTCCTTTCAATCAATAGCCATTTTAGGCCTTGGAAATAGTGTGTGCGGACTTTAGCCAATCACTGCCTTATTCAGCCCCTAGAGCGGTCCTGATTGGATGAGCGCCTCTGTGCCATCTCCCGACAGGTGCCACAGGCCTCTCTCCAGTTCATTAATCTACTACCAGCCAGACCACGCAAATCTCACACCCCCCCTTCTTAAGGGTCGTAAAAAAATGCTGAGATTTTGAGAAACTTTTCTGGGACAGACAGAATTCCTTACGGCTTTCACACGAACAGGATCGCAACCAGAACGTTAAGGAGCAGCAGTAGGACTAATGTGGACACGGGTCAAACTGTACAGAAACCGGTACAGAACAGGGGTAACTATGATACAGAAATTAAGGCGAAACGAACAACCTGACTTTTCCTGTTGTAGTACTAACTTTGATTTTTTATTACAAATGATAACTTGAATAACTTTTAAGTATAAACATAAGCTTTTGAGAAGAAAAATGTGAAACCCATCTCCAGTATGTGACAATCCAAAGACTATCTCCAAAAATGGTGCAATCAAGCATTTAATGACTTTATCAAAGCTAATAATGCAGCTTTAAATGCCGACAATGTATTTAAACCTGTAAATGACTGACTTCACTGCAAAGAACTTAGCATTAGCATTCCAGCAATGCGAATACTGTATGGACGAATAATCATAGGAATGTATGGAATTTTCTGTGCCCAAAAGCCAGCTGATGAACACCAAAAGTGAAGGGGACACCAAATGGAAGGGACTCAATCATTACAACGATGCCGCATACACTCACACACACACACACACACACACACACACGCACACACACACACCCCCGGGGAACACAGAATGTGAACGTTCCAGGATTCCTTCATGAGGAGGAAGGGAGGGGGGAGGAATGGAAAAACAGACAAAAAAAAAAAAAAAAACCCAAAAAAAAAAAAAAAACGAAACAAAAAAAAAAACGGGTAGAGGATCGATCATCTCTTAAAAAAAGATGTGTGTGCGTGTCTGCACATACCCTCCAGGAAGCCGGAGGAGGTGAGCTTTTTACGGTGCGCACGAGCGTAATCCTGCAGGTTAGGGGCGCTGGAGGAGGCGCCGAGCACCATGGTGCTGAAGAGCCCCGCGCAATGAGGGCCTGATGGGAGTTAGAGAAAACACACACACACACACACACACGCGCACACACACGCACACACACACGACAACGCACAGTGTTTCTGGGGACCGCCACACGCCGCCGCGGCGCCGCATGCAGCATGCAACCCTACAGCAGATTCTTGCCACAAACGGTCCCTTCGTGTGCCGCCCCCAAAGTCAACCGCTTTTTTAAAAATGTATTTATTTATTTTTTTTAAACGCACAGCGGCGGTAATGTCGCTCCGCGCGATCGCGGGACGAACGAGGGCTAAAAAAAAAAACGTTTCGTTCGGCGGGTGCAGAACGGGAGTTAAGGTTCGTCTTTAGCGATCGTTCTTTTTGCGCCTCAATCGAAAGGTTCGCCCCGTTCGTTTTAATTGTTGCTGTGCGACATTCGTTACCCCCCCATTTTATATTTTTAGTGGACCAGGGTGGAACTTTTTACCAACCCTGGGGGGCACAGAGGTTTGTATGAGGAAGTATATACACTCCCTCGTACTGAAACAAAAGGAAACGATCAATCAATTTCTTGCTATGGTGCAAACGGCCATTATCTTTGTCCCCCGACTGGAGTGGACTAGGAAAGACAGCCGTTTTATTTTCTTATTTTTTTCTGTTGCCAAATATCAGTCTTCAACAAATGTACAGAAACCCAATATTATCAAATAAATACAATTATGAGATTACTCAAGAGCCCAACAAATGAAATGAGTTAAAAATTCAAATATTTGATGACTTTTAGACTCTTAATAACTCGAAACTGTATCATTAGAAATCAAACTGCATTCCTTTTTTTGAAAGAAGACATTACCAGCATGTGTGTGATTTTGAGTCAGCACCATATCGGTTAAGTTATGTGGCAAAAATCTTTGTCTCCATTAAACATTAGAAAAACAGATCAGTATAGTTGCTTGAATAAGCTTCATATCACAAATTTAGTAACTGATCATTCCAGTTCAAACAAACAGTAGGCCAAAAGCTTCAGAAAAGCAGACGTTGCTTAAGTACTGAAGATTTGCGAAGACCCACCCAAACAGAGCAAAGGTTTGAAATAAGTGAGAGAAAATTACACTTATCACACATCCACAATCTTATATCATTTCTGCGAACAAAATGACTAAACATTTCTGGGATCAGTGCATGACACCATGCAAAAAAACACTGCAAAATACAAGTCAATACGACTGCAGTGGAGTACTGCACTTTGTGCATTCTCTCATTGTTGCAGGTCTGCTAATATTAAACGGAACTAAAGGCTGGAATTAAGGTGAATCAGACCCAAAAAAAATGAAATGAATGTAATTTTACTGGGTTAATAACAAGGCCCAACTATTACTATACAAACAAGGGCCTGGAAATATGCACAAAAGGCTTTGCTGATGACTTTCCATTACGACAAATATACAAAATTGTACTAATTGGCATGCACTTTTAAAAAATTTTTTTTTTTTTTAAATTTATGAACTTATGAACGTTTAGGCATTCAACATCAAAGAGAAAGGGCTTACCCATTCCCGTGGTGAGTTTGTGTTCCGAGATGAGTCTACCAGCGCGAGCGTGGCTGTTGTTCTCCGACAAAACCTGCAAACGTCGAAGCAAAGGAATCGAGTGAAAATCCGAAAACTACGCAGACCGCTCTGAGGACAAACTCCAGGTGGGTGGGGCGTCCAAAAAACACTGTGTTCATAACAGAGGCCTTTTCTTGGACGAACAGACGAATGTTAATAAGCAGCACTGAAAAACGTTAGCGCCAAGAGCGCCATACACAACAACGACGACGACGACGACGGACGAGACCAAAACAAGACTGACAAAAAATTTTTATTACAGAGACGATGGGGGTCCATGCAACATCCTCATGACCAAAAAAAAAAAAAAAAAAAAGGCAGTTCATTCCACGTATGAGATCCTTGCAATTAAGGAGGATGCATACCCAAGGACAAAAGAGAGAAGAGAGAGAGGGGGATGCATATTCAAGGACAATAGAGAGAGAGAGAGGAATGCGGGAGGAATGAGGAGACATGGCAACAGTTTGAGAGTATGAGTCAGGTTAACAATCACGTCTTGTGCGACTTTTACCAGATACACAACACCGCACCTGTCTCAGAGAGAGGAGGGAAAAACAAAACAGAAACAGAGTGTGTGTGTGTGTGTGCGCGCGCACAAACGTACACAATTTAAACTTTTATTTTAGAAGAGGGTAAGATCACTGTTTCGTGCACGGATCAAATGGGCATCACTGATTTTTTTATTTTTTAACCCCCCCCCGCCTAACCCCACATGGCAGGATTTTGTTACAGGACAGGTAGGATACATAGCTGTTGACTAGTGGGTAAGCGATGGAGGCAGGACACTACAGCCCCACTTCCACACCTGCACACGCCACTCACCTGCTCCTCAGGTAAGGGCAACTCATGATCCTCAAGCCTTGAGGTCTCAGTGTCAGATGGTCCACATTCCAGCCAACATCTCCTTTGTTTAATTGAAGGCAATTGATTATTTTTATTTATTTTAATTTGTAGAGGAAGGGGGGGGAGTCAGGACAACCACTTATCTTTCATTGACAGAAGAGAACCTGGTTGGCCCCTGGCCCCTGGGGTCCTGCAGTAGTTGCCCTTTCCTGTGGCGGTCGTAGTGCCTGGTGCACACTACAGGATAATCGGGCCCCATTTTGGGCCCCATTTTAGGCCTGATTCGCACCTCGCGACAAATGCAGGGGCTTTTCCGATTTGAGGCTGGCCTGAACCGATCCTCCTGTAGTGTGAGGTGTTCACAGACAGGGGGGTCGCCACCATTTCAAATCACGAACACCAAACAAGTTTGATATTCACAACTCGAAAGCCTGTGGGTGTGAGGGGGGGGGAACGGCGATGGAATCTCGAACAGAAACCCGCGGTAGCCAATGAGAGCCGAGCTGACTGGGAAGCGGATTGCTTGTTCGGCTCTAAAGTCACATTGGAACACACGGGTTTCTGCAGGATCCCAGGTGCTGAGTCAGGACTTGGGATTGTGAGTGTAAACACTATGCGTGCGATGCTCCTTCTTGGCCAAACCGCCTAGAAATATCCGTGAGATCTGTCACTGTGTATGGTGGTCTCCCACATCTTCGATATCGACGAGGATATCGGAAGTGCCCTATAGTGTGTGCACCAGGCCTAAGCTGACACAAACTAGTGAACATTCAGGGGGCCTAACTACCAAAACTGCAGTCAGGAGGTGTTTTTAAACACCTCACAGTGCACAGGGAAACGCAGAGAAAAATGAAAATTCCAAAAATAATCGATGTCTTCTACAAATCAAAACGTCAGGTTCAGTATGAGGCACAGATATTAACGAGGCACCTAAATATTTTTTTTGTGGCCATACTTCATCTTAATTTTTTTACATGGTTAGTGCCGAGCTGCGTAACATGGCAACAGTGACTGTAGATTCTAAAGACTCTGATGTGCAGGCATTCTCTTGTCAACTGACAGTACTAGGACACCATAATCCCATGCCTGTTCTGCAGGAAGCCGTTGATAGTCATTTTAGTAACGTTGCCCTAATTCTTGCTGCATATTGAATTTGGCTGGAATCAAATTAACAGCAGAGGGAAAATGAAGGGTCTTCTCAACAGTAACGCATTATTTCACTCTCAGTATCTGGGGAATCTGCAATGACATACACTATTTAGAAATTCAGAAAAATGGAAAAACGACCTTGCATTCCATTTTTCAAAAAAAAGTTTGAGTCTAACGACCATAGCGACTGATTCGTAAGGAATATGTCTGCATGCCTGCAAAGTTGTGTAAAGGGGAACCTGAAGCACAACAATTGTAGCAAAATCCTGCGTTGCAAATTGGCAAAATCTGGGACCCGGGAGAAACAGTGTTTAGCAGAAGAGTGCAAGCCAGAGATGAACTCGAGTTTTGGAAGAGACAAAAAGCTTGGCAACTGAAAGGACAAAGACACCCCTACACCCCCAAAAACATAAATCCAAAATCTGAGCGCCAAGTCAGTCACTCCTGCGGTGCCATCTGCAGCCGCGATGTCGACCTTCTCGTTACTCCATGGAGAACTTGAGCGAGTCGCTAAGGACAGCTAATACTTGAGCTTCAGCAGATAAATGTAAAGAACCACCTTCATATTTCCTGCTCTAAAAAAAAAAAAGTTAAAATTTAATTAAAATGCCGCAAAAAAAATGTTGGCTGAACGCCAGGTGAGAGACACTGTACAGTGGTGATAGTCTAATGCTGTTCTGTAGGTTGATCCACCTGTAAATAGTTATTAAGTAAACCACTTTGTTTTACATTACACTGAAAAACCGAGGACATATCCAACTAATGCTAAATGCGCATAGTTTAACTGGTAAAGTACGTCCTGCCGATTGACACTGATTTGTTGTTGACAATTTCCTTCATGCACTATGTTTATTCAATGGACTCTTTAGGAAGAGTTACTACTTGGTACTTTAAGAAATGATGACACGACTAGATTTCATGAACGGGAAATACAGGCAAGCTGTAGCAAACCATGACAAATACTGTATGTGCAACAGTTAGGGCAGAGAATAAATTTACAACATCTACTGCCAAGCCTCAAGAGTAATCTTCAAAAAATTATGCGAAAACAAAATAAGGAATGTGTTCCAAATATTAATCATATTTGTACGATTAAAAAGGCAGACCTGCTTCTCACACTGCTGCAAGTGTTTGGAAAATAAGTCAAAACTATCATATTCATGATTATATCTAACCAAAATTACATCACGTTTGACACATAAAATGGTGGTATGTTACATTCAGTGGTGGTATGTGATCATATGCTATAATATGGAAATACAATAGAACCTCAGGAATAGGAAGTGATCAGCTATCAGAGTAACAAAATGAGTAAAACTTAATGAAGTTTAACCTTACTTTCAATTATGAACATTCCCAAAAACCTCCGTCCACAATGCATTTGTATAGCTGAGGTTCTACTGTAATGGGCAACTAAACTCTCCTCAACGTATCCCATGATGCATCTCTACATACTCTTCCAACATAAGAGGAGCCAGTTCTGAGGAGCTTCAAGGAAGAGAACAGTTACTGCTTTTAAGAGATCCTTTGAAAATCAACAAATCACCTTAAACAACCATTATGAGTTAAAAAATAACAGAACGTGAAAACTGGTCCAGGTGAAATTCATATTCATCAATATTCATCTGTCATCTACTTTTGCGGTGTCCTTGGTGTAGTCACTCTAATTATGCTGTTAGACATTTTAAGTGATTAATGGTTTTACAATTATAAAATAAAGAATTTGGAAGTTATGATCCAGAACAGCAAAAGTATGCACCACTGGTGTTTCCAAGACGACTCATCTTCATAATCCGTAACCTTCACGAATCAACCACTGTCAGCCATCCCGTTTGAACACTTAAAGGAAAAGACTAAGGGTCACTTTAAGTGTCAGAACCAAATGAACGAATAAGCTAATTAAAAGCCCTTCTGCGCTGGTCTTCCTAAGCATAAAACCCTTTTCACACTGGTCCTTCAAACGGGATGGGAAAGGGGAAAAACGACCGAAAACAGTGCCTTTATATTGATCTGCCGATTAGGTGTCCTTGTTGACTGCCTCAATATTCACAATAATAACTTGGATTTGCAAAAAAAAAAAAATAATAAAAATAAATACGTGTTTTTTTTTTTCTTTTTATATATATATGAATAATGAATAAATTTGTAAAAACCTGTTGCCATGAGCCAAAAATACTGGAAGTGAAAGCCAGTGATTTGGGAGAGACGGGGGAGGAAGTTATTTGGTCCCCTGATCTGCGTCTTCGACGCCCAGTACCAACACCACAGGTGTAATGAATCCAGGTACCAATAGAGTCAGGGCTAGACACACTCAGGGGGCTTTCTTCCTGGAGGTGAGAAAGGGGGGGGGCAAAAAAAAAATCAAAAAAATAAAAAAACAGCACAGTCATGCAACATAAAAAAAAATAAAAAACAAAAAAACAGTCCAGCTACGTGTCCAATCCACATTCACAGCTACAGTACGTCCTTGCTTTGGATAAATGCATCGTCATACTTTTGCCGAGGAGGTCCTGCTATAGTCTGTCTGCACTGGCGACTAGGAGAAAAGCAGAACCAATGGACTCAATTATTGTTCATTGATGACACATTTGCGTCCATGAAGTAAGTATGCATAAATATCACACCTGGGTCTGTTTCGATGATGGTCAACATTTGCAGAAAACGCTTATGCAGATCCCTAAAAGTTCTTCGAAAGAAACATGCTACTAACAAATGCGTTCAATCATATGACAGAATTTTTATAAAATTCTGCATACTGATGATTTATTATTTTGTCAGTAATCAGAAGCTAATTTACAGCTCTAAAGTATTTCAAATAAAGGATCTGTCCCAGGTCTGGTAATTATACACAACCTACTCCTCAGGATTTATTTATCCTAACTTGTTTTCCTTTTCCTTCAATAGACAGAGTGTTTCGACAACACAACTTACATAACACAGGAAAATCCCAGTTGCTCAATCACGTGTTCTTTTTAATGAAGCCCTGTCCAGCTGATTAAAGCCAAGGGGCAATCACACCAGCTATGTGCAAGTTTAGCGTAAGGTTTCGAGTATTTACAGAGTCTGAATTTACAAATTACTAAAGCGGTTCACTACGTTAAATACTAATAAAGTATGGCTAGGTACTACGTAAGATTGACATCAATACAAGCCAGAGCACTTAAATGTTAAAAGCTATGGAAAACCAAATTCACTAAAGTCAAGAGAGAAATTAAAATTTAAAAAAAAAAATGTAACAAATCAAAGCTTTGAAATAAATTATGAGGTAAAGGTTTGGATGTCATAAATGTCCAAGTGCCATGGTTAACAGACACTTCCTCTTTAATGCTGCAGGCTAATCCAGCGCAAGGAGACTTAAAAACATTTTGTCGCTGAATTTACGTACACGACAGCCATTAAGTGTATACTTTCAATCATACAGTCCCCACTGCAAGCTATAACTTCTACAGTTAGCCACTACACAGAGGTTAGCAAACTTGATGACTACTTTAGTTAGCTACAAACTACAGTATATAAGCAAATAAAAGCATAGGCTAACATTTCAAAAGTATAATCTGAATCGACAAGTTAACAACAAAAGAAATCAGTGACTGCTGATTGACTACCCTTCAGTCCCAGACCAACATGTAATGTTCAACCATAAAAGCAAGAGTGGATTTTAGATGCCACCTGCAGTAAACCCAACTAGTAACGGCAAAGAGAGCAGGAGGATGCTCAGAGGGAATTATGGGAGTAGTTTTTCTTGGCAAGGAAGTAAAAACGGGTGGGGGGGGGGGGGGGGGGGGGGGGGGGGTGGGAGGACCCAGCGCAATAGAGAGAGACCCACAGGAGCTCCCACAGAGACTGTGAAATAAAGAGATGGAACGAGAGAGAGAGAGAAATACAAATGTCTTTCATTTGAATAGTTCCATCCATCCGTCCATCCATTCCTCCTCCGTCCCCCCTGCTGTGTGCCCAATTTGAGGTGCCCAATGCCCACGGCAGGGCCAGTGAAGGTGCTTGCAGGGACAGCACACACACGTTGTGGGGGAGAGCCAGCGAACGGGCACAGCTGGCTTTGCACACGGCCCGCTAGAGCCACAGAGACGCAGAGCCAGTGCACTGTACAGCTCTACTGTGACATCACAGGCAACTCAAGTCAAGTGGCCAATCAAACGGAAGAGACGCCAACAAAGGACCTGCAGAGGATGGCTCTGGCGTTACCATGCCAACCGAAACCCTCTCTCTCTCTCCTGGGGAGACACTCCTCAGAAACTCCCAATCTCTTACTCGCCCGTTGGTTGAAACGGGATTTGGGAATGGCGGTGAACAGTACAGATAAACTTACACACAGCTGGTGCAATCCAACCACAACGTGGCTTGCCAATACCGTACACTTCTGTATCTCAGTTAAGAAATCGTTTCTTTTTAAAACAAAAAGAAAAACGATTCATTTTATCTTTAAAATTTTGACGAGTTTTTACTTTTTTTTCTTAATGGTGTGGCACAGCACAATGGAGCTGGGTTTGAGCACTTGACCTCAGTCGATTTAGCTTTGGAAAGCCGACCTCAGCATATTTAGAGGATGATTAAACTGAAGCACTTTGAGGCACTTATCTGATTTCAAGCTTGTGAAATGACCTCAGCTAACCACCCTGGTACAAGACAGCCGTTAATAAGCACTGCTTTTATCTGCAGACTTTCAGGGGGATTAAAGTCAAACTTAACACAGAAATGACACGATCAGACAGAAAGCATCTAGACAGCAATCTAGCTGGCTCGATAAACAGCAAAAAAACAACAAACAAAAAAAAAACACTGAATGATTTTACAGTGCTGTATGCGCTCCACACAAAAAACCTGAACATGAAATTAAAGACTCAACTTCCCAGCATACATTTCTGAAATATCTTTAAAATAGAGAATAAAATGAATTGGCATTGCATAAAAAGGAGTTTTTTTTTTTTTGGTACTGTTACTTTCTTTTGCTCTGAGGATGAACTGGCCATATTCAATACAACTCTAATAGTGCTTTTTCTTAAAAAGTGAAGTGAAGGTTCATGCAGTCTACTCTTAGACCTCAGGGGATAAAAAAATAAAAAATAAAACAATCTACTAGGACATCTCAGGCATGCTCAGATGGTATAATGGGACTGCTTGTTTAGTGTATTACTGAGGTATGGAATGGAAACTAGTGGGAATAAGAGGGGCTGAAGTGAAGTATTCAGGTAAGGCTTAGAACACGGACTTCAGAACGGACTTGCGAAATTTCCTGAAGGACAAAGGTATTATCATAATACATCTGCTATGGATTCCGGAATTATACATCATACAACCTGCATTACTAAAAGAACATGAAGACACTGCAATGTAACATTTTATTTAAAAACAGTAATAAAATGAAGAACAATACATGAAAAAAAACATGGCTGTCTAGCATGTTGCATTCTGATAATCCTCCTATCCAAATTCAGGAAAAACAGGCTAAATCACATTTTATAAATCCTATGAGGATTGGTAAATTAAACTGAGTGCAGACAGTAAGTCTCAACTGTGCACTAATATGTGCAGTTTTGGCACATTTAAAAGTACGGGTGGATTTTCCAGCTCAAGTTAAGCACACATAAAAAATAAACAGTGTTTTTTTTCCCTGTTTGAATTAGCACCAGTCTGTACGATATGCCCTGTTAAATGTACTTAGCCTAGCATGAGAAACACGTTGCTGTGTATCCCCCGTGTGTGGAATACTAATGTGACCAGGCTGATCAACTCACTGTTATTCTACACCAACAACACACTAGATGGCACTAAAACTAAGCACGTTGAATTCTTTGTGCCAGGAAGCTGATTCATTCTAACAGTTCTGCCATTTTAATAAATACTCTGCAGTTGCTGTAAACCTTACAACATTACAATTAGCTTCCTTAATCATTTTTCACCTTGAATATAAATGAAGATAATAACAAAATCAAAACTCTGTAATTCCTGTAAACCTTATAACATTACAATCAGCTTTCCTAATCATTTTTCACCTTGAATATAAAGATAATAACAGCATAAATATAAATATTGGTCTGCCTAGCTATTATGACGGAGCACTTACCTCAACAGAACCGATCTTTTTAGATCGAGGCAGAGGAGACTTCCTGTGGATGTAGATGGGGTCGGAAACCAGAGGCCTGAACATCATGAGGGCCCGGTCCGGCTCGTCCCGCTTCGCCGACTCCTCATCGCTGTCGTTCTGGGACTTTTTCTTTGAGCCTTCGTTCTGTGTGTGAGTGAGACAGTGTAACTTCTTCTGCGTGAAAGTGAGAGTGTAACTCGTTCTGTGTGTGAGTGAGACAGTGTAACTCGTTCTGTGTGTGAGTGAGACAGTGTAACTCGTTCTGTGTGTGAGTGAGACAGTGTAACTCGTTCTGTGTGTGAGTGAGACAGCGTAACTCATTCTGTGTGTGAGTGAGACAGCGTAACTCGTTCTGTGTGTGAGTGAGACAGTGTAACTCCTTCTGTGTGTGAGTGAGACAGCGTAACTCATTCTGTGTGTGAGTGAGACAGCGTAACTCGTTCTGTGTGTGAGTGAGACAGTGTAACTCATTCTGCGTGAAAGTGAGAGTGTAACTCGTTCTGTGTGTGAGTGAGACAGAGTAACTCGTTCTGTGTGTGAGTGAGACAGTGTAACTCCTTCTGTGTGTGAGTGAGACAGAGTAACTCCTTCTGTGTGTGAGTGAGACAGTGTAACTTCTTCTGTGTGTGAGTGAGACAGAGTAACTCCTTCTGTGTGTGAGTGAGACAGTGTAACTTCTTCTGTGTGTGAGTGAGACAGTGTAACTTCTTCTGCGTGAAAGTGAGACAGTGTAACTTCTTCTGTGTGTGAAACAGAGTAACTCGTTGTGTGTGTGAGTGAGACAGTGTAACTTCTTCTGCGTGAAAGTGAGACTGTCTAACTGTTGATGTTGCGTTATACTGTCCTCTATTATACTACACATACTACATTGTGTATCGTCCAATCTGTGGGCAGATACCAACTGGTCAAAAACCATTAATGAATATACTACATTTGGCAGACAGTACAGACAGGATTATTACCATTAGCCGCAGAATTAAGGCTGAAGGCAGGCCACTGGCATGAGAATGCCTGCAGGGGGCACTGGAGATGCAATGGGCCCATACAACACTTTAAAATTTCCATTCTGGAACCTACATACGCTGAACCACGGTTCCAGATCGCTGATACCGTGGGTAACGGTCAAAACTGGGGTCTATTTCGCCTAAATTATGACTCAGGATTTTAAAGGCTCAATCACTCATTGAGAAGTCAACAGAAAAATGCATGGGCATTTATGTGGGGATTCTCCCCACTTTTATTATCCGAAATGCAGGTTTTTTTTCGTGAACAGGAAACGGATGTAAAGGGGAGGATGTGCGGCAGGCACGGGACCCTCACCGCACGGGACCCCCACCGCGCGGGACACTCACCTCGCGGGACGCGGGCCGGTAGCCGAACCCAGAGGGCAGGTTCCGGTCGTCCTCGCACCCCTTGGCCCCGGGGCTGAAGTGCAGCTCCACGTGGAAGCGCTCCTCTGACGAGGGGTCCTCGGGGGGGGGGGGGGGAACACGGCGGAGGTTAGCGAGCACGAGGGACGAGAAACACGTCTTTAAGGCTTTACCTGTTGTTTTTTGTTTTTTAAAGCACTGAATGGGTTTGGCACCTCCTGACATCCTTGCACCCCTCCTTGTCGCTCCTCCCCCCTCCCTCCTCGCCTCCTCAAATTCCACCTCTAGTCGCTTGGATCCTCTGAGCAGATGTTATTCTGTACTCCACAGGCTAGGTTAAAGCCGAAGGCTAATGGCGTCTCTGCTGGCACTGCCCCGAGGCTGTGGACCAGCCTATCGACCCCTCAGTACCAGGTCTGCCCCACTATCAACACCTAAATCCCCCCTCAAACCCTGCTTCACCCCCTGGCTTCTGAGTGTTACGTGAGGTCCCTTGTCTTTTAGTGGGCTGCTGTACTTGCTGTGCTTTATTATCAGCAGTACTGTGCCCCACCCTTCATGTCCACATTTATATTAATTTATTTATTTAGTTATCAAAGTTGTACAGTCAATGTCGATTGTTTTTAAACGCGCTTTATAAATGTAATGTCAGCTTTGCCGTCGGCAAGAAGCAGCAGGCACGTAGTGGGGCGGTACCTTATTCGGGTCCTCGTACAGCATGATGACGATCTGGGTCATGTAGTTCAGCTCGCTGACCACCTTCAGATAGTCCATAGCCCTCTTCCACTGGTCATCCTTGGTCTCCTGGGGGGAGATTTGTAGTTCATAGTGAGTCGGCATCCGGGGTCACGCTACTGTTATTCCTTACTACTGGGAAGTGTGTTTGGAGTCAGTAGATAAATGTAATGAATACAATAAAGACTAAACAAAGAGCCACTTTATAGTCAACAATGTTTGTGTTCTGTAAGCAACGGATCTGAATGTAATCATCTTTCATTTGAAAAGAAGACACAGTTATGCTTATTCATAGGGCATAAGAAGTTATGAACCCAAGCCACAACAGCCAGAAAATTTATTTATTTATAAATTTGCAAATTTATTTTTAGGATAATATATTAGAACTGTAAGAAACAAATATAGCTGGCAAGGAGCAATTAATTCATGTATTCTGCTGATTTTAGGTGCCAACACTTAAATAAATAAATACATTTCGTAAATATACATTTCAATAATTACCTTCCTGTTATACTCACAGGCAAATTTAACCCTTAACTCTCCCCTGCCATAGTCCCATGTGATTTGGGAAATAGGAAGAATTACTGTTGTAAAAAAACGCTACGTGCGGGCGCTTACATCACACAGGGACCCGTAGCGCAAGATGGAGAGCAGGGAGTGGACGTGACTCTCGCTGGTGAAGTACAGCCTGGTCCGCACGTGACGCTCCGGTGACATCACGCCGCTGGAATACCTGGAGGACCACCGACGGGAAAGGCAGCAGAGAACAGAACAGCCGTGTTTACCCCGGGGGGGAAGCTCGGGAATTCGGGAATTTCAGGAATTCGGGAATTCCGGAATTCCGAAATGCGACTCGCGACAGTGAGTAAAAAAATTCTGCCAAAACAAACTGACGCTATGTGCAGAAGAATCTCACAAATACACAGTACACCTTCAATAATAATAAAATAATACATTTTATATATATATAGCACTTTTCCCCCAACCCATAGACACTTTACAAGCATACAAAATTAAAAGATAACACAAAACAGAAAGTGCAAGTACAGCAATAAGACGATACAGCAGTAGAACACGGTGAAGGAGGACAGGGAGAGATGCAAGATGGGAGGGAGTGAGAGATAGGCGTGGGTGTGTGGGAGTGTGGGAAGGGAGGGTGGCCAGGGAGATATGGGGGAGATTTTAATGATAAACAGTTTTAAATAGATGGGTTTTGAGACAGGAGGTGAGATAGGGGGAGTGAGTCTGAGTTTCGGACAGATGGGGGGAGTGAGTTCCAGAGTCTGGGCGCAGGCACACTAACCTTCAGAAAAACTAACCTAAATGAGGTGTCACTAATATTATGCTATATATAATAATAACACAATAGTTTATTAAAATAAAATATTTTTAAAAATAAAGCATTCTGGCATTATTAAGGAGACCACAGGGGTCCTTACACGGGGTGAAGCTTGTTCACGGTGTCGTCGTCCTGCGTTCTCTGCAGGTCCGAGCGGATCTTCCGGATCAGTGGTGTACAGTAGCCTTTGGCGATGTCCAGCTTCTCCGGCTGGGAGATGCCATACTCCTGCAGGCATCGGGGGGGGGGGAGCCAATCACAACACAGCTCTGCCTACGGTAACACTGGGCCTACTGTAATGCTGTGTCTACAGTAATGCTGTGCCTACGTAACACTGGGCCTACAGTAATGCTGTGTTTACAGTAATGCTGTGTGTACTGTAATGCTGTGTCTACAGTAATGCTGAGCCTACAGTAAATGCTGAGTCTACTGTAACACAGAGCCTACTGTAATGCTGTGTCTACAGTAATGCACTGCCTACAGTAATGCTGTGTGTACAGTAAAGCAGTGCATGCTGTAAAGCTGTGCCTACTGTAATGCTGTGTCCACAGGAATGCTGTGTCGACAGGAATGCAGAGTCTACTGTAACATTGAGCCTACAGTAATGCTGAGCCTACTGTAATGCTGTGTCTACAGTAATGCTGTGCCTACGGTAACACTGGCCCTACTGTAATGCTGTGTTTACAGTAATGCTGTGTGTACTGTAATGCTGTGTCTACAGTAATGCACTGCCTACAGTAATGCTGTGTGTACAGTAAAGCAGTGCATGCTGTAAAGCGGTGCCTACTGTAATGCTGTGTCCACAGGAATGCAGTCTACTGTAACATTGAGCCTACAGTAATGCTGAGTCTACTGTAATGCTCAAAGGGACTGTCTGTCCCCCCTCTTTAAAGAGGCGGGCGGGGCCAGCCAGGTAAGCACACCTGTGGGATGACGATGTCTGCCAGCGCTTTGGAGAGCCGGTAGATCTCCATGGTGTGGTCCAGCTTCAGCGAGCTGTTGTGCTGCACGTCGTACTTGATGCAGTCGTAGATGTCGGGGATCTTGCTGATGTTGTAGCGCCCGTTCTTCATTTTGAAGTCCTTCTCCAGCTTGGACCAGCGGCGAAGCATCAGCTCCAGCGTCTCGCTGTGGTACAGCTGGATATCTGGGGGGGGGGGGGTAAGGGGGGCAATTACACACTATTTGACTGGCTAGTTCTGTGCTTCCAAACGTCACCTGTCCTGACTAACATTATTTTGTGAGCAAGCCTTTTACATCTTAAAAGGCCGAAGAAATGGGTGAGCATCCATTCGGCCTTAATAGCAGATCCGGGAATAACAACGACGACAATAAAATGCAATGACCTCCCCCACGTTTCGACACGATAAATTCCTGAATTGAGCCACATTTCAAACACTCACTCACGCACACACTCGCTCCTTCACTCACTCACACAAACACACACACACACCAGCGTGCAGGGAGAAGCTGTGGTTAATGCATGTTATCCGTAGGCCACAGGCCTTATGAGGTCTTTACCCGCGGACTTGGGGTCCTCCATCCTCTGGCGGATCTGCTGGGTCAGGTTCTGGATCAGGGAGTACACCTTGTCGCACGTCTTCACCGGGTTCTTGATCATCTGCATGGACTTCACCAGCGACGTGCTGGTGGTGGGAGCGAGCTGTGGGCGGGAAACAGAGGCCGGTGAACACACCAATAATCCACCTCGCATTTTACAGACGGGGGGCCATTTTACTGCCGGGCCCGGTCCCCGAAGCCGTTTGAGGACAGAAGCTCCACATCCCTGACTTATTACTGTCATCACGTATGGGCAAAAAACGTTAAAACCAACGATGGATCTAAACGAATAAACAAACGACGTGCTATTTATAGCCGCTACAGGTAAGACCGGGCCAGCCACAGCAGCCGGTTTTTACCTGCAGGGTTTCAAACATTTTGATACGGGATACGGGAGCCACAGATGGTCAGGCTGCGATCTGTCAGGTGAGCCACCTGTCAGGTGATCTACCTGCGGGGGTAACGTTCCTCCCTTAGGGGGACTACAAATAAACATGGGCTCAACGTCTGACGCAAATTGTATTTACTTATTCAAGGAGTTTTTAGTGATGTTGGAAAGGACAAATATACATTTTTCCAGGATTTATTTTTGGGGCAACAGACAGGGCTACTTTGAGGTATGAGGTGACTTTGTGAACTCAAAATACATATTTAAGCAACTTTTATTACTACAAAGGTGCACACATTACCAAGGACCCATAACGTTGGTAGTGGAATTAATGTACAAACCAGTCAGCTATCCAGTTCGTCAGCTATTATCAGCACACTGTGATCGCAAATAAGGGGAAAACATGATTGTGAATTAGCAAAACACAGTGTGTTTTGCTTGCAGTAAGGCTGCCTAACCCTGTTCCTGGAAATCTACAAATTTTTATCTCCAACCATAACAAAGCACACCTCATTCAAGAGCTAGAGCAGGGCTGTCCAACCCTGTTCCTAGAAATGTTTGTTCCTGTAGGTGCACTCTAACCCTAAGATAGCACACTTCATTCAACATCTAGAGCAGGGCTGCCCACCCTCTTCCTGGAGATCTACCATCCAGTAGGTTTTCACTCCAAACCTAACAAAGCACACCTCAACTCAACAGCTAGAGATCTCTTTGAGCGTAGAATCAGACGTGCCGAATTAGGGTTGAAATGAAAACGTACAGATCTGTAGATCTGCAGGAACAGGGTTAGGAAGCCCTTCTCTAGCTGTTAAATGAGGTGTGTTGTTTTGTTAGGGTTGAAATGAAAACCTACTGGACGGTAGATCTCCAGGAACTGGGTTGGGCATCCGTACTATAAAGGTTCATTTTAACTAGGAGGACTCCACCCCCCCCCCCCCCCCCCCCCCCCCCCCCCCCCCGAACCCCCCACACCGCCCCGAACCCCCCACCCCCGAACCCCCCACCCCATTGAAATTTCTCCCATGTAGAAAGTTTCCAGGGAGGAGATATTTTTGTGGGTTGTCAGCCCCCCCCCCCCCCTCCCCTACCCCCCCGGAACGGGATGGCGGCGGGATGGCGGTACGGCGGGATGGCGGTACGGGGCGCTGACCTTCTCGTAGTCGTCGGCGGTGAAGTCGCGGTCGCGCTGCAGGATCTCGTGGAGGCGGGCCTTGACCCGCTGCTGGCAGCTGCTGAGCGAGTCGCTGTCGCTGTCCAGCAGGCCGTTCATGTTGGCGCTCTTCACCATCTGCACCAGGATGGGCGTCAGCTCGCCCTCCAGCGCCAGCAGGCCCTGAGGAGACAGGCCACAGGCCCCGCCCCAAAATGAGGACCCGCCCAAAACCAGGCCACAGCCAAAACCAGCACTGCCCAAATCAGCACTGCGCAAACCAGGACCGGCCCAAACCAGGCCCTGTCAAAAACAGGCCACACTTGAAACCAGGACCCGCCCAAAACAGGCCCCTCCCAAAACCAGCACTGCCCAAACCATGAACCGCCCAAATAATCAGGCCCTGTCCAAAACAGGCCACACTTGAAACCAGGACCCGCCCGAAAAAGGCCATGCCCAAAATAAAACCCGCCCAGATCAGGTCCCACCCAAATCAGTCACAATTCCCACGACTTCCACACATTTCAATTTCAGGAACAGCAGAGCTCCCAATCAAAACATAGTTATACTTCCCATGTACAATTTCAATTTTAGGCATGCCACAGGTCCCAATCAAATCAGTTTTACAAGAATGCATGTAAAAAAAAAAAGAAGCAAGCTTGCTAACTACATACATGTAGTACCAGGACACTATCACTACATTTCATTAAAACAGCTGCCTGTAAGTCTATTTTGGTGGTGTATTCCTGCCAGTCTCTGTCCAATGTGCACAGTGTATTCACCCCCCCCCCTCCCATAACCGAACGTGGGGGCTCTAATTGGTTCTGGGAACTCCACCCCCTTCACCCCCCCCCCCCCCCCCCCCCCCGCCCCCCCCCCTTATAACCGAATGCGGGGGCTCTTATCAGTGCTGGGAACTCCCCCCCCCCCCATAACCGAACCCGGGGCTCTTCTCGGCGCTGGTCACTGACCTTGGCGAAGGCCGCGGCCGTCATCTGCACTCTCCCCTCGTCGGACGCGTAGATCTTCAGGTCGTGCCGGTAGGTGCTGTGCAGTCGCAGCAAGCCGCAGCCGGGGAACCCCGCGTAGTCACCTGCAACGCCGCCATCTTGGCTCAAATCAACCTCACAGGCTTTCGCATCTCTGTAGCATTTCCTGCACTTCTACTGCATTCTACTGAACAGCATATGGCGAACACGCGAGCGAGCCAATAAATAAATAAATAAGGTATGGAATAAATTATGAAATTAAATGATATTTCTTCGTAATTAATTTGTGATATGCAGTGGTCTTCAGGAGAGGGCAGTGTGCTGTTTACACCAGATACACCAGAGTACCGTGTACATAAATTCTGTTTCATCAGAATATTAGAATATTGCGATTTGCTGTGAAGGTCAAGAATCTATTACGCAAGCGGCAGGCGGCACAGGTGCGATTAATCACCACAACCCTCTCTGTAGATATGAGAGAGCGTATGCGCTTCGGCGAAGCCCACTTTGTGTAATCACAGTTAATCTCCCACAGACCGACTCGAGAGGCAGCGGACGTTGCCAGGCAACGCTACAGCCAATCAGCCGAGGCCTCCGGTGAAGAGTGATGTGGCGGTGCAGTAGAGGGATGGAAGTGTAGGTGTGCACAGCAGCGGGTTTTCGGGCTTACCTTGGCCCCCGGGGTACATACACCTGAAGGCCCGGCCCAGCTCTTCCGCCTGTACCCGCCCGGCGGGGGTCAGCTCCCCCCCCCACTTCAGCACCAGCAAGAGGGAGGGGTCGTCCCGTCGCACGTCTGAGGGACACACACAGTGATCTCAACGTCGTCTCAAGCAAAATTAGTGACGTAGGACTTTCAAGTTTTTTTTAATGCTAATGATTACTGAACCACTTCTCGACACATCCTGAGACACTTCATCCTAGCAACTCAATTCTTTAAAGGGTACTTTAATTTAAAGAGGACTGCATCGTATCAAGCATTAACAAATCAAGGGCTTTGTTTACAAGCACAGAATTGGGACACTTTGATTGGTTCGTAGGAACAGGTCTAAAAGTAGCTGGCATCGGACAACAGGGTGGCTACACATGGTGATTTTTTTCTGGAGATTTTCCTTTTCCATTTCATAAACTTTTCATAAAAGAATGCCTTTCCACTTAAGTGGCTTTTTATAAGACACGGCACTAACTGTGGTTGTTACTGGGTGAATCAGAGTTAACTGCAGAAATGGACTACAACTAACTACAACTCCCAGAGAGCCTTGCAGAGGGTGCCAGTCTCCATGTTTACTTGGAAGCTAACTGCAGTGGCATTCCAAAAATCTGGCACGTAGAACTGAAGCCACAGGCATGCGGGTTCAAACCATGCGTGGGGCCTTGCTATTGCTCCAGTGCCAAGAGCTACTCAACAGCAGGCCAGGCAAACCGATGGCAGGTAAAAATAAATCAGTTATTCAGGTAAGTAATGCCAATACAATAAAGTAAATCTAAAGACAAGGCTCTCCACCAAAGCCACAGGTAAAAGTTCTCCACCAAAGTAACAAAGATTTGGCCAGTGTTTTGGGGGGGGGGGGGGGGGGGGGGGGGGGTGAGATTTTAAAATAAAATTTTAAAAAAGCAAAAATGTAAAATTACCACGACAACAATCTTACCTTCTTCCTCGCTTGATGTTTTTGGGCAACCGTGTGGAAGGTAAGTCAACTGAACCTTGCGATTAATGCCAGAAAAATGCCCATACCTGTAACAGTAATTAACATAAGCCTGTGAATATGTGCACGTGTGTCCTCGCATGCATGTGTGTACATGGGGAACTGGAATGTGGGAGTGGCCAAGCAGTTGGGAGGTAACAAGAAAACCAACCAATAAGAGATTTCCATTTAATTCACATCTCTCGTATGTTTTGTACGTACATTTCTAGAACAGTTTTGAGTTGTTCCAGTTTTGCTTTGCTTTCCTCTATTTCTGAGTCATTGTTCTGTCCAAGTTCCGCCAGAAGTAGTCTTGCAATGTCCAGGACTTCCTGAAATTTGAGAAAAAAATAAAATAAAGTCAAGTGTATATTTTACCCAATAATACTACGGGTTATTAAAACAGCTGTATGGTTTAAACTGTTTCTTTACCTGCAATTGCTTTGGCTTTTTCAGTTTTAGTTTTCGACTTTTGTACCCATCACACTTTTCAAACAGATCAAAAAACCTGCGGGAGGCATCAGGAGGAGAGAAAGGCAAACATTAGACGGATAAACAGCACAATATCAATATTAGGTTGCACAATGACAGGATGGCCAGTGAGTTGGCGAGTTTTCTTCCAATCATTTCTTCTGGCTAAAGCTTCTAAACAGCTGTATCAACATGCTGGTTGACTCCTGTACGGGGTCACAATTAAACTTTGCCAGCTGGGATATATATACACAGCTGTAACTCAACTTATATGTCAGCTCAAATTAATTTTAATCAGTACAGGCTTATTTTATGCAATAGCAGAGCAGTATTTCTTCCCAAGGAGGACATGTGCTCCCAAGTTTAAAAAAATTCCACTTAGCACACATCTAACAGCTCCTAAAATAGGAGCACTGTAGAGCCCTGAATAGAGGTGCTTATGTGTGGACATGACTGAGAGGCCATGGGGCCCATCTGTGCAGCACTGACAGAGCCTTTACTTTTCCATTTTACACCAATCACCCGCCCCGTGTGCAAGGGAGTGACCAATCACCTGCCCCGTGTGCAAAGGGAGCGACCAATCACCCGCCCTGTGCGCAAGGGAGTGACCAATCACCGGCACTGTGCACAAAGGGAGTGACCAATCACGCGCCCTGTGTGCAAGGGAGCGACCAATCACCCGCACTGTGCACAAAGGGAGTGACCAATCACCCGCCCCGTATGCAAGGCAGCAACCAATCGCCCGCATAGTACGCAAAGAAGCGACCAATCACCCGCCCTGAGCGACTTATACCTCTGATGTCGAACTTCCATTTTCATCTTCTGTTTGGGCGTTCGGTCGCCATGGCGAATCACGGCGATGACACACCGCAGTTCCATCCTGAGGAAAAATGAGAGCGGAGCGTTACCCACAATCCCTACAGCTTCCTGTGTGTGAAATGAGTGCAGCTGACACATCCGATTGGTGGAAAAACACCACAAACTTCGCACAGAAGCTACGAATATTGGCTTCGGTCCCTACAGCCAGGAGACAGCCCTTACGGCCAGTAGCACTGCTGGTTTTCATTCCTTCCCTCTAATCCAGACTGATTTAAACCTGGGACACCTGGTGAGTTAACTCTCTGGCCAATCAGCGGCATTAATCGATCAATTTACTATTGAGTAGAAAAGAAAATCAGCAGTACTACTGGTCACAAGGGCCAGATTTGAGGATCCCTCCCCTAAGGCCTCCTCTCTTATGGTCACTGTTCCCCTCTTAGTCACTGTTCCCCCCTCACAGTGACTGTTCCTCCCACTGCAGGCTCTGAGAGCGTAAGGACCAGGTTATGCCCACATGGTGCCAGGCTCTGAGAGCGTAAGGACCAGGTTATGCCCACATGGTGCCAGGCTCTGAGAGCGTAAGGACCAGGCTATACCCACATGGTGCCGGAGGTGGTGGGGACGATGGGGATGTCCTCAGCCTCCAGCGGGATGGACCAGGGGATCTGGAACTGGGGAGCCAGCTCGCGCATTATGATGTTCCTGCAGGGAGGAGAGACGCGCGCGGTTCAGTGTGAAATACGGCCAGCGCGTTTCATAACCACTGTCCATCTCTGCACATTCAGCATGTCCGAATCATAAGTTACTGCAGTGGTTCCCGAACACACAAACACACGCGCACACACATGCAAGCACCCACGCGCACACACACACACACACACACTCTCTCTCTCACACACACACACACGCACTCACTCTCACACTCGCACACACACTCACATCCTGCGCCTTTTTCCTTCAATTCACCATCACTTCCTCCCCATCCCCGCCTCCCCCCAGAAGATCACCCCCCACTTTGGGAACCACCAAGTCAACATGAATGTGCCACAGGAACATGTAGCTGATGCTACCGATGAGATCTAAAGCACACTGGTGAATGCGTTAATGCACGGCGGCCATGTTGGGACGCTCACCCCAGGATTTTCGCGCAGTCGTCGTAGTACTTCATGGAGTTCTTCACGAAGCTGAAGCCGTTGACGTCACACACGTAGGACTGCCCGTTGGCTCGCAGCAGGTCGAACCCACAAACCGTTTGCTGTCAAACGTAGTGGAAAAAAATTTCAAAGAGGCGCATCCACAGAATCAAGATGTATATCTGCAGAATCGGTTGGTTTCCCATTTCATAGCTGCCAGATGATTAACTTTCATACATTTTAAAGGTTAAGAGAAAAGACATTTATGCAATAAATGGTCAATATGCCAAATATTCTTTGAAATTTTTTTAAATAAATGCTGCCAGGCTCGTACCAGGGAAGGCCTTTTCACATAATTAAATTTCAGATAATTATTCATTTTTAATAATAACAGACGCCAAAATCTGCCCTGCTGCACAGACTAATCAATTGGCCGCATAAGCAGATCTTTCAGCGAAACACTTTAATCTAGATGTATGAAGTCATCCCTTTGGGGTGCTCAATTTTTCTTGTAGATTACTTTAAATCTCTGACTGTACCTACACCACACAAGCTCCCCACAGGGATTAAGACAGGCTTTAATCACAGTGTTAAATCAGAACTCATAAACGCATTACGGAACACACACAGAGTTCAGGCGCAGATTACCTTGAAGGCCAGGCAGACTTTAATCACGTCCCTAAATCAGAACTCATAAACGCATTATGGAACATGCGCTGATTGCCTTAAAGGCCAGGAAGACTATAATCACAGCGTTAAATCACAACGCATCACAGAACGTGCGTAGTGTTCAGGCTTAGATTACCTTAAAGGCCAGGCAGACCATAATCACAGCGTTAAATCGTAACGCATCACAGAACGTGCGCAGTGTTCAGGCTTAGGTTACCTTGAAGGCCAGGCAGACCTTCCAGGCGATGAGCTTCTCTCTGGCGTTGAGGATGACGGGGTACCGCACCTCCTTCCCCTCGCTGTCCCGCTCCACCTTCCCGTCCAGGGCGGGGGACTTGCGCGCCTCCGCGTGGGCGTAGTCCGGGCCCACCGTGTACACCTGCCGGAGGAGCAGAGCATGATGGGAAGGGCGGAGAGAGAGAGCGCAGCGTGTTCTGATGAAGATGAGCTGCTCAGGAGGAATACAGGCA
>CM045896.1:3367500-3417500 GCA_025169545.1 Anguilla japonica
GCGTGAAACCTGCGTAAACGGTCACGCGTTAATTTACTATCGCTTCTAAGTCCTAACTTGATCTTCGGGTGTTTGTTTCAGGGGTCGGTATGAGAGTCTGTTGGGGTACTGTTCCCAACCCCAACCTCAGGCACCCTGAGTGGGTAACACACACAGATGACGGCTGGCTGGCTGGCTGGCTTTCTGGTATGCGTGACTGAGATGAAAGCATGAACATTGGTGAAGAAAATCAGCCGTGTGTCTGTGTGTGTTTGCATGTGTGTGCGTGCGTCCGTGTCCGTCTGTGTGCGTGTCGTGTGCATGTGTGTGCGTGCGACCGTGTCCGTGTGCATGTGTGTGTGTGTGTGTGCATGTGTGTGTGTGCGTGCGTGTCCGTGTGTGTGCGTGTCCGTGTGCATGTGTGTGTGTGTGTGCATGCGTGGGAAATGCAACATGGACTTGGCCCGTAAACGGGAAAGTCCTTGTGAAATCCATGCGTCACTGCTGAAAAAAGAAATCCAGCATACACTACGTATATTTCCCCAAAGATTCAGAACAAACATTAATGTGACTGCAGATTTTTGTTAGTAACAGGTTTTCTTGTTAGCAACAGATTTCGTGTCAGTAACAGATTTCGTGTCAGTAACAGATTTGGGGTCAGTAACAGTTTTTTTTTTGTTCGTAACAGGTAAAAATTCTATGAGAACCTTGCAGTGGGTGGGGTGGGGGGGTGTTGGGCAGTGCTGCGGTGGAAGAGGACAGGACAGTGCGACAGATGGATCTCAGCATGACCGATAACCTGCCCCTCCCCCCCCCCCCCCCCCCCCCCCCCCTCCTGGTCTTCACGTCATCAGAGGCTCGGTCACGTTGTCAAAGCGGATCAGCGGGGGGGGGGGGCGAGCGAGCGAGCGAGCGAGCGAGGGGGGGTCGGCCGGCACAACCACTCATCACAATAACTAAACAGGCCTTCAAAGCTACGCTGCAGCAAGAGAGCATTAACAAGCCGACGGTTCACCACAAAGACCACGTCTTATTCCTACAGCCAAGAGACACAGAACCCCCACAATGTCCACTTCCGTATGATTAAAGACAGTCTGCCATTGTAAAGCAGTATTCAGGCCTTCATAGTGGTCTAGTTCTCTCACACAGACACACACACACACACACACGATGCTGTTTGTTGATGCTGCATTGGAGTGCAGCACAGGACCGTGGTGTAGTTCTGCCAGCACTGGTTCTGGGTCAATGTGCACAGGCTGCTGGTGACCGATGTACAGCATTTTACAGCGCTGCTGGTGTGAGAGCAGTTTCTGTCTGCGTTGTGGGGAAGTGGTAAAATGGCGACGGCAAAAAGGCCCAACCCCGCTGGAGAGGAAATTCTTTTATGCAACATGGCTTCATGCAACCGGCAAACAAATGACATTAAGGACGGTTATACATTTGTTATGTGGTGTTGTGGAAAATATAATCCACTCCGGATTTATTTGACCAAATATACTCTCTGATATAAATACTCTGTGAGTTTTACCTTAAAACTACATACTTATCATATTCTGCATTGATCCAGCCATGTACACATTTTTCTTGTTCTTGCTGAATTGGCCTTAAGCAAAACACCTTTATCTTACGGCAGGGAAAAACAGCTTTATCTAACTACTCATGAACAAACAGACACACACACAAACACACACACACACACACAATTCCTTAAAAATGAGGCCTTAAGCACACACACGGCCTTCCCCAGGGGTGAGGAGCACGAGGCCGTCTCCTCTGCGGCGGGTTTACCAACCTTCGGGCCGAGCCGGGTCGCGGTTCAGGACGGCGTATCGCGGTAACTGGATCCCCTGCTGCCTTCAGGGTGCGGTACACCTCCCTCCTGGAATAAAGACCACATCAAAAACAGGTCCCCCGTGACTGGTCAGCACATCTGGCCCAGACTGACTGACCAATCAGAGCTAAGGAGCGGGTAGGTTTGACCAATCAAAGCTAAAGAGCGGGTAGGTTTGACCAATCAAAGCCAAAGAGCGGGCAGGTTTGACCAATCAAAGCTAAAGAGCGGGCAGGTTTGACCAATCAAAGCTAAAGAGCGGGTAGATTTGACCAATCAAAGCTAAAGAGCGGGTAGGTTTGACCAATCAAAGCTAAAGAGCGGGTAGATTTGACCAACCACGCGGCACCTAGCTGTGGAGCAGATTACTTTTTGCAAACTGGAGATTATTCCGTTGATCCAGTTTTACCAGCTGTCATTTTAAAATGTCACAGAGACCTATAGCCTGCAAAAACCTGCAATAACCCTCGATACACCTAAAAACAGGCATAAAAATCAGCGTGCGTGTGACTCATATGCGTGAGTGGGATGAGAAGAATCGACAAATATAAACTACTGACACCTTCTCAAACTCCAAAAATATATACGATATATACGCCCCCCCCCCTCCACCCCTCCACCCCTCTCACATTCCACATCCCAGCCAGGTGTGTTGGGGGAGTGACAGCATACCAAAAATAATCCATCCGCGCTTTTAACAGCAGAAGAAATCCCAGAGTTTCCATTACTGAACAAAATGGGCACATTCCGCCTGGCGTGGTGTTCTTGCCCGCTGCGTACCCCACATGCAACCGTTCCACCAAACCTAACAGTGTCGCCTTCACCCGCCCGGCGCCTCACCTGTCCTGGATGCAGTACTGCAGGTCCAGGTCGTTAATGACGAAGGGGCTCCTCAGCTTCTCATAGGCCACCGCTTTGTCCAGAGGAAACCCTGCAGGCGAAAACAAACAAAAAAAAAACAAACCGACTCACACCTCTTTCCAGAACACCTCGAAGCAAATCTGCTTTATTTGTAGAGCGCTTTTTACTGAAAACGGTCACAAAGACGATGTACGGGGTGGCAGGACAAACAGAGCCTAAACAGAGTAAACACCAGGCCTGAACCCCCAAACAGCAAGCGCATGAAGTAAAAAAAACTCCCAGTGAGGAGATAAACCCTCAAACAGTGGCGAGAAAAAAAAACAAGGCTGTGTGTATGTACGGTTGTGCAGGCACGTGGAACCAATCAAATTAAGGGCTCTGAATACTGCCAGGGTTTCCAAAAACATTCATAATCCCCACACTGGTTCTGTGGAGAAGATTAGTACTCAAAAGCATTCATAATCCCCACACAGGTTCTGTGGGGGAGAGTAAGGTCAGGTTTGCTTAAGGACAGGCCCCTGCACAAATAAATGAATAACACTGCATCAGGCTGTTCCCACTCAATGCAAAGTCTTCTGCTCGTCGGCCCACAATGCACTGCTCCCTGCCCTTTGGTCCTCACGTCAGGGGTGAACGTCAGTAGAGAGAGCAGCTCTTGAGTAACAGCGACCCAGCGACACCCTGCCTGCTGTACTCTTTCAACAGATGTGACAGGAGAACGAATGTGACCACACAGCTGTGGAGTCCACACACACGCACACACACACACACACACACACACACACACAGCGGCGAGCCGTGGCTGCTGTCATTACAGCTGGCTCAGCCATGACACAGAACAGCGGCCCGAGATTTGAGGTTACGCGCGCCGCGGTCCGGGAGCAGAGCGGGACAAATCGATCGCCTGGGACAGAGAGCGGGGCCAAACGCCAGAGGGGCCTGCTGGGGGCGTATCTCTTACTGCACTCAAACCCCAGACCCTGCCACCGTATGACCCCATGACCCCACACTCAAACCCCAGACCCTGCCACCACATGACCCCAGACTCAACCCCCAGACTCTGGCGCCGTATGACCCCAGACTCAACCCCCAGACTCTGCCGCCGTATGACCCCAGACTCAACCCCCAGACTCTGCCGCCGTATGACCCCAGACTATGCTGCCGTATGACCCCAGACTCAACCCCCAGACTCTGCCGCCGTATGACCCCAGACTCAAACCCCAGACTCTGCCACCGTATGACCCCACACTCAACCCCCAGACTCTGCCGCCGTATGACCCCAGACTCAACCCCCAGACTCTGCTGCCGTATGACCCCAGACTCAACCCCCAGACTCATGACAACCCCGCTAACCTCTGTGGTACATCGCGAGTGTGTGCTTCTGCCGCAGGCAAACGCGGCAGTGCATCACAGGAGGAATGACAGCACTGAGAAAAACCCTGCTCTGCATGCAAATCCCCTCCTAAGCTCCCCAGCCATGTTCTGACGTTTCTCTGCGTTCGCGGGGAGTCGGTGCAGCGGGGGCAGGGTGGGGTGGGGTGGGGGGGGGGCTGGAGATTTGTTTACCAAATTCTCGCAGGTACAGTTAAGACGGTGTGAATGCACAGCACTGCGGAACAGGGGTCTGGGGACAGTACTACGGCACTGAGCTGCCAGAGCGGTAAGGTTGGAGGGGCCAATTCAGGGGTCTGTTCAGGGGTCACTTCAGGGACCAGTTCAGGGACCAGTCCAGGGGCCAGTTTAGGGGTTGTTTCAGGGGTCAGTTCAGGGGCCAGGGGCCAGTTCAGGGGCCAATTCAGGGGCCAGTTATGTACTGGGTGGGTCTGGGGTGTGGGGTGTAGGAATAGGGCCAGGGTTTTGGGGAGGAACGGGGGGGGGGGGGTTTGGGCCCAGTGAAGGGCAGAGGGCCAGTGCTGAGTCAACATCACCACTGAAATGTATTGGGTGTTGATAAGGCAGCCAATCAGCAGCAAGGCCTTGCAGCATTCCGATACGATTGAAAAAGCACATCACATAATCACATGGAAGCTGAATGACCTTGCTGTCGATTGATCGTCTTAACCCAGAAGATAACAGGGGTTCTCTCACCCCCCCCCCCCCCCCATTTCACAGGCTCTAAAGTTTGGATGTTTATTTATCATTGATTATCAGGTGTAAATCAAAGATGAAGAACATAAAAAGAAAGGCATCAGGCCATGCGATGAGAGTTTATCTGCCGCCCCAGCGGGGGGCGCCAGAGAGCAGTGGGGCCGCTCACCTTTGGAGTGGAAGGAGATGAGGCAGTCGCAAGGGGCCAGTTCTCCACAGGCTCGTTCAGGATGACGTCCTCCTCGAACAGCACCACGGTGATGTACTTGAACAGGCACAGCCTCTCCAGGATCTCCTTCATCGGCTTGGACTTGGACTTCTTGGACATGGCGCAGATGCCCACCACAATCTGCCGCTCTGGGGGCTGCGTGGGGGGGGGGGGGGGGGGGGGGGGGGGGGGGGGGGCGTGAGCGTTCCCGAATGAGCCGCTGCTGGGGCCAACCGGGGGCCAACCGCGCCGCCAAGGCCGCTAGCAGCTGCCGCGCGATCCCGCTAACAGTTACTCACCGCTTCAGAAGCGGCTGACAGTTTGAAAGCCTCGCACGGCATCATTTTTAAAATCGCTGAAACTCTTTATCAAAAAAAAAAAAAAAAAAAAAAAAAAAAAGAAAGAAGAAAACAGACCGCCTCTACTTTTCCACCCATTCCGACGGGCGGGGCCGCTCGAGGAACGCGCCGGGTCAAAATCGAGCGCGCTAACGAGGCGCGTCCGTCGGCGCTAACGCCGTGCTATCAGCGCTAACGCCGTGCTATCGGCGCCGCGCTAACGAAGCGCGTCCGTCGGCGCTAACGCCGTGCTATCAGCGCTAACGCCGTGCTATCAGCGGCACGCTAACAGCCGCAGGGCTCTATTTATAGCACACAGGGCCATGTGCCGGTACAGACGCGGCCCTGGCCTGGGCCCGGCCCGGCGGGGACCGCGGTGTTAATCGATCGTCACGCTGTAAAAATTAATCCGTTTACACTGAGCGCCGCTCAGCAGCCGGTGGGGGCTGGAGAACAACTGCCGTTAGAGCAGACGAACGTGAGTCACCAGCGATGGCCCAAAGCGCTAACCGCCTGAAGGCCACGCCGGTTTCCATACTGAATAATGTGACGGCCTCTTTCATCTGCACGAACACCAGGCGAAACCAGTAAGTCAGCAAATCCCAGTATTTAACTACAAACCAGGAATGGGCCGAAAAGTATGCCAGAGAACTACTTTCGCTCGTCCGTTACATTTGACTTCAGAAAAACAGTTGAAATTCAGTCAAATACACTGCATGCTTGTCACCAGGCCTAGTGCAAATGCATACTTGAGATACTTTCACCCTTAAGGAGTTGAAAAAATTCAAAAAATGCTCCTGCAGATCTCTGCAGATCTCTACAAAACATTTATCACAAAGTACAGTCAAACAAAAGAAGCATTTTTTCCACAAAGTTGGTGAAAACATATTTCGTGTGAAAGTGTCAGTAAAGTGTTCTGCAAAGGCTAAAAGGTTACAGTACTGACCCAGGCCTGTCAGGCGCCAGACACACAGCACAAAAAAGCTTGGTAAACGTAACCGTAGCAACCGGCCAACGACGCGACCCTGCTGGAAACTTACGGAGTCGTACTCTTCGTCGTCGTCGTCGTCATCTTCCTCCTCCTCCTCCTCCACGTTCTCGTAGCGGCAGTCGTATCCCATGATCCTCCCCGGGTCCAGCAGCTCGTCGCCCTCGCCGTCATCGCACCCGACGAAGAAGCGGGGGTGGTCGGCGTCGGGCTCCCCCCCGGCGGACATGTCTGCGCGGCCCGGGGGGCTGGCGGTCACGGCGGGGGTGGGGGGTGGGGGGGGGGGCGCTAGGGCCAGGCCTCTCTCCCACTGCTCCTTGAGCTCCCCGCCCCCTTCCACAGGCCCCGCCTCTCAGACCTCGCTCGCTCCCTCGCCCGCTCCCTCGCTCTCTCTCTCGCTCTCGCTCGCTCTCCCCGCCGAGCCTGCCGCCTGGCTCCGGATCAGTCAGCTGCCCCGGGGCCGGATTAGAGGGCCCGAGCCCAGCGCATTTCCCGCCGGCCGCGAAGCCTCACAGCCGCGGGGCCCCGGCCTGGTGCCCCGCCCACCGCTCCTCAGGGCCCCGCATAACGTTCACTCCTGGAGCGGGAACAGAAACGGGAACAGAATTATCACTGTGCTCATCTGCACTGTGCTCCTGCATAATGTTCACTCCTGCAGCGGGAACAGGAACGGGAACAGAATTTTGACTGTGCTCATCTGCACCGCGCTCCTGCATAACATTCACTCCTGGAGCGGGAACAGAAACGGGAACAGAAACAGAATTATCACTGTGCTCATCTGCACTGCGCTCCTGCATAACGTTCACTCCTGGAGCGGGAACAGAAACGGGAACAGAAACAGAATTATCACTGTGCTCATCTGCACCGCGCTCCTGCATAACGTTCACTCCTGGAGCGGGAACAGAAACGGGAACAGAAACAGAATTATCACTGTGCTCATCTGCACCGTGCTCCCGCTCCGATTGAAGGAAGAAAAAAACAGAACAAACAGACCGCAGTCCCTGCAGGGATGAAGAATGCACACAGCGTGCCAGTTCTGCATTTTTAAATACCCCCCCCCCCCCACGCCCCCACCCCTACTCCTGCCCTCCTCCCTCCCCAGGCATTCTGGAAAGCAGTCAAGTTCTCACCAGATACTCATCTGAGGTCACATCAAGCAACCCAACCACAAGCATAATATTTATCATTAATAATAATAAATAATAAAGTTTATTTAACTGCCTGCATCAAAGCAGGAAATGTTGAACAGACAGGCTGGGACAGCTTTAGACTCGGTGATCTCTAATCTCTAAAGCTGGGACGCTCAAACCAGGCCCTCAAGGTCAGCCAGCACTGCTGGAGCGGTCTTCTCTTCTGCCTGATAGCCCATAGTCCAATAATGTCACTGATTGGCCAGAGATCTACAGTTGGTGCGACAGGTTTAAACCAGTCCCTGAGTAGAGGGGAGGACTGAAAACCAGCAACACTAATGCCCTGAGGAACAGATCTGAGTACCCCTGGGCTCTACAGAGCTCCTATTTTAGGAGCATCGGCTCCCGAAAATTGCTTTGTGCCAACTGGAAAAATAATTTAGCACATTTAATAATTGAGGTGAATTAGTGCCGCTCCTAAATTTTTCAACTTAGGAACAGATGTGTTCCTTGGAAAAAAATGTTTGCATAAAGCGCTGTATCCCTGATCAAGTGTCTAGATGGAGGCTAACTAACAGTTAGTTGGGGGTGTGGTCAGCTGACATTTTTCAGGTTCCCCATGCATCAGCTTCCTATTCTCAGTTTCCACTTGCAAAGTACAGTATGATCACGCTGTCATGGTGACGTTGCCATGGTGACGTTTTTGACACCGTCACATTGACCCCACTCTGTAAACCGGTTTAATGAAGCTGGAATGACACAATCCGTCAGGGCGAACCGGCTCACGGCCAGACTGACTCATGAAATTTCGCAGCAGCTACAGGCTGTGGGCGTTCCTGGAACCTCTAATTCAGCCCAAACTGTCAGTTACCCGTGACACATTTTTTAAAAATTACAAATGTCACCATTAATTCGGGCTATCGCGGATTTAATAATCATCAGGCGCTCGGTTCCTTGGTTCCGCCTATTCTCTTGGTCTCTTAACGACAGGTTTCAGGTGGCCGTGGCGGTGAGGAACAGGAATCTCCGACGCTATATTACAGTAACCCTAGTGTCGCGCAAACATTAGCGAATATTCCGAAGATTGCTCATTGTTCCGACTTCACCAGTGTGGAGACGGAATATTGAGTGTTAAAGATACGGCGTTAAGCATCTGATCCTTACGGATCTGTGCCAGGGCATTGGCCAGTAACTTTCAACTGGAATCCTCCTGTACACACAGCTGCTACACTTGGCTTGTGGGCGAAAGCAATACCAAGGATTCCAAATCTGATGGTAGTTCAAGCAAACTCTTAAAAACAGCAATTAATCTGAATTCAAAAATTAACTTGCAGCATGACCCAATCTTGATCTGCACCCCCCATCCCGACCTCCACCCTTTCACTATCAGCTGCACATTCACCGCATTTTGAACACAGTTAGGAAATCTAGACTACGCGGATGAGACCCCGATGCCAGCTAAAGGATAATCCAAAAACTATGACGCAAACCACCACCACCCACCCCTCCCCCCACACTGTATTTGGCAGGAGCAATAATAGCATGATTACCGAACTGAACTGCAACAGTAAATGTAAAAGGTTTCCAAACTGTTGGAAGTTAAATGTGCCTTACTGGGTTGATTTGGCAACTAGAAAGTAGAACAAATCTAAAAAGCTGTGTGGTACACTTCATAGTAGATGTGGGTATTTGCTAAACAAAAAGGCTGATGAATCTAAAGTGGGTATAATGGCCAAGTTTTACTTAATATGTTTGGTCTGGGGGAAAGAGAAAAAAAATTCTAAGGCACCATCTCGGACAAGAAACATTAGGCTAATACAATACAGCGTTGTTCTAGGGTTAGTGTAAAAAGTCCTCAAGGTAGATTTGTCCAGATATTCAAACTACAATACCCACAGACTAATCAATCTGTTTAATGCATGCTGTTTCTCGCCCAAACATTTCTAATAAGTGTAGTTGTATTACGTTTGAGCAAAGATTATTCTGTTATGACCCTAATTAGAGTTCAAATAAGCTGACGTCAATTAAATCGAATGAGTCTGGAACTTGATCCTAATGTTAGCAGAGTCTTCGGGCAGGTGACGTAAACGTGGTCTTGTTGACGTGTGCAACGTGGTGATTTTTACCTAGGTTTTGAACTAGCAAAATTATCCTACTGAATCCCCTACTACAAGGATGACACACAGTGCCAGACTTTTCTTCTAGCTATCTAAGCACATTTTAAATCTTCGTCACAAGGTATCTGCTAATGTTATACTTACCGAGTATTTTAAATAAATACGTCGCTTAAAATGAGATGCCGTTAGCCAGGTTAAATCGACGACCCGATCTGAAATAAAGGTGGTGGATAAGTTGCACCGTTGAAAAGTATGTATTTTGCTCTCGCTACATTGGCTAACGTTGTTTGGCTAAGGTCTCAACTAGCCAACGTTAACTAACGTCCCTCCCTCCAAGCAATATCATTTGGAACTAACGAAGTCACGTTAGTGATGACCTCGGTTAAGTTCATGACTTAGCCAGCAATGATATACAGTAATGCTTTGCGTGCCGTTAGCCTGCGTCCTACAAGCGAAACACGGATTACAACTGTGTTGCTAGTTCAATCGTCGAAGGTTCCAATGTGAAAAGCAACAAAGTCTAATTTCTAACGTCATGTAATTATTTCGTGCATATACATTTAAAGCTGTATGAGTGCTATGAAAGCAATTCCCCTTATGTGCCGTTTTCAGGGCAACTTTCGTCTGTTGATTTCTAAGATTATTTTAATGCGAATATTCCAGCTAGCTAGCACTAAATGTTTTCAAATTCCAGCATCACCAAACAATTCAGAAGCACAGAAAATGAATACCCACACACACTAGGCTACGCGACTTTTGGTGCGATTTTTGCGTTGCAGACAAATTTTCCAATATGGGAGAGAAATCATCACGGTTTTATCGAGGCAGTGAAATACCAGTGATTTGGAAAAGACTACCACGTGCCATTTCTGGGAGGTAACGTTATAATAACATGGGGTGTACTAGAACAGAACTGATGCTTTAGTCCAACACAGTAACGTTATCAGTTTGCTTGCAAGCTAGCTAGCTCCTTCCTGTCATGCATATGACTGCTATAGCTGACTAACCTAAGCTGATCTTGTAGCTAACACATGGCAGTGTCCTTACTTTTTCAGCGAACTTCCGTAGCTAAACATGCAGAGACTAGATCACATTTTGACTCAATTCATCTTACCGCGCAACGAATTTCAAAACCCAAGAAACATGTTCCACAGTTAACCCAAATACCGAGTTAGTGCAGTGATACACTGGGCTTAAATCGCATTGTTTGCACTGTATGAATAACGTTACTGTGGTGGCTAGCAAGCTAGCCAACTAGCTACACCCTTTTCAAAGACACCAAACCCACATTGTTGCTAGCTAGCTAAGACTGTAGAACAAAACAGTCCCGACTAATGCCTATCTGCTTGCGAGTACAAGCTCAGCGCTGCAGCTAGTAAAGACTTCGCAACTAACCTTAGCCAGCTCTGCAGCAGCATCAGCGTCGACGGTATGATGCCGGTCAGGTTTCCTGGTTTTTGCACCCGCATTAACGTTGACTTGCAGCTAACCAGCTCAAAGAAATCACAAACACTTGCAGCCAGGCAGCGTCACCGTCGGGATATGTCGTCAGTAAGGGGCGGGAAAAGAGAGACAGTCGTCCATTGAAAGCGGGCAGGAAAACACTAATAACAGCTTAACTTGTATAAGCGTGGTTGTTAGGCTACACCCAGACTGGAAATTTGACGTTTTGCTCTGTTTTACGGAATAGGTCCGTATAGCATATGGAAGCATAACATAGCGATATTGGACTGCATTGCTTCAAATACATTGCTACATTAGTTGCAATTTGGAAAATTAGGCTACGTTGCGGGATAATTTTCATGAGATGTAGCCTTTGTTTTACTGGATGTTTATGCGCCACGCGTTCAAAGACATCAAACACTTATGTGGCATACGATCTGCCTTACGCAGCATGGTCTGTCAGCAGGATTCCTTTATTTGAACGCCCTCACGAGCCTCTTGTTCTCCCGCCCCGTGGCTGGGGCTGTGACCTCATCATATCTCAGTTAAAGCATCGTGGTTTCCATGGCTATCTGCCGTCAAAGTGTTTTGAGCCATGTGACAGCGGGCATACAGTGGCATTCGCCCTCACGCTGTGCTTATGTCGAGCGTTAGCTGAGACGAACTAGGGCGCTGCTCAATTTGGTTGAGGTTGTGTGAATTTGGAAAGGAAACTTTTTTTTTTTTTTTTGCACAGCTGTTCAAAGCTCTGTTGCAAAAGTATCTAGTGTGACCATATATGTCGACCAGGAAGCTTTAAAAATGTTTCACACAGAGCGTGGAATAATGCAACTTGCTCTTCTATTGTGTATATAAGAGCTTTATCTCATTCTGTGGCATACTGTGGTGGTGAAGGGGTGGATCAGGCTTGGGGAGGGGGTTGATAAGTGAAGTGTATGGTGCTATTTTTGTCGATTAAAAGCAAAGCAATGGCACTGCCACAGAAGTTACAGGTACAAGTTTACCAGGATTGGGGTTGACTGAAATTCAATTCATAAATTGAAAAATGCCTGTAAATGTCCTAAAATGATTTGTTATCCAGAGTGACTTACAATGGCAGAGAACATGAATGCATTCAGCTGATTAATGTGAACAAATTATAGTGTCAGACCTGGGCAACAATATTCTCTGACCATGAAATGTAGACATAGATGCAACCCAGCTAAAACACTAACTGTAGGCTAACCATTCTAACCTAGAATCAAAATTAAAATAATACATGCAAATAATTAATTAATTCATTGCATTTCAGTTTTTCATGGAGTTAGTTCTGAGAGAGACATAACACAAGGCCGGTCTTGCAATAAAAAACAAATATTAAATTGCTGTATAATAATATTTTATGGGGGAAAAACTAGATGATAAGGAAAAAAATATTGCCTATAACATCTCTACTATAAGAACGACTGAAAATACGAAAAGAAAAAAAAGGACGAAACTAAAAAAATTGTAAATGGCAAAAAAAAAAAAAAAAAAAAAAAAAAAACTTTAGCAAAAAAACCTGGATTTGGTTCTTTAGAACCTTGGGTGGGTGTGGTCCATCACACAGTTCCTTCCTGAAACAAAACAGAATCGATTTCAACACCGTGCTGAATGCCCAACCACAGAAGCTCTGCCTGAGAGCGAAATGCCCTTTTGAACAAGCTGAAATGAGTCCTTGACCATGTTCTGTCAGACACAAACACTTGCTTCTGTATGGCAGGTTTCCTTGACAACAGTGACATAGTCAAGGATCCTTTTTTTTATAAAAGACAAGTCAGTTACAGCACGCACACAGTAATCTACCATATGTGGTGAATAAGTCTGCTGAAATAGATTTTTAATGTTTGTCCTTAGCAGTGTGGCCTTGTCAGTGTGGAATAGTGTTTTTTGTTTAAAAAAAAAATCCTCCTCTTTTTGATACAGTAGTTGCATATTATCTTGCTTGCTTGCTTGTAACATCTGTCATGTATGAAATAGCGGATGGGAGAAAAAGGAAAGGTACTCACCGTAAAGGTGTAAACAGAGCTGTTTATGATGATCTCATTGCATTTGCACCTGTGGTGAATATGTGTTTACAGGTCACTGATTCACTGAGCTCCATTGCATGTTGGGAGCATGTGTCACGAAGCAGAATTACAGAGTTAGCTGGAAAACTATGTGGAGTAAAACCCAGAACAGCTCTATTTACTTCCGTCCATGTTCCAGATTTGGGAAGGTTCTGGGTTTTTACTCAGTGCAGTTATCCAGCTACCTGCTTTGTGATACAAACCCCTGAAGCATTTCAAATTTGATTACAGGCCTAATGTTCATTTTTTCCCCTTGGGTTTGTATCTTCTGGAAGATAACGGAGCCAATCCACAGCTGCACACTAGGTGATTGGGGGGAAATGGGATGCTTCCTGAATTCCTGTTGCAATAGATATAAATATTATTACATTACATTATAGGCATTTAGCAGACGCTCTTATCCAGAGACGTACAACAATGCATTAGTTCCAGGCTACAAAAGAAACATACTACAGTGCCAGAATTAGATCAGGAATAAATTACACACCAGAATTTTAGTTCCCATTGTTGTCTATTTAAAATGGAGTCTGAACACTGTTAAATTTCTTGGCTTTAAGCATACTGTAAATGTTTTTTGTGAGGAGAGGTAAGTTTGTACGTATTCGGTCAAACAGAGAATCCGCAAAGAAAAGCATCCATGTTAGAATAACATTTTAATTCATGTTTACAAGCTCGTTTACGTTTCACAAAGATGACCCTGAAACGCAATCCATCGGTTACCCTACACTGCCACTGGATGTCGCTCAAACTTTATATATAAACGTGAATAGATCAAAAGTCTCACCATTTTGCTGTTACTCAGGCTCGAATTGTGGATTGGCAAGTATTATAGCCTTCAACAGCTCTGGATAATTTAAATGACAGAAGGTTTTTTTTTTTTTTTTTTTTTAAATAGCGGCGTTTATGCGTTATATGTCTCTTTTTCTCCTATTATGAATGTTGAATCATGCGCGTGCTGAGACGCCAATGTTGCTACTCTGCTCAGCTGCTGGCTATTTTAGAGAGCGCTGACAACCCCAAACTCGCCTTCGAAGCGCGCTTTTTTCACACTGCGATAGCTTGGGCTCACTCAGGCATTAATCAGGGGAAGACACTTTATTTGCAGCAAGACAGGTGAACTTCAAGCACCAAATCCGCCGTCGAGCGTGGCTGGGGCACGAGGAAACAACGTCATCCTTGGCTGGCTAAATCCCTCGCTGCCTGCGTCGCCGTAGATTAGGGTTGCTGGTCCGTCGGAACGGCCTGGGTTCCGTGGGGCGACAAGAGGCATTGATGATAACAATATTGGTGCACTTCCAACAGATGAGAACATTCATGTGTGTACGATTTTTCACTGTGAATAATTTCAATCAGTAGCAGTGGCCCGAGCTAGCCTACTACTTTTCATGCACGCTGAGTTAGTTTTTAAATATATGCTGATGTAATTACAAAATCTTCATTCACTTCAAATCCAGGTTTCACCAGAGACGATGCAGGTCATCAACTCCGTTGATTAACACTTTTATCTTAATTAAACGCAGCATTTTGAGTCAGCTATGACGATAACAATACCCTGCGTAGCCAAAATAATTTAAAATCCCTCCACATGAATTACATATAGTGGCAATGAGAAATGCATCAGATTAGTGTTTATTATGCAAAATACTTAATTACGTAATTAATAACATGAAAAATATTATCCATAACCCAAACCATGAAAGCTAGCCCACCCTGATTTCATGCACACATCTCTGCATGTCAGTATGGGGCTTATATAACGCTTCATTACCCCCTAAAACCTTAGCTCTATACTTTTGTAGTTATAATAATTTAAGGGGTTGAAACATCCTATTCTTTCATATCTTCACCTCAGGATGTCAAGCTAATAAAAGGCGGCAAGAGCCATTAAGCTAAGCTAGCTAGCTAATGGTGAACAATTAGAATAATTGATTAAATTATAAAATGCTTTTTTGCTTAATGTGACCGTTGATTCATTATCTGACGCATTTATTTTAATGGGGGGTTTTTTAGAGGCAACCTGACGTTCTGGTGGTAATGCGACACGTTCCGTTTAAAACGCCACGCTCTGTGTAACCGCGTTTCTGCCCTGGGCACCTGTCGCCTCGAGAAGACAGGCTTTCTTGCATGCCTGTCATGCTCGGCACGATCTTCCGTAAATTATGTTATTACAGGCATCGCTTTGATGCCAAAGATAATGTGAAGCTGTCCCCTGTAATTTGTCTTCTGTGATATTTTCGGTAGGCATTCATCGCGCAATTATTCGGGCGACTCCACATAACCATGTTGCTTCAAAATAAAAATAATTCAAAGGTGTCTAGTTCTATGAATTAAGATAGCATGTTGTTATAAGGAATATTGAAGAGGTCCCAATGCTGGTCATTCAATTGATCTTGCCTGCGGTTCAGCGGTTCCCTTTGCTAATCATTAGCATTCCTGCACCAGTTCGTGCACTAAATTGATACTAATCACTGGTTAAACGACAGGAAAGTTTTCAAGTGGTGTTACTGAATCAGCGCTTGCTCCACCTCAAAAACAGGTGTGAATAAAAACCCGCCTTTTACTTCATCTGTGCATAACCTGACACCCAGACCCATTTCTCAGTAAAAATAATAGATAATTGCACTCAAGAGAACGGAGACAAGTTAAAAACCTCCAATCTAAACTATGTTCTGTTAACTGCACTGTCAGCTACAATCCCCCGAAATCATTGGTATGGTAATGATTTTTTTTATTTGTCATTATGACAACAACAAAAAAGGCTGTATAAAATCAGCAGGTACAGGAAATCAACAGGAAATGACCTATATTGCATGTGCAAAAAATGGGAATTTTCAGTCTTTCACAACAACTCCTCAGAGAAGGTTTTAAAATAATTGTCTTTACAAAAAAAGATAGGTGGCAATATTATCAGTACCCGTTTTTATTACTGTGCGCCGGGGGCAAGGGGGGGGGTAAATTCAGATCCTTTCGGACCACTCGCTTCAATCCAAACCACAAATATCCTATTGGTTCAAGTCTGGAGACTGAAACAGCCATTGCAAAAACAGCCAATTTTGGTGTCAGTTAATCGTTTTTGAGGTTGATTCTGGAGGTATGCCTGCAGGTAAAATCAATGGAATCATGAACACACAACGATCAGGACATTTTGGCCAAAACCTGGTACCACCCCCCCAGGGAGCGCAAACACGGTGGCAAAATGATCTTACCACGAGGCGATGATCCCAGGCATACCTCAAAATCCACCGAGAAATGGTCAACTGACCACACGATTTCTGTTTTGCCATGGCCATCTCAGTTTCCACACATGAATCGATCAGAAACCAGTGGTTTGACGACTGAAGAGGCCAGGCCCTAGACTCAGACTGAAAGGGCTTAGAAGATTCTGTACAGAGGAATAATCAAAACCCCCCAAATATGTCAACATAAATCACATAAGACTTGGTCATTTTATTTGGCAAAAGGAGGGTACACAAATTCCTGTAAACAGGGATGCCAATAATTTTGACACCCATGTATATTTTGGGGGAAATGCGTAACATAAAAAAACCTTTTCTCTGAGCGCTTGTACAAGTATAAATGAACTATTTCCCCATTTTTGAGCACACAATATAGCTCATAACACATGTTTTATATAGCATGCCACCATTTGAATGTGGTTGTGTGGTTGCTCGATTTGCGTGAATACTTCAGTGAATCAGTCGTTGATAAGGTGCAGATAGCATTTGCAGCTGTTGTGCAGTTATCAGCATGACCTGCTCTCAGTATCTTTTCTTTCTGAATCAACTTTTCAGTTGATTAATCAGGGTAAACGTGTGATTAAATTAATTACTGCAAGGTGGAAACCTAACTGAGTGGTGACGGGATGTTTGGTTTATTCCTGAAATATACAGAATAAGAGACAGATTCAGTGTCAGGTCCTCAGTTCTGCTCCTCTGCACAAGGCTAAACGCCAAATGAAAACCCGGCATCCAGCTTTACAATTGATGCCTCTCAAGACAGAGGCCGTGGACCTGACACACCCAGGGCGGGGCTCGAACACGACTCCACGTACCTGCTAGCCCCGGTCAGCACAGAGGCCCCGAAACACGATTGAGCCGGCACCCGGTGTAGGCATATATGCATTGGGCTTTGAGCTAGACCAGGCCACTTCAACCATTTGCATGGGGCTCAATTGAAATACCATGGCAACGGCTCATATAGCTCCTGACTGTCTTGCAGTCACGGGGGTCGTGGGAATTAGCATGGCGGCGCTGCCAAGACATCGGCACGAGTCATCGGTTTTACGAACCATCGTGAATTCCCCTTTACAAGGTCTTTCCCTCCATTTACTGTCTGAGTAACGGCCACTGAACTGTTTGCACAGTCGATACTGCATTTAAAAAAAAAAAAAAAATTTTAAACAGATTTTAACGAATATGGATGCTGGATATGGAGAAGGGTTATTGGTTTATTGTAACAGCACTTCCATTTCTTAGAAAGATTGATGCGCGCAGATTTTTTTTTTTTCCTGACACAGCGGCTGGCAGAACCTCATTTTAAATTCACACAATCTCACATCTCGCAAAAAAGGCCCAGAAAATCGCTATGCTTTGCAGACACTTTATTACACAAATAACATTGTTACAGAAAATAGTATTCTGGCCATAAAACCTCAGTATGTCACAATTAAATATCAGATACATCTCACATCCATTTGAAAAATTTAGTAAATAGTCTTAGATACATAATAATAATAATAATAATAATAATAATAATAATAAGTTCTCTTTTCCTTTCGATGAATGCGATATAATTGAAATGAAGTTACAGTTGACGTTAGCAGCTCTTTTCATAATGTGGCACATCCGTGTGTTAGCAGGTGCTGCAGAAGGCTCAATACATAATTAAAAAGGCACAAATGTACAGATATAAAACGTCAACCAAAGTACTGGACCAATAACCCGGAGAACCCAAAAATGCTGTTTGGCTGATACGTTGTTGGAAGAAGTTAAACTGCTTAAATTGTAACAAAAATAAAGGGTCCTCCCCACCTGCCCCCATCTCTCCATCATCTCTCCTCCATCTCTCTTCTCCTGAAATCAGAACCTAGAGCTTAAGCCTTTGACCTACTACTAGTGTTGTCTTTGATTTTTATTTATTTATTTATTTATTTTTTACATCTGGTCCCCGTTAATTTGTATAAATAAAGTGGCAGTCGTATATTTCTTCTCGAGAAAAATTTTTGCACAAATAAATAATATTGGCAAATAAAGTTGGCAGCCAATACAAACAATGACATACACGATTAAAGTACATCCTGAACACTCGAGCAGAGGAGGAGGCGCTGGCCTCCCCACCCCTCTCCCCCCCGACGGGACCGCTCCTCCCGGGGGAACTAGGAGGAGGAGGAGGCGACTGGAGGAGGAGGAGGAGGCGCGGAGTACTCCTCGTTTTCCGAGTCGGTGGCCTCCTCGTCGTCCTTCTCCTGGTCGCTGCCCTCGGTGCTCAGCCGGTCGAACCCTTTCCGGCTGTAGCCTTTGTGGCTCGCGAAGAAGTTCCCCAGGTTCAGCCCGCCCCCGGCCTTACCTGTGCACAGGTGAGGGGGGGGGGGGGGAGGGTTAATATTTTTGTGCTTCATATTTATTAAATAATAAGTCGGGATGTTTTCGTTCTGGAGAAAAATGCTTTTTTTGCATCACTTGCTGAAACTCAGTCAAGCAAAAATGTGAAGAAATATGAAGAGCATTCTTTACAGGCTCCAGTGTGTGTTCATGCGTGTGCACACACACGTCAGCATGTGTGTGTGTGTGTGTGTAGCACACGTGTTCCGTGTGTGTGCATGTTTAAGTGTGTGCAAGTGTGTATACGCGGGTGTTGAGCGTGCATGTCCATGCGAGAGTATGTGTGTGTGTACTACGTGCTCTCTGTGCGTATGTGTGTGTGTGTGTGTATATGTGGGTGCCGAGTGTGTGTGCATGTGTGAGCATGTGTGTGTGTGTGGTGCATGTGTTCAGTGTGCGTGTCAGTGTGTGTACGTGCGTCCATGTGCATGCATGTTGAAGCCCATTAAAAGGGACTTAAACACACGGGTGTGAGTGTGTGTGTGTGTGTGTGTGTACCCTCCAGGGTAGTGACTGGTTCCCTGATTTGCATTCCAATGTGAACTGTCTGAAATTCCTTCATTGCACCAGATGCTGAGGAATGTTTGCAGATTAGAGTAAAACCAAATCGACTAATCAGGTCTGATTCCACTGCTGTTAGTCATCTAAAAAAAAACATCTGCTAGGAGACTGCAATGTAATGTAACAATATTTATGTACTTACAGATTATTTAGTGATACATATTTATTTAACTGCAGAGATGACTGACAGACTGAATCATAGAAAAGATATGAAAATAAATCAAAGCAATCCTGTTTAGCCATTGACAAACAAGATTTTTAGGCTTAATGCCATGGAATTAATTGGCTCAAACTGTGTCTCTCAGTGATGCACAAAAACAGTTAGACACTAAATCTAAATGCTACAAGCCATGAGAACATTTTAAACCCGTACCTACAGCCTATAGAATTTCATATGATACCCATACCTACAGCACCAGCTGTCAAAAATGTAAATTCTGTTCTAACTAACTTGTATACCTGCCGTGACATTTTGAGAGTTTGTAAGCATATAATTGCATTTAACAGCAGACTGCAGCATGCACACGCACACACACACACACACACACACACACACAGATCAGACAATCAGCTTCATCTCAAACTGAAAGTAGCCCTACTGGAGTGGTGCTGTTTCAGCCCCAGCCTGCAGGCTGCAGTAGACCCCGCGTGGACTGCAGTAGACCCCGGGTGGACTGCAGTGCTGCGTGACGCTTGTAAACAGCACACTGTGGGACAAACCCGAGGGCCGACTGATTTAGAGAGCCAACGCAGTGCTGGCGTAGGGTGAGCATCAGGGGGCCTGCCTGCAGAACAGTAACTGTGCGCCGCCCAAAGGGTCCCTCAGAGACGACTGGACAAAGCAGAAAAGTTCCCGGGGAAAACTGGGCCTCGGGTGCGCAGTCCCTGCAAGGCCAATATCCTGGCCTGAGAGTGGACCAGTGTGATTTTACTGACCCAGCAGCCCAACTGTACTGACCCAGCAGCCCACGCAGCCAGGAGCAGACCAGTGTAATTTTACTGACCCAACAGCCCAACTTTACTGACCCAGCAGCCAAACTGTGCTGACCCAGCAGCCCAACTGTACTGACCCAGCAGCCCAACTGTGCTGACCCAGCGGCCCACGCAGCCTGGAGCAGACCAGTGTAATTTTACTGACCCAGCAGCCCAACTTTACTGACCCAGCAGCCCAACTGTACTGACCCAGCAGCCCACGCCGCCTGGAGCAGACCGTCAGCGCAGCGAGTCAAACAGGCCCACTGAAACGGAGGGGTCGGGCTGCCGGACCCTGACAGCCACAGGCGGTGAGCAGCCGTCCCGTGAGCAGTCCGTCCCGTGTGCGTTCCCTCTTATGGTAGGTGACAGGCGGGGGGGTTTGGGGGGGGCAGATTAAGAGTGCAGACGGGGGGGGGGGGGGGGGGGGGGGGCACGTCATGTGGCCTGTCGGGACACAGCTTGCGGCGGGTCCGTGTGACTCACTGACCCTGACAGGAGCCTGACGGGACAGGATGGGGGGGCGGGGGGAGGGGGGGGGGGGAGGCGCGGTACGAACAGCGGGACCCTGTCCTGCTCCGTCTGACACATGATGTACCCCCTGTGAGTTTGGCTCCAGCCGCCAAACTCCCTCAGGCCAAATCTCCTCACTCAAAATTCTTCCACTGCGGCTGCTCTCGGGAAAACGTTCATAGTGTTGACGGGAGGGGGGTGGCTACTGAACACTGGTCCTGCAACGATGGGCTGGGACCCACTGCTGCTTTAAATTACTGTACACACTTGACAAAAATAACGCTGCGTATTTTCAAAATGCTGCGCTCAAAAGCAGTCATAAAGAGATTTCAAGAATCGGGCCAAATTATATTACTTACTGCACATAACGCACTTTGGTGTTATGTAGTTGTATTGACATCATGTGAAACATATTTACACATCAGAAAATATGTCCGGTCACATTTTGAAAAAGGAAAGGGTGACAGAAAGCATATGTTTTCGTATGTGCTTGGCCATGGGCTCAAAAGGCTCGGGTACGAGAGCTCCAGCACTCAAAACGAGGTCTGCTTCACCGCTCCAATTCGCTGTTTTAAAAATAAATAAATAAATAAATCAGTTGAAAGTGGGCGCCAGTGAAGCGGGTTCGCTGTTTATTTTCACGCCGCAGCTCCAGTGCTCCGCTGTTTTTGCGGCTGACGCACGAGCCGAGACCCTAAAAGCGCCGCTGTTGCTCAACGCCGCCGCCGTCGTCATGGATACAGGCGACGGGGGGCTCGAGCGAATCCGCTCGATTTCCGGGGCGCCGTTAGCCGGAGTTCGGCCGAACGGTGGAAACGCGACGTGGCCTTTGTTCGAAAACAGCGTCTCGAACTCTTATCTAATTCGCGGGTGAGCGGTGAGCGCTAGGCGCCCTTCAGTGGCAGGGACAATGGCGGGCATTGTTGGGCTGAATGGCCTGCTCTCGTAATTATGCTATGTTATGTCACCACCAATTGAATTGAGTGTTTATTTTGTGTAAATAATCATTCTCCGATGTGGACAGGGCACATTGTGAATCGGGCTATAGCTCGTAATTTTTTCCCGAACAATGGCAGACTCTTTGCGGCCGATTGCGTAATACCTTTGTGTAGCTTGCTAGCTCTAGCTAAAGGTTCCACTTAAGCCATGTGAAAAATTAAAAGGACTTGACAGCACTATACACTGTACTGTGCAAAAGCCTCGGGCCACCCAAAAAACAATGTTTAAAAAGCTATTTATCTGGGCAATAAATGCGTATTTGTTTGGATTAGAATAAATACAAATAAACATTAATATAATAAAAAGTAAGAATAATTTCTTGTGCTTTTTAATTTTATTGAAATGTTGTGATACGAGCAGAAGGGCACAGGCCTGCTTCCCAAAGCTCTCCTCCAGGTAAGCCCTCCACTCCACAGGCCTGTTAAACTCCACCGGCAGCACACCTGACTCCACCTAATGAGGGCCTGAGTCTCTGAACCTGAACAGTGCGCTGCTGGGGGAATTCACCGCGCGCTAATGGCTAAGCTAACAGTCTGACGGGCGTACAGTTACTGTTTCGCACCAACAAGGCGATTATCGGCGAGCCACGGCCTGCGTGACCAGAGCATTTCTGCCAGCGCTGCAGCGGATCTGGGCCCAAACCCATGGAGTTATGAATGCAGAGGAACATGAACCTGATTATGATTCATCGTGCGGTACAGTACAAAACTTCAGTTCAGCAATGATTTATCTTCACTGCTCAGCTACACGACTTCAGTTTTAATTCATCATTGCGGCCTGAAGACTTCTGCTCACTGTGTACATATAATCTCTGGCTGACAGAGCTTCTCCCCCCCATCAGGAATGTGATTTAAATGTTCTGCAAATAAGTGGCTTTCATAGCCTCAGAAGCGCTATTGTAAGGTAGCCTGTTCAGATTCCGCAAGACTTGTCCTTAAAGTTATCGAAAATCTCACAATAACGATTTGGATCATTACAGGGGGAGACTGTCACAGCGCTTCCTCGCGAAAATCTCTCAAACGCCTGCGCTGAACATGTCCACCTTCCGGTGCGACTCCAGCCCACCTCTGTTCCTTTCCCCCTTAATGCGTCGACACAATGGCAGACACATTTATTTATTCGGCAGTAGCTCAAGATGAACAGACACATCCACCCCCCTCCCCTCCCCTCCCCTCCCCTCCCATACTGATAGTGTTGTCTCTACACATGCAGCATTTATAAAACTCAAACAACTTCTTGAGCGCTCTATTAAAATTCCTTCGGTTACTCGGGCGCTGAAGGATCGCCTGAATGCCCATCCCTGATATAAATAGACTCACTCAGCAGTGCAATGTCGAGATGCTCAATCATTCATTCCCCGTATTGATTGTTCTAACTTCAGATCATCCAGAACGGCGTGACAGCCCAGCTGGGCGTCACCAGGGCAACGGAGCACCGTCAATACACTCCAGACCAGGAGAAAAAAAAACGATCCTGCCCTGTTCAGAACCCTCTGCCCTCGCTTCCAGACCGGCTCAAAAACCGAGGGGAACGTCACTCACCTCTCAGTTTTCCCAAAATCCCTCCGGAAGAGCCGGGCTCCAGTTTCACCTCACAGTCGTCTGCGTAAAAAAGGGGAAACAACAGGAGCAGTTTAAACGCAGGGGGGAAAAAATCTGAATTTTTAAACAAAAGAAAACATCATAAAAACACTCTGTTTAAAAAACAAAACCATGAAGTGTCACAGCCAGGTGAGGGCCAAAGTACCGACAGGTGATAAGCCGGACAGGCGAGACTCCACCCCCCCCCACCCCCCAAGGCGCCCCGCGGTGTCGTACCTCCGTACATCCTGGTCTTGCGCCAGCGAATGAAGACGCCGATGGCGATGACCACCACCAATGGGATGAGGAGCAGGGTGGTGATCAGGGCGGGGGACACGCCCTCCGCGTCCCGCCTCGCCCCGCCCTCGGGCTTGGCCTTGGCGGTCCCCTCCTCCTTCAGGGGGGTGGGCGGGGGGGTCTTGTGGGGGGCCGCCACCTGGTGCTGGGGTGGGGGGGGCGGCGGCGGCGGCGGCGGGGGGGCGGGGCTGGGGCGTTCTGGACGGCCCCCTTCAGGAGCGGCTTCAGCTGCGTCTGGACAACGTCTCCGTCTCTGCGGGAGGGTCGCGGAAATTAGCAGACAAACAACTTCCCTAAAATTCAAATAAAGAACCACGCAGGCAAAACAAGATGGAGGCCGTTCCATTTCAACCCTCTCAACTCAGGCGCTCAGTGGTTCATGAATTGGAAGGAGTCCCCACTGCTCTTGAGGATTTTTCAGTGAACTAACTGGACCTCACTTCATTTCCTGAATTTACTGAATGAATCGAGATGGAATCTTCTTCTCATCTTTTGCCAGAATCACATATGGGTGGGGGCTGGGGGGGGTGGGGTTGGTCTGACTGTACAAATTTGTTGGACACATTTGCTCTAGTACTAGCACAGAGAAACAGATTTACCACCATGTGTGTAAGAGGCAGCTTTAGAAACAGATCTTAGGACGTCCAGGGCAGCAGCATTTCTGGCTGTTCGTACCCTTTACGCTGAATTATGCCCTGCGGATGATCCTGACTCTGTCACTTTAACAAATGTCTTTCTTCAGTTTCGTTCTTCCGATGGCCTTTTCCACTCGTGAAATGTCAAACGGATTTTCTAATACAGAAACCCAACACGTTCTGGGGAACACAAGGTGAGGGGTCCACTCCGCAATTAATTTCATTAATCCACACCTGTCGATATGGGACCTTTTTTTTGGCTGTGCACTTTCATAATTAACCCTTTGAAGAGCAGGTTCTCTGGAAATTGTTTTCCCTCCAGAATTCTAAGCCAGTGTTCTAGAACTCCACTGCTTTCAGTCACCAGCAGTGATTGTGACATCAGCATTAGAATGTTCAGCTAAGAACATTCTAATCTCACATTTGTGACCTCACTCCTTAAAGGGTTATAAAAGAACCAGTAACTTTGATAAACACATCAGCTCACCGCAGCAGTAGTCAGAGCTTAATCACACTACTCACGAGAAAGATGGATGAGCAGGGAGGCGCGCAGTAAATAAGAGAGTAAATCACACTAAAGCGCCGTTGATCAAGCTTTAAATGGCAGGAAATCAAAAAGGCAAGGCCGGAGCCAGGAACGGCAGAATAAGCAGCGACTCAGCCTGCGACCGTCTCTCTCCTCCTCCTCTGCTGCAGAGCTACTCCAGCACCTTATTTCCCCCGAGGCTCAAACACACACCCGCACATCTCTTTGAGTTCATCAGTCTTTTCCAAGGGCATTTCTAACCGCTCCACGTCCGGGCGAAACAGCTTACTGCTGTACAAATCCTTCCTTCCGCACAGACGCAGAACGTTAAAGGTGACAAAACATGACGGAGGGACGCGGAGCCACGGAAATCTCAGCTGCTCGACAGGGCGTGACATCACGCCGCGATGCCGGGGAAAGAGGGAGAACTAACACACACCAATCCTACCCCCCCCCCCCCCCACCCACCCACTCATTTCTGCCGAGGCTTCTGTCCTACAGTTTGGTCTTAATGTAAGCTGGTGGTTTTAATGGCACAGAGAACAGCAGAAAGAGCCAAGCCTAAATTCAGCTCTGCAACTGCAGCACACTTAATGCTCAATAATGAACATTTTGCTTGCATTTTAAAAAAATTTTGCATTAATTGCAAAACATTGTTCTGTTTATCTTAGCATCTAGGTAACACAGTGCTTCATAAGAGGACAAAAAACCGGCGACTGATTCAATGTAGATATTGGAAGTTAAAGACACACAGGACCCACACTGAACCCCAAACCCTTACTACAGCGAGAACACAACACAGAGATGGGGAAATGGAACACTGTATTCCAACACCCACATACCTGTCATTTCTTACATTGACAGTTATGTGAAATGATGTAAAACATGCATGGATGCAGGGATACATGCATTAAGCGCATGCAAAATATTTAGCTTCATCTCCGGCATGCTTGGAACAGAGGAGGCTCTAGTCTAGACTAAAAGCACATTCAGTTTATCTGTTGTCCGTTAAATAATTCTATTATAGTAATGGATTGCGCATAAAATACCTTCAATTTCTTGAACTTCAATTCCACCTTTTTTAACAGAACGATGTTCAGCTTCTGAAAAAGGAAGATAATCAAATCAGCACCAAGGTATTCAAGGAAACCATTACCAAATTTTCAACCATTTTCAATCTGTTGTACACAGGTTAAGTAATGGGACAAAAAAACACTTATCATGTACCGATTAAACCCTGAAAACAGGCACGCCCTCAACTCCCATTTAAAAAATCGAGCTTTGAAAACAAAACAGGAATCCTCCAGACAACCATTTAGCAATAAAAATATTAGTGCAAGCAAATATTTCCGGAACAAGTGAAAACTTTGGGTCTCAGGCTTAATGCTGAAGGTGAGACAGTAAGGAAACGCTCAGGCTGGGGAGTGAATCCTGCTCTTTAGCCTGTGCAAACAGAAGGATGCCAGACTGTGCTCTTTAGCCTGTGCAAACAGAGGGATGCCAGGCTGTGCTCTTTAGCCTGTGCAAACAGAAGGATGCCAGGCTGTGCTCTTTAGCCTGTGCAAACAGAAGGATGCCAGGCTGTGCTCTTTAGCCTGTGAAAACAGAAGGATGCCAGGCTGTGCTCTTTAGCCTGTGCAAACAGAAGGATGCCAGACTGTGAGTTTTAGCCTGGGCAAACAGAATGATGCCAGACTGTGCTCTTTAGCCTGGGCAAACAGAAGGATGCCAGGCTGTGCTCTTTAGCCTGTGCAAACAGAAGGATGCCAGGCTGTGAGTTTTAGCCTGTGCAAACAGAAGGATGCCAGGCTGTGCTCTTTAGCCTGTGCAAACAGAAGGATGCCAGACTGTGAGTTTTAGCCTGGGCAAACAGAATGATGCCAGACTGTGCTCTTTAGCCTGGGCAAACAGAAGGATGCCAGGCTGTGCTCTTTAGCCTGTGCAAACAGAAGGATGCCAGGCTGTGCACTTTCGCCTGGGCAAACAGAAGGATGCCAGACTGTGCTCTTTAGCCTGTGCAAACAGAAGGATGCCAGACTGTGCTCTTTAGCCTGTGCAAACAGAAGGATGCCAAGGCTGTGAGTTTTAGCCTGTGCAAACAGAAGGATGCCAAGGCTGTGCTCTTTAGCCTGGGCAAACAGAATGATGCCAGACTGTGCTCTTTAGCCTGGGCAAACAGAAGGATGCCAGACTGTGCTCTTTAGCCTGTGCAAACAGAATGATGCCAGACTGTGCTCTTTAGCCTGTGCAAACAGAAGGATGCCAGGCTGTGCACTTTAGCCTGTGCAAATAGAATTATGCCAGGCTGTGCTCTTTAGCCTGTGCAAACAGAAGGATGCCAGGCTGTGCACTTTAGCCTGTGCAAATAGAAGGATGCCAGACTGTGCACTTTAGCCTGTGCAAACAGAAGGATGCCAGGCTGTGCACTTTCGCCTGTGCAAACAGAAGGATGCCAGGCTGTGAGTTTTAGCCTGTGCAAACAGAAGGACGTCAAGGCTGTGAGTTTTATCCTGTGCAAACAGAAGGATGCCAAGGCTGTGAGTTTTAGCCTGTGCAAACAGAAGGATGCCAAGGCTGTGAGTTTTAGCCTGTGCAAACAGAAGGATGCCAAGGCTGTGAGTTTTAGCCTGTGCAAACAGAAGGATGCCAAGGCTGTGAGTTTATCCTGTGCAAACAGAAGGATGCCAAGGCTGTGAGTTTTAGCCTGTGCAAACAGAAGGATGCCAAGGCTGTGAGTTTTAGCCTGTGCAAACAGAAGGATGCCAGGCTGTGAGTTTTAGCCTGTGCAAACAGAATGATGCCAGGCTGTGTGCTTTAGCCTGTGCAAACAGAAGGATGCCAAGGCTGTGAGTTTTAGCCTGTGCAAACAGAAGGATGCCAGGCTGTGAGTTTTAGCCTGTGCAAACAGAATGATGCCAGGCTGTGAGTTTTAGCCTGTGCAAACAGAAGGATGCCAAGGCTGGCTGCTGGATGGCTCTTCCTGTTAAGGCACTCTCCTAGCACATGGACAGGCCCCACAGTCTGGTGTGGAACCCTTGCTTTGTCTGCACTCTCCCAAATCTGTGGTTACAACAGTGGACGCTAATAAATCTAACTGGGTATTACAAATTGGGGAGGGGGGGGGGGGGGAAGCATTAAATAAAAGATTTTAAAGTCTGATTCATATTATGTGCTTTAGTGAATAAAAAGTAGTGCATTTACTATCTAATCACGTTATTAAGGGCCAAATGACGGCAGTCTTACAGCACCAAATTGTTTACTGCCCAATCAGTCAGAGGGTCAGCTCATGCAATTAAAAAAGTGAAATTGCAAAACTGAAATTACGCAGCCAAGGTAGCATTAGCACTTAATGAAGCAACGTTAGAAAGTTTTGTCAACTCAATTAGTACTTATGAGACGCGTCAAGAGCTTCTGCACGAGGCAGCGGCGACACGGCGGATTTCAACCGGCTGCCCGCACGCGTCCACGGCAACAAGGACCCGAATGAAGACGTGAGCGCGCTGTGAATGAGCCTGCGTAAGCCCTTTAAAAAGCACGCCCCTGCTCGTTTTCACCCACCACCTCCGCCTTCTGATTCCTCCTGCGCAACTGACCTCAGCAGCGCCCAAGTCTCATATCAAGGGAGCTTCTGAACTCCTGAATTAAAGTCCTAAATTAAAGCGCTAAATTGCAGCCTAATTGAAATTCATGCAGCTGAACTCCCAGGAGACCTCAGCTGATCAGGTCTGTTTGCAGTTTTGGAGGCTAAGGCAATTTAGGCAATGGAGAAACCACACTTTGGTTCTTTCATGTCTGGGGTGTCCTTGTGTATTTTGTTTTCATTTTATATTGTTTTTTAAAAAAATTTTTAAGCATTCTGGCTTGCATTCACACATAAAAGGTGCTAATTAAGCAGTTAACAAGTGCAAGCACATAGCTGCACACAAACCTGCCCACTCCTCCACACCTCTAACCATAAAACACTGACAAGAAAGGTGTGCTAAGGGAGTATTGTTTTAGGCCCTTCTTCATTGTTAAAGATATTATTTTAGGACCTTCTCCACTGTTAAAGGGATTATTTTAGGACCTTCTCCACTGTTAAAGGGATTATTTTAGGCCCTTCTTCATTGTTAAAGAGATTATTTTAGGTCCTTCTCCACTGTTAAAGGTATTATTTTCAGTCCTTCTCCACTGTTAAAGGGATTGTTTTAGGTCCTTCTCCATTGTTAAATGGATTATTTTAGGTCCTTCTCCACTGTTAAAGGGATTATTTTAGGTCCTTCTCCACTGTTAAAGGGATTATTTTAGGTCCTTCTCCACTGTTAAAGGGATTATTTTAGGACCTTCTCCAATGTTAAAGGGATTATTTTAGGTCCTTTTCCATTCGGATTACGGCCATATTCCCACAGACTCATCATGGTTCCATTTCTTACTTAGTATCTTGCTCAATCCTCCACCAAGATAATTCCATCAAATAAAATCCAGTTTTAAGAACAATCATATGATGCACCGGATTTTTTTCCTCACTGTGGTATCAGAACGATGGCTTCAAACCGTGATGGACGGGTAAAATGGACGAGTTTAAAGTCAGTGGAAAGGGGAATCTGCCGATTCTGCGTGTTTCATGGGCCGAAAATAAAATTATGATATATATGTTTTTTAAAATGACAACACTGTCAAGTGCATTAAAACCCTGACACAGTTCAACTGCGCGCGGTCGACAAACGCACTTCTGAAGGACGCCAGGCAGCCGCTCTCACCGCACAACAGCCTGCCACTTCACAGCAGCGTGAGAGTGCATGATGGGAACGCGGGCGGGGCGCCCGATCGTTGTGTGTTTTTTCTCCCCTCCTCTGAAAGAACGCTCGTAAAACCGCACAGTGCTCCACTCCACTCCATGAGTCAGTGCGTTTGAGCGAAGTAAACAGGAAATGCCATTCCCGCAATCACCAATCAGAGGAGGTCTACTGTTGGGGAATGTTCCTGCAGCGAGCACCTGATGCTAATACAGAGGGTGAATCTAAAAATGTCACTATACTTGTACAGGATAGGTCTTAAAATATTTCCTGTTGACCATTTTATTTTATTTTTTATGATGCTTACAGGCAAATAATTTACAAAACAATGTGTAAACGGGATAGTATTTATTGCTCCTGTGCATACGAAGTAGATTCTTCCTGAAAATATATACATTGGTATTTTGTCACTAGCAGAAGTCACAGAGAGGGCTTGAACAATATGAATTTAACACCGAACAGTTTATCTAGCGAGCGTCAAAACTCACGTACAGCTCCAGTAGTGTTTTAAAGATTTTAAACGCAGCCAAACCCAAAACAAAGAAAGTGTAGAAAGCACAGACTGGGGTGCACCAAACCTGTCAGAAAGCGGACACCTCCGGGCCAAGAGGGTCAAAACAACGAAGGGAAAAAAATTTCTAAGAGTTTTTTTTTCTCCTCGTTTATCGTGATCAAACGACGCTCACGGTGGACTGCAGTTGGTTCCCCCAGGCTGACAGTCAGGTAGCCCTGCTAAACAGCATCATACACCCAGCCTCGCGAAACCTTCCACAGAATGGCCGTTTCCTGACAGAATGGCGTCACTGTTGATAGCGTTATTCTAAACGCTCCATCGGCCAGACAATTCTTAATCCACAGAGGCACACACCTGTGGCTCGTTCAATAACAACAACAACAACAACAACTAAAAAAAAAACTACTTTCAGAAGGAGGCCAGGAATCACCTCCTCCCCGGTACTGAGAAACTGGATGCTGGATATTCACTGACCCTCCTACAGAAGGATAACAGCTCTATTAAACCTTGTGCTACAGACTCAATCTACTCCAGTCTCAAACCACAGGCTGATCCAGCAGAGAACGGAAGAGGACCTGAGCAGAGTCCCAAGTGAAAATGACTAAATTACTAACACACACAAAGCAAAAAGAAAAAAACACATTGTGAAAATAGGAACATTTTCAATGTGGGAAAATCCAACATCCAACTCATACACAAAGCACATAAAAGAGAAAAAAACAGGGATTTTTTTTTGCTGAAGTGATGAGACATCCTGGCCCAGAATAGAACTGAACCAGGCTGGGTTTCCAGACAGACCTAACCAGTCGAGCCCTGATCAGCTAACATAGCCGATTTTCTAGCTATTGCTTACTCTTGGTGCCAATCAACACATCACAATTTTACTCAACTGCGTGAAGCTATATTTCCATATTCCATTGTTAGTAGCCGTATGTCTCCAAAAATGAGAAAAAATTTTATTTTATGAAGAAAAGCCTTATGGGTTGACAGGTATCCATGTGCTAGCAAGCTATCGCCTGGTGGTCTTAACGAAGCTGGGAAGGTAGCAGTTCAGACATAGCTGCCCAAAGTTTTTTGGATGGTGAGGGGGGGGGGGGGGGCGAAAGATAAGAAGGCAGGGATGGGTGAGAGGAAATAACCCGTTTCCTGTTTACAAGCTGAAAATCATTTCATTATTTATCATTTATAATACTGATTACCAAAGAGCAAATTATCCTCTGGCGGCACCTCAGCCCAATCGAGGTACATGGAAAAAGAACCAGACACAATTCATGTGAGAATCTGAAGCTTTACTCACTTTCATCAGACACAAACTTTATAACGGCGTCCGTGGCCGCGTCCCCGACGAACACGCTTCCGTCTCCGTGACGACGATGTCGTGCGGCATTTTGAAGTCCTGAGCAAAGAGGGGAAGAGCGAAAGGACGTTTAAATTTGGGATGGGGTGGGGTGGGTGTGCGGAGAATTAAAATGGTGATGTACAATCAGTGGTGCATCCATTTAGCAGGTAAACAGACCAGCCTGTTCCCGCTACGCTAACTGTAGCGCTATAAGGAAAACAGACCAGCCTGTTCCCGCTACGCTAACTGTAGCGCTATAAGGAATACAGACCAGCCTGTTCCCGCTACGCTAACTGTAGCGCTATAAGGAAAACAGACCAGCCTGTTCCCACTACGCTAGCCCAGTGCGCTAATGAAAACAGACCAGCCTGTTCCCGCTACGCTAGCGCAGTGCGCTAAAGGAAACAGACCAGCCTGTTCCCACTACGCTAGCGCAGTACTGTAGACAGACCAGCCTGTTCCCGCTACGCTAGCCCAGTGCGCTAAAGGAAACAGACCAGCCTGTTCCCGCTACGCTAGCCCAGTGTGCTAAAGGAAACAGACCAGCCTGTTCCCGCTACGCTAGCCCAGTGCGCTAAAGGAAACAGACCAGCCTGTTCCCGCTACGCTAGCCCAGTGCGCTAAAGGAAACAGACCAGCCTGTTCCCGCTACGCTAGCCCAGTGCGCTAAAGGAAACAGACCAGCCTGTTCCCGCTATGCTAGCCCAGTGCGCTAAAGGAAACAGACCAGCCTGTTCCCGCTACGCTAGCCCAGTAGCGCTAATAAGGAAACAGACCAGCCTGTTCCCGCTACGCTAGCCCAGTGCGCTAAAGGAAACAGACCAGCCTGTTCCTGCTACGGTACAGTGCGCTAAAGGAAACCGTGGAGACAGACCCACCTGCGTGTCGGGGCTGAAGGAGTCGAGGAGCTCCTTGGTTGAATAATTGATGACGAATCCTCTCGGGGCCGACTGGCCATAAGGGGGCGCTCCATTCACTGCGTATATCAGACCGCCTGAAAGCACACAAGCACATGAGGGACACGAGGCGCAAGGAGGACCCACCGAACCAGCAGGCTCACCGGACCCCCCAGCACTGCCGCACAGCCCGCTTCCATCCTCTGCCTCTGAACTGCAGGAGCCGGCGCTGGGGGGTTTCTCTGGCACGATATTACAGAACAGAACGTCCGCAGCCAGAGGCTGGTCCCCGCTGACACCCCCCCCTAATGAAATTTCAGGGGGACGTTTGAAGTCGGGTCTGCTTTGGTTTAAGCAGCACGATGGATCTGCCTGACCCACTTTACACGGAAGCCAGTAATTTTCCTTTTTTTTCCGGAGCAAAGATTCATCTGAACGTTCATTTGAAGGTGCCCAGCCATCTTTGATTGCATTTATTAATTATGATATTGCATCAAAGGTTAGCCGGTAGCCAGTAAAAATAAGAGATTTGCCTGCAATTCAGAACCGAGGCCTTAAGAAACGCCCAATAATCGCTGCTACTCTCAGCTTAGTCATCCTGGGTTAATCGGTTAGCTATGGCCAATAGGACAGGGACACAGCAGTAACACCTGCCTTCTTTTCAGCCTATAAAATGGCAACAGAGCGGTCGGTGGGCGAAAGCACGCCTCGTACGCACCGTGGTCAGGGGCGTAGGAGACGGCGAACACCTCGTCGCCGAACTCGTCCTTCTTTATCTCCTTGACGAACTCGCCGGTGTCGGCCAGGAAGCACTGGATCCGGCCGTTCTCCCGGTCGGCCACGCAGATCTCCCGCCGGTCCGGGAGGAACGCCAGGCTGTGGGGGATCCGGAACTGGACCCGCTTCCGCCGGTCCGCCGACCCTGAGGGGAAAAAACACACAAAAAAAAGGATGTGACATCATTCCATTCCATTCCATTACATTACATCACAGGCATTGAGCAGACGCTCTTATCCAGAGCGACTTACACAACATTCTACATGGCATTTACACTGCATCCATTTATACAGCTGGACGTATACTGAAGCAATGCAAATTAAAGTACCTTGCTCAAGGGTACAGCAGCAGTATCCTACTCGGGAATCGAACCTGCAACCTTTAGGTTTCTAGACCAACTCCTTACCCATTACGCTACACTGCCACCCAAAGTGCATCACACAATGTGGGTGGCCCAAACTGTGATGCCGATTTTACACAGTCTTATGGTCGCTTCGAAGGAATCCATAATACTACTCGCAGAGTAAGAAAATGTTTTTGTATGGAAGACATTACATTCCGTGAAGGATGTGGGTCATCACATATTCCTAATCTGTGTCAGTCAGAACAGAATGAAGTGAAATCCGCACACCTCGACTGTAACATACCCTTTAATGTCAAAGTAGGGATTATAAAAAATAAATAAATAACCTGAAGCAAAATGACAAAAAAAAAAAAAACTAGTGCCAAAATTTTCAGAATTTAATCCTGAATCCACACGGTACGATTTTAAATTTCACGTTCAGAAAAATCGATTCCTCCCGCAGCCGCGCTTTCGAAGCAGAACGGGTGAAATGATTTCCCCTCGCCGTCCCGGTCGCTGGCAGCCCGAGCCGGCCTGCCGCCCGCGCAGAGCCGCGCTCCAGACGCTCGGGGCGCACGGCGGGCTATCTGGAGCGTGCGCAGAGCGTCGGGCTTAAGATGGAGGCGTAAAGAACAGCCCGCGCTGTTATCAGGAGCACGTTGTTCCCCCCGTCTCCAGAGAGCGAGGGCGGGTGTGGCGATGCCGTCCTCTGAAATTCGACAGGGCCAAGGCATGCGTTCACCCGCCTGTCTCTAAATCCAACCAAAAAAAAAAAGCTTCACATCTCACAGGAGCCAGTTAAAATGTCGCTGAGGCGTGTTTTTTGTGACCTTCCCGCATTCTGCTACAACAGCAATAGAACATATTTGATTATATAAGCAGATAAGGGTAGGGTGCAAAATAGTCACTGGGTCCTCCTGTAGTACTGTGTGTGGCCTGTAGGGTGTCAAACAGTGACTGCCTCTCCTGTAGTACTGTGTGGTCTTAAGGGTATAAAATAGTCACTGGCTCTCCTGTAGTACTGTGTGGTCTTAAGGGTGTAAAATAGTGACTGGCTCTCCTGTAGTACTGTGTGGTCTTAAGGGTATAAAATAGTCACTGGCTCTCCTGTAGTACTGTGTGGTCTTAAGGGTGTAAAATAGTGACTGGGTCTCCTGTAGTACTGTGTGGTCTTAAGGGTATAAAATAGTGCCCGAAAGAGGTGCTTCAGTACCTGCTCCCCAGTGCGCCAGGTACTTCCCCTCGGGCGAAAATTTAAGGATGCGGGCGTTGCAGTAGCCGTCGGACACGTAGACGTTCCCCGTCAGCGGATCAACGCCACGTCGGTGGGCTGGCAGAAGTGGCTCGTGTCACTTCCTGGTTCGAAAGGTCGTCCCAGGACCACCTGCGGCTTGTCACTCCCGTCACCGCCCAATTTAAACACCTTTTTTAAAAAAAGAGCGGGAAAATTCAGCTGTCAAATCAGACGTTTCCAAGGTGACGCACACAGCTTGGTTCATGCAAAAAGCGAATGCAGAATCCGTCTGCAGGCAGTCAGCTCAAACGAGCCATCTTTCTGCTGTTTCTCCTGCACACGCTCGATTGAAAGCCAGAACGGAAGAGTTTGTTTACCTGGTGGAGAGCCACGTCCGTCACCCAGTAGTTGTTGTCCTTGTCTGTGGTTATTCCATGCGGCAAGTAGAACCTGACGCACACACACACACACACACACACACACACGCACACACACACACACAGAGGAGGAAATGTTCCTAAAATGGTTCCAGGTAACAGATGAAGCAGCGCTACGGGGAAATGAAACGGCGCTAAGCGGTCGTTAGCCGCTCCACTGGAGCGCTGAGGTGAGGAGTCTGAAGGCCGGGGGGGGGGGGGGGGGGGCGTGGGGGGGGTTCGAGTCTGGGGCTGGAGCGCTGAGGTGAGGAGTCTGAAGGCCGGGGGGTGGGGGGGGGGGGGTTCGAGTCTGGGGCTGGAGCGCTGAGGTGAGGAGTCTGAAGGCCGGGGGGTGGGGGGGGGGGGGGGGCGCTCGAGTCTGGGGCTGGAGCGCTGAGGTGAGGAGTCTGAAGGCGGGGGGGGGGGGGGGGGGGGGGGGCGCGGGGGCGGGGGGGGGGTTCGAGTCTGGGGCTGGAGTGCTGAGGTGAGGAGTCTGAAGGCCGGGGGGAGGAGGGGTGGGGGGTGAGGGGGGGCTCACATGTTCCGGCCGGACGCCTTCAGGACGGTGCCCTTGGCGGGGTCCACCAGCAGGATGGTGGACTGCTGGATGGGACCCAGGGACCGCTGCTGGTACTCAAACCGGCTGTCGAAGGAACTGGAGAAAGAAAAGGAGAGCAGAAATTTAAACTTAAAAAATTAGGAATCGATACATTTTCAACTGTTCTGGACACATCGTCTATTGCACCACCCAACGCATGTTGCTGAGAACGAGTTTACAGCAGACCACAGAACTACTGAATAGGGTTGAGGTGAAAAGGACAAAATTAGCAATTCCACTTGTGGCTGGACTCAGCCATGGAGCCGTTGCCACCATAGTCTGGGCCCCAGAGCTCACTGATCAGCTCATTCTCATTCAGGACGGTCTGGACCAAAACGCACATAAATATCATTCATCTGCCCAGCCTGCGGGGTCACACCACATTGTCAGTGCTCAGCACACCGGTCCCAATCTACGTTCAGCACGGTTTTAGGGGCACACTGTTTATAATATCAATAAATGCTCAGGTCAGGTCGGGCAGGTCAAACTCAGGTGGTGTTGTGACTCCTGAGTGGAAATCACATCTCTCCCCTCCCCCCCCCCCCGGCTAAACTGATCAGTGATGTCAGACCCTCATCAGGCCGGGCTGGTCATGTGGCTGCACACGCTGGTGGAACGAGACGTGTTGTGATGACAACACTACCGAGGGTCTAAAATACTGCGACGAGACTCGTCTGTCCAAGCCCAACCCACCCCCGTACTCGATCCTGTCCAATCGGCTCGCTACCGCTTCCAAACCAAGGGTTCCCCTGGCAAGTCCCTCACAGGAACATGGGCGAGTGAAGGGGGTGAAATGGCAGCGGTAAATTTGGATCCACCCCCCCGCCCCCCTAAAACACGCAAAAATATCGCCATGCCATTCTCGCACCTGAGTGGAACCCGCCAAAGCCCCCCCCCCCCACCCAAAGCGCTCGTTAGTTACCGTCCCTCACAAACGTTCCCGTTTGATGAATTCGGGGGCAGTCCCGCGACAAGATCCCGGAGCCCGGCGAGGACGGCGACGGTAACTAAGGCCGCGGGTTTGATGAATGTGCGAGAGAAACGCCTCGGTTCACCCGCCGCGCTGCCTCATTAAATCAGCCTCATCCCATTTACCTGCTCGCCATCCCCCCCCCCAGCCGCCCCCAGCCGCCCCCCAGCCCCCAGCCCCCCCCCCCCCCCCGCCCCCACTGGCTCCGCTCCGAGACGCTCCTCCAAGGACGACACCCCCCCCCCCCCAACCCCCCCACCCCACCCCCCACTACACGGCTCATCACCCTGTTATTCCAGAGACGCCGTTTGGGGGGGCATTAATATTAGGCCGCGGTGCAAATGACACGGGGCAGACCACTGAAGCTGAGAACGGGGCTGTTATATCAAATTACCCCACTGAGATCGCGCTAATAGCTGCCGTCAGCAGAACAGGCACAGGTGCCTGATGGGAAGCTGGAGGACTAAATCACAGCTTCATTTTTTTTTTTGCTCTGGCACTTTAGAACATGGACGGCCAATAATTTAAAAGTTAATTGGCTGTTCTGTAATTTTCTGACAACCCCCGTTAAAGAAAACCATTTACAGCGAGCGGCGATGTATTTGTCATACCTTTCACAAACTATTAGGAAGGGAAATGACTAAGCACATTTTTTTTCCTCGGTCTCGTCTTTTTTCCCCCCTACTGTTCCGCGATGTGAAAGAGGGTTCGAGTCCTTTTGTTATTTGTTTGTCCTTGATGTTGTTTCCCTCGAAGGGCAGCCGTGACCGTTCTCTGAAAAAAACGCACAGGCTATAATGACTCATGTTACAATTATCTTAAAACACGCGCATTTCAATTTCACCCCCAAATTCGGAGGTTTTGAGGAAAAGGTCAGCGGGGATTGGGGAATTAACCCCAGGGAAAGTGTCTAATTAGATGTTTAATGCGCACGCCAGGCGCAGTCAATGGCCCGCGCTGATTTAGAAAGACTTATTGTGCATGCCAAACCACCCCCCCCTCCCCCGTTCCCCATTAGCACCACGCACTGCGCCGTGACAAAGCTGCAGCACCGCGTTCACAGGTCTGCGAATTCATTAAACGCAAGAAGCACGGAATCATTCACTTTCCTAATTCACATAAAAACTTTGGAAAGCCTTCCATCCATTCCATTATCTAACCCACTGACTCCTGGTCAGGAGTGGGGGGTGGGGGAGTGGGGGGGGGGAGCTGGAACCAATCCCAGCATTCATTAGGCTAAAAGGGAATACACTCTGGACAGGTCACCAGTCCAGCGTGTACACACACCATTCACTCACACTCACCGCTCAAACCTACGGCCAATTCAGAGCCTCCGATTAGCCTAACCCGCATGTCCTTGGACTGTGGGAGCAAACCGGAGTACCCGGAGTACCATGCAACATGCACACTCCACACAGAAAGGCCCCGGCCGGGATTCGAACCCAGGACCTTCTAGCTCTGTGTCCACTAATGTTTGGGTACTTTATGAAAAGCTTGAGGGGTGGCTGATTCTGCTAATCACAGACTTGCATGTCAGGGGTTAGCAGACATGCTCCCTCCACTGACAGAAAACGGGCTAAACGGTCAGAAGCCACCGCAGCAGCTTCACAGCCAACCTCCTGCCCCAGCACAGCACGGCTATCTATAAAACATCACACGTTTAACTCAGTGAAAATAACAGACAGCGTGCAGGCGGGTCGGTCTGTAATAGCGCAGCTGGGTGGGGGTCTGAATGGGGTGAGAGGCGGGCACTGGAAAGAAGGCTCACTGTACATGTTCCACACAAACCGTTACAGGGCTGTTGCATCATGAGATGGGGAGAGAGAGAGAGAGAGAGAGAGAGAGAACGGGGGGTGGGGCTGCAGAGGTCACATGGACACGTCTACCGAGAGGTGCATCACACCTGGGTCAAACGCTCTCTGAGATGTTTTAACTTTTCAGACCTCTGCAGATTAGACACTTAACCCCTTCCCTCAGATGCCAAATATGGCCAATTCCTCTCCCATTTAGGGGGGTGTTCTATTTAAGGCTTTATAATTTCAGATGCGAGCAACAGAGAGACCTGTAAAATGGCTGAAATGAAGCAATGCTGTAAATCATAACATAATCATATATTTCTCTACAAATCAGCAGTTTTGGCTCATGAAACTCACTTTTGCATCATTTGCAAGTGGGAATTACTATCTGTTCTTCAGTATACAGGTCTATGATATCTAGGTGTCCACAAACCTATCCTAAACCTCTCCAAAAATTAATAAAATGCTTTCTGTCCATTATAAATTATATACATTTTCCCGTTATGATGATTTAAGATGAAACATTGATATCACATTTAAAAACAATGCAAAACCAATGTGACACACTGCGCTACACATGCCTAAATAAGCAATCATTCACTCTTCATTCATGTTTTTTTCTGTGCTCTACAGTGTGTTAATCTTTCTGTTCTCTTACCTGACCCCCCAGCGGTGGTCTCCCCGGTGGAAGATGACCAGGTTGTCGTCGGAGTCCAGGGCCAGGCCGGACACCTGGCCCAGCGTGAGCTGCACCTCCGGCCAGTCCGCCATCTCCGCCAGGTGGAACCCTGGACCGGAAGGGGGGGGGGGGGGGGGGGTGAGCAGACTGCTGTAGCTGGCGCACACAAGCGCGCCCGTGTGTGTGTGTGACAGTTTTACACAGGTAAGACGCCGGGGAAAGGACACAAGCGCGCCCGTGTGTGTGTGACAGTTTTACACAGGTAAGACGACTCAGAAAAGGATCGTCCCGCGCAGTGAGGTTTGACGGCATGCAGGGAATTCTGGGTATCCTTCCGGTATCATCGCCGTCTGGCGGAACGCTGAGCCCATCTGCTCCCGGGGCCCTCCGCCCCGCCCCGACTCGACTCATCTACCCCACGCCCCAAACGCGGCGGCCATTACGAGCAGAAGGGCATCATCGCAGCGCCAGCGATGCCTGGCGAACCGCACTCCGGGCCAAACGACTACAAGCTGCCGTCGAGCCGGGGAGGAGGAGGGCGACCGCAGAATTATGGGTCCCGCGCTGCCCGAAAAAACAGACTGTCCTCCATGTACTACACGCCTGCTCTGCCTCTTAATGCCATACCTGGAAAAGGGTTTGAGGGAGCAGACATTTTGTAGGCACCTGCTAAACTGGCTAACAGTCCAGGGGTGTCTGTGAAAAGGATGCAAGCTAAACGACAGGACTGACTCAACCTAGAACTCCAGCGAACACAGTCAAGAGATTAGCCTGATTTACGGAATAGGAACCCGACAGGCTCAAAGTCCCGGCCACGGCATCTGGCAGCTCAAAGGGTGCACGGAATTTTGTTTTTTCTTAAAAAAGCATCTCCATGCAGTGAAGTTTCAAGGACAAAGCACAAGGGTGCCATTTTGTAAGTCTTAAGTTAAGATCCAGGCTTCTGGCATCGGGAATCATGTCATCTGCTGTGAATCATCAACAAACAAAAAAAAACTCACCAAAAAAAAACATGGCAACCCAGAAATTGAAATCATTATACCTCCCTGTTCATTACACACCCACCAATCCCCCTGAACTGGACAATACATTAACAAATCTAACAAAAACATATTTTAAGGTAAAATACAAGAACGCGTTCTCAAAATACCAATTACTGCCAATTTTTGTGTGTACTTTTTTGTCAGAAAGCAGTGTATGATGAGGCATGCAGAGCAATATAAAAACACAGACAGAAACTGTTCAGATTGAAGTATAAACTACTCCCATTTACAAACTTCTACTGATTTTGTATGCATTGAGGTTTGGATCATGCATCAGTAATATAGCAGTGCTCCTACTGGACTGGCCCGGAGTATACACTTCATTTTAGAATTTAGTGTCCACAGTCACTCACGGTGAGGGATGGAGATTTCGGTAAAGCGGATGATCAGCATCACTTTACAGTGGAAGTAAAAAGGGGTGCTTCAGGGAGATCAGTGGGTGCTGTCAGGGATTTCGGGCCCCATGAAAAGATCTCACATTGGGCCCCACCACCCCCAGAAAATCTTACGTTCTAATATTTTTTTGTGAGCCTCTGTCTGCTCCCCCTCCCACATGGGAACTGCTGCCAGGGAATAAAATTTAAAAAAAATTTTGTTACTTTTCTCTGAGGTGATTAATAATACACAACCGCCCTCGTTTTTAAAATTTAGCACAACGCAAGTCGACAGATATCCGGATAACTGAGCGCCAAGTCTCTCAGCGATTCAGACCAACGGATAAAAAACAGAAAAATTCCATCACCGACTTAAACGGGCAAATAGACACAACAGAGAGCGGTGAAATGCTCCTTTTTCACACGACACCAAGAGAAGAAACAAGAGACAGGAAATGAAAATAACTGGCGGGAAGCCATCGAAGGGACTAGGCTATATAAATGTAGACTATTACATACCAGTGCCATTGCCAAAGCAGTTAGCGCTAGAGAGGCTATTTTACCCTTAATGGTTGATGGCCTGTCAATCACACAGCAGCCCCAGCAAAGCCGACACGAGCCAAGTAATGTCTATAGAAAGCATGTAAGCGTTCAGACATGATGAGATGGCTAGATACTGCGCTCCACACCCGAAGCATGCAGTAATAGCTTTTGCGTAACTGCATTCATATTTTAGGCATTTTGCTGACACCCCTTATCCAGAGCAACTTGCAATTACTTCTACAAAGAAAAGGGGCGAGATTCATTAGTCACCGAACATTCCAAGTAGCGATTAATGAGAGTGAGAAGGTTGGGCTGTAACACACCGGCGAGGTGATGGGTAATCCTTTTGTCACCATAATTAGCATTACATAACTACTGACATCTGTTGCCACGGTGATGGGGGGGGGGGCGTCCTTGACAGCTCATGTAACGGTGGCCTTTTCCAAACAATCACATGCATTAACGCTATACAATAGCCAATACGATATATAAAAATAGCCATGGCATCTTGTGATGAGACCTGTCGTAAAACAAGTGAAATTGTAACGGCACAGGCCAGAGGGGCTCAGAAGATCACCTTTGACCTCGGCATGAACCATCGCGTACTATTTACCCACAATGCACTGCAAGCATCTTTAAAAAATTTCACAAAAATAGACGCACACACTCAATTTTTACAGTCCATTTTTTAAAAATATAATAAGCTGAATATCTGGAGGAAAATGAGTTTTGCGCACGTCCAAACCAGCATGCAGAAAAAAAATGCAGACGGGTGCAGTATTAAAATTTATGTCTGGAATGAACCCTGGCCGTCAAAAAACTCCAGGACCATCCAATAAAAGACTGCGCTTCATTTCCCTAAAATAATCCACAGCAAAACTGCTAAATTGTTTTTTTTTCTGCAGCAATAACTCGATAAGGTTTGCAGACACATACACAGACACAGAATTATTTTCTTATTTCTTTTTTTATTTTTTTAAAGGGTCGGCTGTGTGTGTGTCTGTGGCTGTGGGTGTGTCTGTGTCTTTGTCGGTGTATGTGTGTGTGTGTGTGTGTGTGTCTGTGCATCTGTGGCTGTGTATGCGTCTGCAGGTGTGGGTGTGTCTGTGGCTGTGTCTGTGGCTGTGTCTGTAGGTGTGTCTGTGTCTGTATCTGTGTCTGTGCCTGGCTGTGTCTGTGTCCGGCTGTGGGTGTGCCTGTGTCTGTGGCTGTGTCTGTGATCACTCGCGCTGTGTCTGTGTATGCGTCTGTAGGTGTGGGTGTGTCTGTGGCTGTGTATGTGTCTGTAGGTGTGGATGTGTCTGTGGCTGTGTCTGTAGGTGTGGGTGTGTCTGTGTCTCTATCTGTGTCTGTGTCTGTGCCTGTGCTGTGCCTGGCTGGGTGTGCCTGTGTCTATATCTGTGTCTGTGGGTGTAGGTGTGGGTGTGGCTGTACCTGTGTCTGTTGCTGTGTCTGGGGCTGTGTCTGTGATTACTCGCGTGCGTGTGTCTGTAGGTGTGGGTGTGGGTGTGTCTGTGATCACTCGCGCTGTGTCTGTGTCTGTGATTACTCGCGTGCGGGTCAGATTCCCCGTGTGGCTCTGCTGACGGGTTCGACTGTGGCACTGAGGGGTGAACGGGGCTGAAAGCTTCTCTGTGAATAATTCATGGGGAGATGTCAGGAGGGAGAGCGTTTAGAAAGCCGGGACACGCTCAAGCAGCTCGGATTCTCCTTCTGTGGCCGAAAACAGAAGCAGAAGCCGGGATAAAACTCACTTACACCTGTTGTGTTGGTAACAGCGTTTCCAGACCTGATCGATATAACAAGGGGACGATCGTCCAATCGGAAGTCTCCGTGGCGACACGTGAAATCTGCCATGGCAACCGGCGTGGGGAAATGTCATGGAGGAGACCCCCGCACTCCAGCCAAGCGGCGACTCAATTAATATCGACAGTGTAAACACGCTCCAGGAAATCAGTTTGTTCTGGCCTGGGCCAACTGAGATTAACGGAAATGCGTTTACAAACATACATTTTAACGCCAACAGACAGAGGGAGGAAATGCTCTGCGGAGCCGGAAGCACGCCTGTTTGCCGCAAATCTATCGAGTTTCTGGAGTTTTAACGGCAGTCAGGGGGAGAGGCGCATGACTGACGTGGGCTGGGGACTATGGCGACCGTGCACGACTGTGATGAGAAGGGGGGGGGGGGGGGGGGGGCAGGGGGGGGGAGGGGACACGTCAGGCTTTCAACAAAATAAAACTCCACGACAAAAGAACTTGCTTAAAAAAAAAAAAACGGCATGCACCAGCCAGCGCCGCGACCAGAGGCCAGAGGCCAGTCGCCCTGGAAACGAGGCCTGAAAACCCACCTTGCTGTCGGGCGTCGGCCCCGACCGCGCCCGCCTGGGCTTCCGGGACGTTCCTGCTCCCCGGGGGCCGCACGGTGGACTCTAACTGGTGAAATTTGTGAATTCTGTCCCTGACCAGCACGGCGTCCTGCCGCTCGCTGTAGCCTACCCGCGGACCCCGGCCCGGACCCGGACCCGGACCCGAACCCGGACCGGGCCCAAGCCGGCCTCGGTCCTTCTTTTGGATAATGCTATCGATTTCTGCCACCAGGTCCGCCTGGCCTGGCTGCCCCTGGCCGGGGTTATACTTATGCACGTGGACAACGTCCTCCCTCTCCCCGAGCAGTTTGGAGAGCAGGGAATAGAAGTCACCTGCACAAGAGAAAAGAGAGAGAGAGGCGGGGGAGGGGGAAGAAGAAGAAGAGAGGAAGAGAGAAAAGAAACAGCGGGCTGTATAAACAGAATTATTAAAAAGGAAGGGAGGAGGGGGAGTGAGAGGGGGGGTTCTTTCAGGACAGGAAGCATCTGAAAATGAGAACGTTTTAGATGTGGACACATACAGGGAAAAGAGAGAGAGAGAGAGAGAAAGAGAGTGAGAGAGATAAAAGGGGTGAGCACGAGGACGCTGGTGCATTAACAAACGCGGGTGGGGGGGGGGGGCTCAGCAGGGGGTGAGTGAGACAGGGTCCCCAAAAACTCCCCCTCGGGGTTGGGTTTTGCGTCATTAGAAGAGCACTTGGCTCGGAACTCAGTTTGTTTGAGTCGTGCAGTTTATTCTCCCTCAGACGCTTCCCCCCCGATCTCATTCTCCCGGCGAGAACTGAGCCAGAGGACATCTGCAGCCGTATCTGCGGCATCTTCAGGTGCACAGAGAGAGAGAGAGAGAGAGAGAGAGAGAGAGAGAGAGAGAGAGATGGATCGCTCCCCGGTTGCGAAATTAACCTCCGTGGTCCTCACGAATGAAAGGTGACCGATGTAGCGACGCTAGCCTGATTCAGCGAAGCGCAGCTGAGGCCTATTTCTGGACCAAAGGCCTGCGTTCGCCTTTTTTAACAAAACGCCCCTCCTGATAAAACATAACAAGCAACAAACATCGCTTTTCTCCCCTGACACCGAACAATGATGACACCGCACGCTGTGCGTGGCGCTGCTGACACAAACATAAATTAACACCGGCCGCTTAAATCCCTCGCTCGAAAAGGGACGCAGCCGAGTTAGCCTAGCACGTTAGCCTAGCACGACGCGGCCCGCGCGTCCGCCGCTCCTGTCCGTCCTGCGCGGCCACCGGAACCCGCCGGCGAGCGTGATCAATCTTCCGCGCGGAAAACGTCGGATCCCTGGCGTCACAGCGGCACCGCTGCTGAAAATTAAAAAAACGCTTTCCGGAAAGTTCCCTCGGGGTCCAGCCGGCCCTACCTTCACAGCCTCCAGAGCTGCGGGACACCTGCATCGCCCGCCGGGAACAGACAAGCTAACTAACGCCGCCCCAGAGGCGCCATCAACCGCTAAAAGCTAGCGTGGGCAGGCAGGCGGGCGGGCGGGCGGGCGGGTGGGTAGGGGGGGGCTCTGTATCTTCCGGACTCTTCCATCTCCTGTCCGGTGAAGAGCATTTTTAAAAAAAGGCAGAGCCGGAGCCCTAAAGACAGAGGGTAATCAGAGTAAGAGCCCTGCGAGGGCTCTCTGCTGTATTAGCCGGAGACCCTGGCCAGCGCGGACGATGACGCCGCCGCCGCCGCCGCGGCGCGTGATCTACGAGTCGCGTCCGCGGCCGTGTTTATTGAGCCCATCCATCAGCCGAGGGCCGGGCGAGCGAGACAACAACAACCCCCCAAACCCCCCCCCTCCCCCACGCCCCGTCCCCCGCCAACGACAGGCCCAGAATTTGTGTCCCAATAACGACAAAGGCAAATATAGCAGCCCATGCATCAAGCTGTCCCGGACCAGGGGGGGGGGGCGGGCGGGGGCGGAGGGGCGAGAGCGATAACGAGAGGTGCGGGTTAGCTGCGTTCACAAAGAGACGTTCGAGGCCAGACTGGACAGGGGCGAGGCACAGACAAAAACCACAATACCTGTCCCGTTTAAAGCCCTTTATCCGGGAGGGGGGCGAAGAGCCCCCCCACAAAACAGTTACATGCCTGTAGCCCCCCCACAAAACAGTTACATGCCTGTAGCCCCCCCACAAAACAGTTACAGCCCGTACAGCCGACCTTTCCACTATAAACCCTAAGATTTCTCACACTGAACTCGGAGATGTTGTACTTGTAATGGCCTGCCTCATATTTACACAAAGCTGCCATTCAACACTTTCATGCACTTCAATGCATGTCAATTTTACACCCTGCAGCATATTGTAAAATTACAGTGGACACATCAAATAGTCTTGCACCATCCAATTAATATTTTTCTTATTTATCTTTCCCAAACGCATTTTATGATATGTATGAACCCTTGAGACTGGAATGTGTTATTTCTGGTATATATATTGTATATATTTGTCTTATAGTTCATATATATAAATGCTATCTAGAATCAAATAAAAAAAACAATCACCAAATATGAGGTCTGTACATCTGTAAGTCCATAAAATTTAGACATTTCTTACATAACTGTAACATTTTTTGCAGGAAAAAAAAATTAAAGATTACCCTCTCATTTGAAATTTTATTGCTTGATTTTCAAAACATTTCAAAATCTGCGATAGAGAAATATGATAAAATGCGTGCAGTTCATACTGGGCACATTTTTAAGGCAATTGTTTTAATTAATTTTTTTAAAAATGGGAAATAGATGCATAATAACAACTTGGTACTGAAATATCATAACATGATACCCAGACGAGTCTCCAGCGCTGAGCTGATAATAATTATGGGGTTTATCGAGTAATTGGCTCTCTGAACAGAACCTCTCTTTTTTGGGTTGTTCTGCTTAAAGGAACAGCCTGATTCAGGCAGAGTCACGGTGGTGCCATACATCTTCCACTTCCTAATCGCCTCGACCGAGCCCCAGGGACCGTTCAGGGCCTTTGAATTTAGTTATACTCCTCTCCCCGATCCAGGACTTTCCACCGATAAAAGCTCATTGGTGCTCATGATTGAGTCCTGGTCAGAAATATACTCCACTCATTAGAGGGAACCTAAAAAAGAACTTTATTATGAATTTATGGTGAAGTCATGTGGCCCACTTCAATTTCATATTCAACTGGAGACCAGTTCAGTACTGCTTACATTTTAGGGAGTTTAGGATTGCTGTTGAAAGGGGGTGTACACTTATCCAAACTGTTTTCATTTTTTTATATACAGATAATATTTCCGTTTTTATTCTTTATTATTTTTCAAAGAAATTCAAGATTTTTTTCTCTTTCAGATGCAGGTAACAATGTTTAGATATAGATGGGGGGGAAAGTTAATGAACTGTAATTCCAAGGAAAAAAGTGGATATCTATCTCCACCCCCTTTTTGAAGGGGGTGGAGATAGATATCCACCCCCTAGATATTATATCTATAGATATAATAAATCAACTGATAATTTCTAACATCTAATATTAATTTAACAATAAATCCAGGACATTAATGGGTGTGAGCCTGTGCGTTTATGTGTATCTGTGTGTAAGTGTGTGCTTGTGTGTGTGTGTGCGAGAGAAAAAGAGTGTGTGAGTGTGTGTGCGTCTGCGAGTGTGTGTGTGTGTATGTGGGGCGTGTGTGTGTTTGTGTACGCTTGTGTGTGTGTGTGTGTGTGTGTTTGTGCGTGTGTGCGGGGGGATGGGAAGGAAGCCATAAGTCACATGACAGGAAATGGCCCCCTAGGACCAGGGACCAGCCATCCGACTGACAGTTGCTGCTCCTCCACAGGAAACCATGGTAACACAGCTCTGGATTTAGCACGGAAGGGGAAATGTTTACTCAACGCCGGGCGGGGGTTGTGTCCACAGTAGTAACACCTGTCCTTTCTGCATCTGGCTGAGCATCTCACCGTGACCCGCGTGCCACACAGCACGGTGCCCCGCGCGATTAGCATCCCGGAGCTCTCAGAACTACATTACCCAGCAGCAGTGTGCAGGAACCTCGCGGGGAAACTCCGTCCTGATTTACACAACAGTTTTTAATCCATATTTACTACTCCAGCAAACAGAAGCACACACATCGCATTCAGAAATAAGCCTTTTAAGAGCCAAACTTTAAATACGCAGTATTTAACATTATATTATTTAAATTCTCCACCCCCCATCCCCTGACCCCCCCGTCCCCCCGCCCCCCGCCCCCCCCACATGTTTTGGAGTGTGCTGTAAATATTGGGCGCGGTAATGCAGAGAGTAAGCAGAGAGCGCGGCGGGTTTGCACTCGCTCATCTCGGGCTGAGTAGATTAAGCCGCGCATTGACTTATGGATTTGCCCCGTCGCTCGAGCTTCCGCTGTTTGCACAGCGCCAGTCTGCACACGGAGCGGAGAAACCGACACGGCGTTCAGCTGCGTGGGGGGGGGGGGGGCGGGGGGGGGGCAAGGCGGGGCACCGCGGAACGGCAGCAACACGCTTCCTCCCAATTCACAGCAAAATTTACAACCAGCGCACCAGCGCAGGGAATAACACAAACAAGGATCCAGGAAGGGAATCCAATTTTGCAGCCCAGGATTGCTGCTGCTTGGCAATTATCACACATTCGCTGATTATCTTCGCTCCTTACCGCGTGAGTAAGGGTGATTAGGGCCTGAGCTGAGGGTGTGTTTTTTTTCTATTGTTTTGTTTTGTTTTTTGTTTCGTGCGCGCAGTCTGCTGACATTACAAAGGATTGTGGGAAGAGAGAGGGCGCAAGAGAGAGGGTGAGAGGAAGGGAGAGGAGGAGACAGAAGGGAGAGAGGAAGGGAGGGAGGGAGAGAGAGAGAGATGACAAAGGGAGGGAGGGAGGGAGGGGTACACAAACCACTTGCCAGCAGTGATCAGATTATTCACTTAAAATAATGAGGCATGACATTGACCTAAAAAACTTAAGTGCACCATTTTTTTTGCATGTACTTAAGCAGCCCAAACTAGCCATAAAATTGTTGTCGCTCTTTATCAGGCTGTGCCATCGCTTCCCCCCCCCCCCCGCACCTCCCAGTGCCCTGCATTAATTGCCCCCCCCCCCCCCCCCCACCGCCCCATAGCGAGGGAGCGGACCTGACCTTGCCTTCCTGCGTAGCGCCTCTCCAGCCTCACACACAGCCCCCCCGGCCTGAGGACGCCGCCGGAACATTCCGCGCAGAAACCGCCGCGGAGCCGCGCTAACGGACGGCGGGATCTCCCGGGACCGCGAGCGCAATCTGGCGCTTTAAGCACCCCCCCCCCCCCCCCCGCCCCCCCCCCACAGCGCCCTGGCGCCGCTCCACCCGTTCACACACAGTCACAGCTCGTCTGATAACTGGATCCAGCGCCTGGTCCTGGTCCCCCGCTCGCTCTCTCTCTCGCTCTCGCTCTCTCTCTCTCTCCCCAGGCCCCGGTGAAGCCCGTCACACGCGGCGCTAACGACCCCGGTGCCGCCGCCAGCTGGTGCCCGTGCGTCGGCGCGAGCGGCGCGGAACACGGCGAAGGCGGAACGCGGCGTCTGGCTCGCCGTGGCGGACTCTCGTCCTCTGCGAGGGAACCGCTCCTCGCTAGCTTAAATTAACGAGCGAATGGAACTCGTTCGTCATTTCACTTTCTTTAATTCCGCACTGTCGCCCAATTAACCCATTGTTAACTGACCAGACTGAACTGCAAGACTGAATATTTTAACACGTGTAAGTGTAATAGCGCAGGACAAATTCTATGCTGCCCACAGGTAAGCATCTCTACCAAGCAACGGCGTAACATTTACAGAAGACTCTCCTATCATGTCATTAAGACATCTTAAAAAAAAAAAAACAAAAAAAAAAAAACTAAGCAACAAGAACTCCTACCCACATCACCCAAGATTTCAGAGGTTAAATACCCTACTTTATATTTGGAATAATGAGAAAGAAACTAATGAAACTTGAGAAAGTCACAGAAAAAGAAAAAGCAAACGGGGGTGGAACAAAAAAAAAGAAATAATAATAATAAATATAATGGTCTATGGCATGGCAATTACTGTTGTCTCTATTCTTCACAAATATAAATGAATTACCTAAATTAGCTACTTAATGAGAGCTACTGTGAGCTACTATGAGAGTAGCATATGTAAAAACTTTATAAATAATAATAAAAAAATTTATAAATAATAAAAAAAGGTTGACTATGTATCATTCAGCTACCTGCAAACACTGCACAACAGTACTAAGTACAGTCTGAATGCTTAAACAGTGTCTGCTCTCCTTACCAGACATCTGCAGTAAAACTTTCAGTAAAAAAACTTTCAGTAAAAAAATTTAAAAAGTCCTGCTATCACATCGCTGAGAAATCAGACGGTCTGTTGGGAATTTTGCTATTTTGTGGCGCTTTCAATTTTTTTCTTCAATAATACCAGCCAACACCGCCCCCCACCCCACAACCCCCCCCCCCCCCCCCCCCCCCCCCCCCCCCACTGTCCTGTGTTCTGCTTGGGTCAGCTACACACTGAGTCCCGACCGTGAGCTCAGGGCCCATCCCGTCCCACCCGGGGATGGGGGGAAAGCGCATCGCCAAAATCTGTCCCT
>CM045896.1:3422500-3477500 GCA_025169545.1 Anguilla japonica
GGCTCAATTACACCAGGGAAGATCAACAGAGCACAGAAAAGTATCTGAATCCAAAACAAATACGTATTTGACCCAGGTCTGCTTGCCTCTGCCACAGACCTTCTCCAGAAAGACACTAGAACGCACCTGCCCGCTGCTCTCTAACCAAGCTCACAGTGAGAAGCGAGGGTTGCTATAGGCTACCTTCCTAAACGTTGCGTCAAAAAAAAAGCGTGCAGGCACACGAAGCGTCAAGCAGCATAATTTTTCGTCAGTTGCTTAAAATCCGAACGAGAAGGTTTGAATCTGGGTGTGAGCATGAAGGGTCATGGTAACACTATCGACAGCACTCCTCGCTTGCCGACTTCAGGTGGAGAAAATCACGTACAGTTGCCGTTCCCGGCTCCTCAGACAGAAGCCGTGCTTTAAAGGCACTGCACAGAGTGAACGACCGATAGAGACTTCCTTAAAGGCTATGTGAGATAAAACCACGGGAATGCTTTTTGTTTAGTTTATTTGACAAATTAAAACGCGTGTATCAAAAGACTTGCATGTGAAGAAATTGTCAAGGATAACACGAAAAAAAAGTCCTGGACTTATTTCCATCGTGGTCCTTGATGTTCCATCAGCCATGGCAAGATAACACGGGCCATTCTGCGAAAAAAAAAAAGGTGGTCATGAGGCATGAGGCGCGTAAAAACCCCGTCACTGAAGACAAGGCGCCAGACTGTCATCACCGCCGAGGGACTTTCCCGCCAGAAGGGCCGGGAAAAATAAAATAACTGCCTTCATAAACGCGGCTTCCTCCGTGCGCAGTTTCCATTATTCGTCCAAGAAAATAACAATCCTTTCCCCTAAAAAATACAGGGTGCGTGACAGAGCTGCAACGTACCCTTTTATTTTAACTAATCTAGAGAGGAGGCTGGACAGCGGAGAATTGATTGTGACTGCACGGGATGGAGCGATCGATCCAAATGTCAGGGTGATGTCATAACGCATCCAATGCCTACAAACTGTGATAGAGTGACTAACGGAAATCTGACAAACAAACCCCCCCCCCAAACACACACACACACACACACACACACACACACACACACACACACACACACACACACACACACACACACACACACACACACACACACACACACACACACACACACACACACACACACACACACACACCCAGAACACTGCCAATTCACCACAGAAGACTTTGCTCGTTACCAGCCCACACAACTCTATAGTCGTTAGCATATCTGAACCCAGTACATGCTCTCAGGAGATCAGTAGCTTTTACATGGACTGAAAAGGCTCCTTTCATCATGGAGGGATAATCAGACCAGGGTCAAACACTTATTTAAAAAAATAATCTTGGGGAAAAAAACAGAAATTTGCAATACCACTATGATTCATAGAATGCGATTGTTTTTGTTTAAAAACGTACAAATTAAGAAAGTGAAGATCAGTGAAGAACCCTCTACGGGGAAATCATCAGCTAAATTCATGGAGCAATGGTGCAAAAAAACAACGGCATTCCTTCTGTTTAAGGTTTTTAATAGCCAAACAAGCGTTGCATTTTCTATATCAGTGCAACATGACTAATGTGAGCAATCTACACTCAGGCATCCACAGTCAAATTGTGTAAAATTTGACGGTTTTGTGAATGAAAGTAGCCTACATTTTTTCATTCACATTTAAAAAAAAACGTACAATGGCCCAATTCCATTTGACCCAACTACAACAGCAGAATCCCAGCTTAATCCCAAACCCACACAGCCAATGAAAACACAGGGCTCACCACCAACAAGCCACCGACGGCCAAAATCAAACGTGGAGGACTGACCTCCCGTTGCTCACACGAATCGGCACTAATCTCAAACCTTCACAACCTTCCACGTTTCCCAGACTGCATCAGGGCACATTTTTTGTAGACGTGGGCTGTTTGAGTCACAAGCACAGAGGCACACGCTGATCTGACACTGTGCTACCATAGATGTCGCGCTCGCACTGTGGGGAGTCAGCAGGAGAAAGCCGCAGCCCAGGAAGGTGCATTAGCTGATTTTTTCTCCCCCTCTCGGCCCGATGCAGCAACAGTGCTGTGTACACAGGACCCGGGAATCAATAAGCAGGCATTCATTATTCAGACAGACATCAAGGTGCATCTGCTGGGCTCTGTGTGCGGCGGCAGCAGCGTGGGTGTGTGGCGGTGGCCAAGGCTCCCGCACACGGGCGAATCTCCCTCTCTTTCTCTCTGTCTCTCTCCATCTCTCTCTCTCTCTCTCTCTCTCTCTCTCTCTCTCTCTCTCTCTCTCTCCTCTCTCTCTCTCTCTCTGTCTCTCTCTCTCTGTCTCTGTCTCTCTCTCCATCTCTCTCTCTCTCTCTGTCTCTCCCCATCTCTCTCTCTCTCTGTCTCTCTCTCTTTCTCTCCCTCTCTCCGTCTCTCTCTCCATCTCTCTCTCTCTCTGTCTCTCCCCATCTCTCTCTCTGTCTCTCTCCATCTCTCTCTACCTCTCCATCTTTCTCTCTCTCTCTGTGTCTCTCTCTTTCTCTCTCTCTCTGTCTCTCTTTCTCTCTCTCTCTCTCCATCTCTCTGTCTCTCTCTCTCTCCATCTCTCTCTACCTCTCCATCTCTCCATCTCTCTCTCTGTGTTTCTCTCCCTCTGTCCCTCCAACTCTGGGATCCTCCAGCCCCTGTAACAGGGATGGGACGGGACGGGACAGGACGGGACAGAGGGCCCGTTTCCTGTGCCGACAGCCTGTCTGATGCCGTTACGACCTTAGGGTCCCCACGCTGCCCGTGAGGTCGGCCCGACTGGTGCGGGCGGGGTGGGGGAGGGGAGCGCGGGGAGGAGAGGGAGCGTTCAGAGGAGGCGCCGTGCCCCTCCTCAACTGCCCCCCCCCTCCCCCCCGCCCCCATGGACACGGGACGGGGGCACACGTTCCGTTATGCGGGCAACCTTTTCCCTTCACAAAGAAGAGGAGGAGGAGGAGGAGGAGGGAGGAGGTAGAGGAGTGGTCCAGCGCCACGTGAGAGCACATCCCTGGCAACAGTTCCCATAGCAACAAGCAGCATCTTGGCGGAGAGCAGCCTATCCGATGACGGCTCCGCAGAGCGTGGAATCCACCATTTGGTGAGGAGGACGGCGCCAGCGACCTGAACGTTTTAATAATAAATACCGCACCGGAGAATTGCGCTAACGCGAACTAGCACCTGACAAACAAACACCGAGGAAGTCACCTCACTTCATATCACCGGCCCACTGCTTTATTTATTTAAAAGTGTGCAGCACAAAGTGAACACCTTTAATAGCAGAGAAGCATAAGACTGATAACCAGGCCTGCCTTTCATAGTCAATAAAGGCAGTGCAATCTGTGGGCTCCAGCTCTGGTGCGGCTGGATTGAGACGCAACGCGAGGCTCAGCTCAGCTCATTAAATTACAGCCAACAGACTTTTTACATCTTTGAAGGCAAGCGCAAATTTACTATGACAACGGCTGTCAACTGTGTTTTCCAGCTGTTACAGTTATATCCGGGAGAACACAAATCACCTGCGGCAGCTGGGGAGACTGCCGTCCAATCAGGGTCCACTTTCCATCTCGAACCCGATACCCACTCACTACTTGACCTACAAAAAAAAATAAAAATAATAAATGAGAATATATAACACGCTGTACTACATTGTATAAGATCTATTTTGGAAGCGGAAGCGGGCACTTTGCTTACCGAGGCGGTGAGTGTGGGTCCTGAAGGCGAAGGCGTACATCGGGTAGGACCTGTACGTGCAGGCGATGTCTGCGTTTGTAACTATTTAAAAAAAAAAAAGAAAAAGCAGATTTCACAGTAATTAGAGCTTTCCACTTGTACCCCGCAAGGGTCTCATCCAGCGATGGTATTAATGAACAAACACGCTCGCAGAATTACTGTTCCATTGTCAGCGCAGCAGCTGAATTGAGTGTACTCGGGAACCTGAAATCGATCCTTAAACTAAATGTGAAAATTTGTCACGTTGCAAGCACACGCCGGAGTGTTCGCTAAACAGCTGTCAGGGCCGCAGGCGAGCACAGAAATGAAAGGCCCCGCAATATTTTGCGACGATATCGGCGAAAACGAAAGCACGAACATAAAGGGTAATCACGGCAAACGACCCCCTGCGATGACACACCCCTGCTTCTGAGGGCAGAAGCAGGACGAGGCCTTATGAGCGGGAGGGAGCAGATCGCACGCTCCGGAGCCACATAATCCCCCAGCCCCGTTCCCTCTCCCGCACGGCTAGTGATCACAGAGCGAACCTCCCTCCGAAAACAGCCTGACAGACAGACCGGGCCCCGTCCAGCTCGGGCGGGGCCCACGCAGAGCGGCGGAGTGGCGGGAAACGAAGGCGGAATTGGGCCTCGGGCAGGCGCCCCTCCCCCAGAGTCACGCGCCCAGAAAGACCAGCCGAGCCGAAACGCATCAGCGCCCCCTCAAACCCGTTAGAATACCTCTCCACGATTGAAAGGCTTTTGAAAGGAGGCAGCCGGTTGACTGGACTGGACCATTACTTTTTGCAGCTGTTGACCCTCCCTCTCCCCCAACCCCCACCTCCCCCCTCTCCCAGCCCCCCCTTCCTCCCCACCTGCCCCCTCTCCCCCCACACCTCCCTCTCCCACCTTCCCCACCTCCTCCCCCTGCTTCCCCCACCCCTCCCTCTCCCTCCCTCCCCACCTCTCCCTCTCCCCCCACCCCTCCCTCTCCCCCCCCCTCTCCCCCCCCCCCCCCCCCCCCCTCCCTCTCCCCCCCCCTCTCCCTCCTTCCCCCCTCCCCCCTCTCCTTCCCTCCCTCCCCACATCACCTATAAGGGGCATAATAACCCCTGTACTCACCTTTCTTCCCAGGTGGAATGACAGTGTCCACAGACATCATGAGATACATGCCAGCAACAAAGGGCTGTCTGGAAGAACACACAACACACACACACACGCACATCAGTGCCATTACAACAGAGCACACACACATATTCATTACATCAGCACCATTAGTCATTGCATATCAAGCCTGGCCAGGGACCCCCCTACAGCACCTTAAAGAACCCCCTGTTGAAAGACTAGGACTGGGATATCAGTAACATTTCTGCAGGACACTATTTTCACAGATATTCATGCAATTATACAGTTTTTTTTTTTGGTTAGCAAAATTCTCCTCAGGGATGTGGAGGAGTGTTTTAAAATTTCTCCAGGAAACAGAGAATAGCAAAGCGGTATGCAGGGGTTGTACTCGAGCCGGGGTGGGGGGGGGGGGGGGGGGGGGGCAGGACTAACCACACACCGGTCACATTGATCTACGGGACATTCAATCCTCGGAGCGACTCTTTTTGTCAAAACTGACACAGACCGTCATAGAAAACGACACCCGTGGCCAATAACAAGTGAGACCACAAGCACCGGCAACAGAGCTCATCACCCAAAACAGACTGAGCCGCTTCACAAACTGATATTTACTGCACAAACACTTACAACTGGCATCATACCAACCAAAACATGGCTTTCCCTTCTTAGCTAAACGCTGTGACTGGGTAAAATGGTTTTTGGCGAGTCGCCGATAACACACAATAGCTCCGCCCATTTCATAGTTTCCACAAGACCTCGCCGTCCTCTCTCAGCTCCTCAGAACCGCCGAAATTAGAACCGCCCCTAACCCCACAAACATGGAGGGCACATTTTAAAACGCCTGCATGAGCTTAAGTATCTGACTTTAAGCCTCCTTCTCCTTCTCCTTCTCCGGAGGCCCAGGAAACGTGGCTGCTAATGACTGCGCGACTGCAGCTCATCGCCTCAGAAACAACACTTGTGACTGTAAGTATCTATCGACGAACGCGCGCCCTCGAACCGCCCGACGCCGCCAGGAACGCCCACGGCGACTGCCTCAGCCTCCCGGGCGTAATGACAAATAGATTTCCCATAATTGCCGCTCCCCGAAGTTCTCTCGCAGTGACATCGCAGAGCTGCGCAGACCGCCTCTCGCTCCTGAGCCCTCCTCCTCCTCCTCCTCCTCCTCATGGAAGCTCGTTTCACAGCGTACTTTACTGCACTCCCCCCCCCCCCCCCCCCCCCCACCCCACCCCACCCCTGTTAGACCCCACACCCCCGCCCCCGTCAAGACCTTATCGCGGCGACCAGAAATAGCCCGGATCGTTCGGAGAACAAAACACCGCCCTGAAATATGCCTCTCGCTGCACAGCAGCCCAAAAAACCTTGAATCATCTCAGGGCACAGCATTGATCAAAAGGTTATGAGGCAGAACAATAACACTGCAGCCAATGAATCCTTCAGCACAGGCCTTTTTGGGACAAACAGGAAGTCGTTGAGAAAACTACAACTCAAAATGGCTGCAAACTTCTTGCGATGGATGTTTTCTTAACTCTGGTTAACTGGTGTACACCACAGGCAGGGGTAATACTATTCAGTTCACAGGTTTTTCCCACATAAGCCAACTGAAATTTCACAGTCTTCATTAACTCACTCCATTCACTGAGATAATATTATCATAACGTTAGTAAGCCGTCAGTGTGCTTTTAAATGCGAAAACAAATTCTATAGTGGTTTTTTTTTCTGTAAGACACTACCTGTGACCAATTCTCATTGTACTGGTCCATGCCTAGCGCAAACGAGCCGGAAACAGACACCATTTTCCCCACTCACTCACACTAAAAAGGGCCCAGGACAGTTTCAGCAGAGAAAGCAGGCTATTGGCTTTTATTTAATTAGCGACAGTGTGTGGCTACGCTTCTGGCAGGGCTTCTGCTCCACTCCTGAGGCATCGGCCTGTCCGTCAGCTGCAAGCCGCCGCCCCCAACCCCGCCTCCAAAGAACAATGTTCCACAATGAGGAAGCAGCAGTAATGCAATGAGCCTGTGGCCTCCTTCTCTCAGTTATAAATGACCCTAATACACGCTCTGCGATGCCTGCCCCAGAGGACCCGAGGGGGAAAAATATAAAATGGTGAACGTGGGGGGTACTTACGGTTTGGAAGTCATTCTTAAGGTTAGTCCTGAGCAGTCTCTATGGTGGTCTGAAAAATATAAAAAATGGTTTTTTTCATCGGAGTCACATCACAAATTATTAATGCAGTCGCCCATTTGCAAGAGTCGCACCTGAACTAAATTCTGTCATTTACCCTCCCCCCCCCTCCCCCCAGACTCTGCCTATCCCACCGAAGCGTACCCAGCAGATATCCCGTAACTGTCAGTTAAACGCAGCGCTTCAACGCGCTTATTTAACCCGCTCTCACACACACACACACACACGCCGGGGTGCAGCGGCTGTCCAGGGGACCGTGATTAATGCCGAAGCGCCTTTTCCTCAGGCCTCGGAATCTGAATGGAATTCCCAGATTCCCAGATTCCCAGACCCGTGCCGTCGAGCGCAAATCCCGGTCGGGTTCACGCGGTCCCTGAGGACGGCTAACGCGCGCGGTCCCCAGGGGCTTGACGGACAGCTCGTTTTTACGGGTCTAACGTGCTGTATCTGCGCTGTGAGAATTGGGCGCGGGGGGGAGCAGAGAACAGAGAGGGCTGGGGAAGGACTGGGGTTGCACAGGAGCAGGAGGAGGAGGATGATGATGATGATGATGACAAATCAATCTCATCTCGGCGCTCCGCGCGAGCGAACCTTCACCCTACAGAATGCCACGCCCACTCACTCAATTAAAATAGGGGAGAGGTGCATTGTGGGGAGCCTAAGTTCCCCCGCACCACAGCTACCCCTCTGCACACGGTCTCTAACCACACACCACTATCAGAAAGACCTTCACGCTCAGTATTGCTGCTGTTGTTTTTACTGTAGCTAATGCTGCCATTATTTGTATTACTGTCAGCATTATGACTAATATAATGCGCATTTACATCAGTATTGCCAGTGTTATCACAGTCATTATTATGTAGCCCTGTGGACCCAGCACATTAAGACAATGAAAGTGCCTTCAGGAAGCTGATCTTCTTTTTAACCACAGTACTGTGCTATACTATCAACTGTGCTGTAGCACTGTTACCAAAACATAAGAAAAAAACTCATGAAATGAATTAATTAATAAAATGAAAGCTACAATATCAATGCAGAATATTTCAGGGATTAGAATTTGTGAAAACACACTGACAGTGTGCAGCCCCAAAACACCCCAAGCATGGATAAGTGTGGGGACAGTGATGACATAATCCACATTCATATGGATGTACTATTATCTAAAGCATAGTCATTGTGTACAGTAAAAGGTTTTCTTTTTTTTAAAGAATCCACACAAAGTTCTTCCCAGGCCTAAAGAGGTTGTTGATTGAAAGGAAACCACAAAAACCTGCAAACAATGCGGTCCTCCAGAAATCGACTCTGAATTCAATATAATTACAGGTTTTCCCAATATCAATTTGAATTCTGTTTTGGTGCAGATGTTCCAATAATCAGCCAGGGGAAAGGAGGCAGCACCATTTCCTCAACCGTGCGTCCTGCCTGCAGCCTCTACGTTTTCCACGCGGTACGCGTTTTGCCCCCCGGTCCCTTACGGCACAGGAGAAACCCATTTACGGGGTGAACCGCTGCGGTGGCTGATTGAGCTGGGAGGCAAACGCCGGCACTCGTGTGCTCCCTGACAAACGCACCCTCACGGTGGGGGGGGGAAACTGTCTCAGGCTCACAGGAGCTCGACGGCACCCATCCGTTAGGACTGCGTTTGTGCGTTTCCGGGGAGAAAAAAAAAAAAAAAGAAGAAGAAAAAAAAGAGGAGTCGGAGCAGAATAGATCATTCTATCAGAGTGCCAGGTCATATTACTACAGCGCGCGGTTCTGAGCACAAATGATCATTACCATAATTAAGCCGCACCATAACAGTACGTGCAACAGGGGGAAAAAAACATGAACAATCTTTGTTTTTGTTTTTTTTTTTTTTTTTTTTTTTTTTTGAAAGCTCGTTAAATTAACGGCGAACACCTACCCTGGAAAGCGGCGACGTCCCCATAGTGAATTTGCAGCACAAAGTAAGTAATTCTGGAGTCGCCTCCGACTTTGAAGCCGACATCTGAAGAGGAAAAATAAGACAGGAACAGGAGGCGGCAATTACACTCGACTGCAGATAAACCCGCAAATCCCCGACAACTCCAAAGCCCTCGCTTGGCTCGAAGGATTACCTCTGGGCAACTTCGTGGGTGGAGCGTTTCTTGCCCAGGCGTAGATGATCTTCGCTTCATCTTCACAGGTTCCTTGATTCCCTCCGCAGTCCCTTTAGAGAGCAGACCGTGGAAAGCGTTTGAAATGCCTGCGACGTTCACGTTAGTGATCTGAACTGCTGTAAAATTAAAAATCCACAAATTCACGTCCAAAAACACAACTCCTTACAAGAGAGAGTGTTTTAAACAGATGAAACTGAGTCATTTTATTGCCGGTTATTTCCTGTCCACAAAGGGTTCGCACTTAATTCTGTGATGTTGGATCAGACCTGGGTCAAATACGTATTAGTTTTGGATTCAAATACTTTTCTGTGCTCTGTTGATCTTGCCTGGTGTAACTGAGCCTGCCAATATGACCAGAAGGTGGGGTTTGCACTTTTTGTGAGAGTATTTCATTGTTTCCAATACACCAGACAAGATCAGTAAAGCAAAGAAAAGCATCTGAATCCAAAACAAATAGGTATTTGACCCAGGTCTGTGATGACAGATGAGTTCTGAGAGCAGCACACAAACCTGTGAGCCACTCGACTTAACCTGGGCATTAAGGGCACTGCCATGGCAACCAGCTGAGAGTGACTTCACCCCAGTGAGTTACAGTAACGTACAGATCACACCCACACAAGGCGAGCACAACGCAGCTGCAATACCCACCTCTGTGCCCGCCTCACTCCAGGCAAGCCTGAACAAACCTCGGGCCTCAAACGTGCCGTAAATGCATTAGTGCGAATGCTGCATTATTTCACACGGGCTGTCCTCTGAGCAGCCGGTGCTGTGTTTCGGCAGAGCGAAAAGCTCGTCTGATCTGCAGTCACACGGCGTGGCCCATTTCCACCCCCCCCCCCCCCCCCCCCCCCCCCACCCCCCACCCCCCGCTGTTCTGCAGCTCTTTTGAAGCCTGGGGTTTGGGAGTCCCTCTTAACTTTGTGACAGCTTTCACACTCAAAATGCAAAGCACAATTTTTTGGGGGGGGGAACAATTCAACCCTCAAGCGGAATTAGCTTAGGCTTAAATTTTTTATGAAGACCGGCTGCATAAACTAAAGCTCTGGTGTCAATTTTCTTGAATGGACAAAACCATTTTTTAATAAATGCTGAAATAGCACTGAAGTGGCAAAATAAAAATAATTGGGGGAAAAAATGTGTATAATTGGGGGATTTAAAAAAAAAGAGAATAAAAACGTTGTTTTTTATCGACGTGTTTTCGGATGCTCACCAATTTCGCCAATGCCACCTGAATTAATGACACGTCAAAAAGAAAAATATTTACAAACCTTACATCAAAATTGCGCAAACGTTCTCAAAAGCAGTTTTTCAAATACAACCCAGAGGGAAGTTTCAAACCACAAAGAAACTTAAAATGGCACCAATCAGTCATGGAGCCAATAAAATAACATAAAACCACAGGCCTCCCACTGTCCTAACTGCCACAGTCAGGAGGAACGCGCACCCCACTCCCCTCCAATTTCACCAAGTCCCCTCCCCCCCCCTCCTCACCACACAGACTGAAAACAAGAATCCAGGGGGGCGGGGGACGGAGAGGGGAGGGGGGGGCGGAGTGTGTGCGCTCCCCAAGGGTCAGCTCAGAGAATCAGAGAACGCCCCCCGTCGCCGTCGCCGTCAGAAAATGGCAGCGGTTGCCATGGAAACAGGCGAGTTAACCGCGCTGCCGGGGGGCTTGCGGAGGCTCTCCTGCGCGCCCCGGCGACGCGGCTGGCTACCGCCGAGGCCGCGAGGGCAGAGCAGGCCCCGCAGCGAGGGGGGGGGGGGGGGGGGGTGTCACACGGACGGGACGGCCCGTGGCTTTTAGCGGCCGCGCCCTTCGCTGGGGGGGGCTCACGGCGCTCTGTGTGTCGCCGTTTCGGGCCCGGCGGCGGCCCCACCTGAGCGTCTGCACAGAAGCGCGCGGCACGATGCTCACGGGCAACGTGAAATTACCGTGAAACAAAAACCGGTGCTCTGTGCTCGCTCCAATCGCTGGCTCAGTGTTCCTGTCCCCCTCCACACCCCCCCAACCGCGTTTATTCAATGAGTCTCGCACACAATGCGCTCAAACAAACACCAGCTCAAGGTTGCTCTTCTGCCCCAGCCTGTCGTGACTCAAACCGCACGTGAATTCCCAGTTTTACTCCATCTTGCTCAATAAAACCGCATTGGGTACAAAAAAAAAACAAAAACCAAAAAAAAAAAGGTTTATATAATGCAGATTCTTAGGGGAAGTAAGTTCTCACCAAGTTCTCGCATATGCTGAAAAACAAGAGGCAGTGAATCAGCAGAGGACATTAGGCGCGTCTCCCCTGTGAAGCGGGAGTTTGAGTGTTTGGCGGGGTAAGGCATATTTGGCGGGGTAACGCACCAGTAGCCGGAGGCGGAGAAGGGCTCCCTGCAGCCGTACAGGAGCATGTGATGCGCGGTGTCCATGGTGGCATGAGGCACAAAGTCCACTGGGAGGGGAGAGGAGAGAGAGAGAGAGAACAGCGCTGTGAAATGAGCCATTTTCTGCATCATAATCACACAGTGTCCGCCCCTGCGCTGTACATCAGCCATGCAAACGCTCTGCTCCAAAAACCCACGGGACGGGCCCGATTCAGCACAGTGTCTGCCCCTACGCTCGAAATTAGCCATGCAAATGCTCCGCTGCTCCAAACGCTCGCCTGTTTCAAATCAGCCCCCGCCAGACAGTAATGCTGTGGTGTGTGTGTAAATTCTCGCGTGAGTGTGCTGCCAAATCCGCGGGATGTGGCCTGTTTCAAAGGCGTGCGTGTGCGCCCCCGCCAGCCCGTGGTGTGTTGTGTGTGTGCGCGTGTGTGTAATGACTGTGTGTGCGCGTGTGTGTGTGTGACTGCGCCACAAACTCCCAGCAGCTCCTTTCACTCCAGATTTGAGTTCTGGTGAGGATCCCAGTTCTGAGAATATATAAATTAAACAAACAAAACATGAAAAAACCCAAAAAGAAAAAAAACCAAACTGTGTCCAGGCCAAGCAATGCGATTTTTTGTGCAAATAAAACGCAATGGGAGAGGCTTATAAATGTGAAATTGTGTAAAAAAAAAAAAAAAAAAAAAAAAGAAGAAATTATAAATTTAAGAGGCATAGCAAGCGAGCAGGCGCTAATGAACCTGCCCGATACCAGGGATGGGGGGAGGGGGGGCAGAATGATAGACAGATAGCCCATACACTCTCCATATGGGGGGGGATGGGGGGGGGGATGGGGGCAGAATGATGGACAGATAGCCCATACACTCTCCATATGGGGGGGGGGGTGGGGGGCAGAATGATGGACAGATAGCCAATACGCTCTCCATATGAAAGTGATGGACACCTCCGGGAGCAGCCATGCATTCTCACAACATCGCATCTGGAGGATGAATAATGTATCAGGTTCTCTGAAAGCAGGCGGCGGCGTGTGTGTGTGTGTGTGTGTGTGTGTGTGACAGAGTGTGAGTGTGTGTGTGAGAGAGAGAGAGAGTGTGTGTGTGTGTGTGTGCGCGAGTGTGTGTGTGAGAGAGAGAGAGAGTGTGTGTGTGTGTGTGAGAGAGTGTGTGTGTGTGCACAGTGTGTGTGTGAGTCAGAGTGTGTGTGTGTGTGTGTGTGTGTGTGTGTGCGTGCGTAGTGTGTGTGTGAGTGAGAGTGTGTGTGTGTGTGTGTGTGTGTGTGTGAGAGTGTGAGTGTGTGTGTGTGTGCGCGTGTGAGAGAGAGAGTGTGTGTGTGTGTGTGCACAGTGTGTGTGTGAGTCAGAGTGTGTGTGTGTGTGTGTGTGTGTGTGAGTGAGAGAGTGTGAGTGTGAGAGAGAGAGTGTGTGTGTGTGTGTGTGTGTGTGTGTGAGTGAGAGAGTGTGTGTGTGTGTGTGTGTGCGTGCGCAGTGTGTGTGTGAGTGAGTGAGAGTGAGTGTGTGTGTGTGTGTGTGTGTGTGTGTGTGTGTGTGCGTGTGTGTGTGTGTGTGTGTGAAAGAGGGAGAGCGCATGTGTGTGTATGTGCTCATTCCAGCGTTAAAGGCTTCCAGGGTTAATTGTAAGGGGGGGTCGGGGTTTGTCTGAGCTCTGTATACCCCCCATATCATGCTTCCTTAATACCACATCTCTCCCAGACAAACTCCACCCCAAATAACAACAATCTCCTTTCCTTAAAATCACTTCACTCATCATACATTTTTTAATGATCTTTTTTATTTTTTATTTTTTTAAACGCAGGTACGGTCCATGGATGAATAAAAAAACGGGGGGGGGGGGGGGTCAGGCCGGTGAATCTTCCGCTGTGAGCCCCAGACTGGCGTTTCCCGCCGAAACAGAACAGCTGCGGAGAGTCCAGCAATTAGCGAGCGAATGTACCGCCATTAATCACTGCCAGGGGGGGAGAGAGAGAGAGACGCCTCCCCCCGGCGACACCGGACGCGGGTACGAGGCAGCGAGGGGATGGCGCCATCTTTTTAACGCCGCTGGCGCTCCCAGCCAGGGGGGAATCCCAGCAGCCACTGCTGCGAGAGAAACCACGACGCCTCGCGCTCTCCCGCCCCCGTCGACGGGCTCGTCGAGTCTGACACCGTCTCCCGGGGCAACAGAACTTCCTTCTTTTCTTTTCCCTGGAAATGCTGTTTGTGTGAAACATCTGGCATAACTCCAGCTGCTCCAGCTCACGGGTTATTACAGCAGAAATGTCTCGACATCAGACACCGATACTGAAGGAGGAAGCCGTCGCGCGCTTAATCAATGTCCACTTCCTGCTCCAAGTGTAGGCGTATCGACCATTCGTTCTCTATTAAAAGTTGGCAAATATTTGGCCAAAGTTTGCATCATCAAAACTGCCGCCTCCAATGCAATGGGTGCACCGGTCCGGTCTGCATCCTGGTTTTTGTTCCAACCGGTCACCCTAGTTTTAGTTGTCTGACAGCTGTATAAACTATTCACACCTATACTGGAGCTCAGTAAAATCTGAACTTGCAGTCTGCGGCTGTACCAGAGGCTTATACAAAAGTCAGAACAAGATATGATTGAGCCAATTAAATCATTAAGAGCAGAAGTTGCCACAAAATCCTGAAACGGACCGGCCCCTGTTCACCCCCTGCTCTAACATGAGGAACTATGATTGAAACATCACCTTCTCAAGAGTCCAACCCCTCCTACTGTTAACAGGTTTATTCCATGCAGAAAACTGATCACAAATCCCAAAATATATACAAACATGAACACATGGCTGCACCCTTTCCTCAGCCTGATGTAATTAACAATGAGAAAATGGAGAGCTATGCTTTTGACTGCACAGGGACTTATTAGAGACCAACTTATTCATCCGAGCTGAAAATAAATCAAACACAGCCATCAGCATTATTACAATAATCCCTTGTAAGTAATTTGCAGGATTTAATAAAAATGTGCTCTTTTTTGCAGGGGGGCACCCGTACCCTTCACCGCACTCCCTAATTCCGTCCCAGGGTGCGTTCACGGTAATTGCCTTAAATGTGCGAGAGGCAAAGCTCTGATATTTAGGCAGCGTTTGCAGGTGAAAAGCCCGGAACGCATTCGCATCGCGTCTGAGCGCGGAGGCTGTCACAGACATCGCTCGCTTAATTACGCTGGCTAAGCTCTTTTCCCCCGTCTAAAAACAAACGCTATCCGTTTCAGCCGGTCTGTTCAAGTGCAAAGGGAGAGAGGGAGAGGAGGAGTGGAGAGGGAGAGGAGGAGTGGAGAGGGAGAGAGGGAAAGGAGGAGTGGAGAGGGAGAGAGGGAGTGCACAGGGAGGAGTGGAGAGGGAGAGGATGAGTGGAGAGGGAGAGAGGGAAAGGAGGAGTGGAGAGGCAGAGAGGGAAAAGATGAGTGCACAGGGAGGAGTGCAGAGGGGAGAAGTTATTACAAAGGATGCAAACAGAGTAATGCATGTTGCTTTGGGAGAAAGGGCCTGCTGGCAGACAGGGCCAGGAGGCGGGGCCTGCCGGAGACAGGGCCAGGAGGCGGGGCCTGCTGCAGACAGGGCCAGGAGGCGGGGCCTGCTGCAGACAGGGCCAGGAGGCGGGGCCTGCTGCAGACAGGGCCAGGAGGCGGGGCCTGCTGGAGAAAGGGCCAGGAGGCGGGGCCTGCTGCAGACAGGGCCAGGAGGCGGGGCCTGCTGGAGACAGGGCCAGGAGGCGGGGCCTGCTGGAGACAGGGCCAGGAGGCGGGGCCTAATGAAGAAAGGGCCAGGAGGCGGGGCCTAATGGCACTTGATGCTCTCCCTGCAGCTGATGTCCAACAGCTGATCAGGGCAGACGCTGTCACCTGTGATGAATGAGTGTGGAGCTGCTAGAGTGGGTTACGCACACACACAGGCAGGCACACACGCACGCACCCACGCACGCATGCACACAGACAGGCACACACACACGCGCACACACACACGCACACGCACACGCAGGCACACACACACAGACACACGCACGCACGCACGCACGCACACACACACACACACACAGGCACACACACACATGCACGCCCTTACCCATCACACTGTATAAATGCAGGGTAATTATGAGCCTACTATTTTTTCCTCTGCTTTCTTTATTGTATTCCCAATATTAGATTTTTGGTTTCATTATTCTTATTCTGTTGTGGCTTTGATACACCAAGAATAACACCAATGTGTGAAAAATGTGTGAAAAATTTATTTTTTTGCATGTTTGAACAAATTTAAAGAATAATAATATGAAATTATCACAGAAAGGGCAAAATATTTAATTAAATTCCTGTATTTTGAATTTTCCAAAATGGCTATTAACAGAACAACAGAAGAGAAAACCGTTGTGTGTGCATTAATGCTCGTTTTACACACAGATGCCTGTTTTAGCTTGTTTAGCTAGCTCCAGCTCCAGACAGCCAGCAGCCATGCGCAGATCTGCGAGGCTGCAGCTGAGCTGCGTGTGACTCAGGCTCTCTCAGCGCACGCAGGCATTCCGCACTGCAGCCGGGGGTTTGGGTCCCAGAAGGGCCACTTCCTGCTCTCTCTCCGTTCTCCTCTCCATCCGTTACCTCTCCGCTTTTTCCCCAAGTAAATAAAACAGAAGACACATAAAGCAGAGGGGGACCGCTCGTTCGCCTCGAAACAAAACAAAAAACTGAGTTCTGAGTTAGCTACAAAACATTCTATGTGCGTACAGCACAGGCGTTCTGACCATGCGCTGTGTGTTTCGCTTTCATTTTCACTCTGATTGCTGATGAATTTCTGATGAATGCAGTTTCCCCGCGTTCTCTTCCTGTGCGCCTGACAGACCAGAAACTGTCCAGAAAATTACACCACAAAAATTTCCCCAAATTCGCACGATAAGATAAGAGAGCGCTCCAGAATGTTCTCCTGGCTGCGCACAGCACAGCTGTAGGGGAGGGGAGCTGCCCTTTCCCCAAAAACAAAGCATCTCTCCTCTCAGGGAAATCTGGGGCCTGCAGTTATTCCGTCACGCGCGGCCAAACATGGACGCCCCAGAAAAAGCCCAGGGGGGACCTGGCAGGGAAACGTCTCCCGGCTCTGGATGAGCACAGTTTACAAACACACCTGATTGGCCGAGGCCATTATGCGTTTCCTGTGGGGAAAGCCATCTGGCCGGCCCTCACTCGATTAGACACGGGAGAGAGATTCCGCCGGCGCGGCGCTCCGATTAGCGTTCCGACACGGAGAGCCGAGCCGGAATTCCCGAAATTCCCACTTGTTCGGGCACGTCGGCAGCTGTCCGCACGGACGGCACGACCGAGTCCCCGGGATTAGCTTTCACAGATATTAATGTTTGCACAGTGATTATGTGGCTTTCAGGAATACTTTAGTCACTGCGACATACAGCACACAGATCTCTGGCTGTGTCTTTTTATGATATCGCTGCCTCGCTCTTTTTAGAAACTAGATTAAATACTACTTAGCTAGTTCTATGAACCAATACCACTTTTTGGTGAAATTATAAAGCAAACTTGTCAACCTTCAAGAAAATGTATTAAAATTCCTTTCTGCTTGTGCTGTCACTTTCTTGACAAAGTGCATAGTCTACAGTCTCTGAACTGTAATATCTTTGATATTAGAAAATTACAAGCTGCTGTGAAATTCTTTGGCACAATGCAGGAAGTTCAGGAAATAAAAGACCGGGTAAAGAATGCATTAATTTTTTTCTGTAAAAAATGGTAGATACACACATGTGCGCTCCAGGTACATATCGGGGGTAGCATAACTCAGGCTGGGCTATCAGATCTGGCCGCCTAGTCACCCAGAGGACTAACCGCATTGATTTATGACCTGTCCACTCCCGACTTCAACAAGCGGTACGTGCATTATTCAAATATCAGGTTTGTAAACAGACCGTGAGCGCAAATAATTGGTCGAAAGGCCCCCGCGTGATTATCCGTCTCCATTATCGTTCCTCCCCGGCACACACACTAGCAGGGTCAGCCATCTATCCAGGTGACAACATGCACGCCTGGTGGACTCTGGAATTATGGCAAAGTACATCACTTGCTCCAAAACAAAGTGACACATTAAACATATTAAATTACTTTAGTGTTCACTTTGACAGCTCTAAAAAAAAAAATAAAAAAAAAATACAATTTCCTTTCGATGAAAAGTCTGTAATTTCTTAAGCACGAGAGGTGGACAGGTTTAGGCCGTCCAGGAATGGACATTCATTTCAAGCTCACTTCCGATTGGCCGTACAATAAACAGCAATGTCACTCACTGGCTAAATTCTAACTCATCATGATAGGTAAGCAACAGTCACCAGAAGGCCAACAGGCCAAATCCTTCGGCAATAGAGAGTTTAAGAACTACGCTGCTTTCAGGCTGGAAAAACCTAATTTTAAATTACAACCGAGTCATAGGCTGAACATTACTGCATTTTATTTCATTCTTTATGCATAGCTTTTTAAAAAATAAATCAATAAATGATGATTATTTTGATTGCACAGGGTCTTCACAGAGGAAGTGTTTGTACTTGTCAATTATAGTAAAAGAGGAAGAGCATAATCAGCAGAACCACAGACCCTCCATTGCAGCTCTGAATACAGAGCAAAAGATCTGTCCACGGGACACATGAGGAGGGAACAACAGGGAGTCTGCAAAATGGAGAACACCTTTCTCTACCCAAACTACACAACTGCTTTCACACAACGCCTTTCTCTACCCAAACTACACAACTGCTTTCACACAACGCCTTTCTCTACCCAAACTACACAACTGCGTTCACACAACGCCTTTCTCTACCCAAACTACACAACTGCTTTCACACAACGCCTTTCTCTACCCAAACTACACAACTGCTTTCACACAACTCCTTTCTCTACCCAAACTACACAACTGCTTTCACACAACACCTTTCTCTACCCAAACTACACAACTGCTTTCACACAACGCCTTTCTCTACCCAAACTACGCAACTGCTTTCACACAACACCTTTCTCTACCCAAACTACACAACTGCTTTCACACAACGCCTTTCTCTACCCAAACTACACAACTGCTTTCACACAACACCTTTCTCTACCCAAACTACACAACTGCTTTCACACAACGCCTTTCTCTACCCAAACTACACAACTGCTTTCACACAACTCCTTTCTCTACCCAAACTACACAACTGCTTTCACACAACACCTTTCTCTACCCAAACTACACAACTGCTTTCACACAACGCCTTTCTCTACCCAAACTACACAACTGCTTTCACACAACGCCTTTCTCTACCCAAACTACACAACTGCGTTCACACAACGCCTTTCTCTACCCAAACTACACAACTGCTTTCACACAACGCCTTTCTCTACCCAAACTACACAACTGCTTTCACACAACTCCTTTCTCTACCCAACTACACAACTGCTTTCACACAACACCTTTCTCTACCCAAACTACACAACTGCTTTCACACAACGCCTTTTCTACTAACCCAAACTACGCAACTGCTTTCACACAACACCTTTCTCTACCCAAACTACACAACTGCTTTCACACAACACCTTTCTCTACCCAAACTACACAACTGCTTTCACACAACGCCTTTCTCTACCCAAACTACGCAACTGCTTTCACACAACACCTTTCTCTACCCAAACTACACAACTGCTTTCACACAGAACACTCCCAGCACCAAGACACACTTCACACTGGAGGCTCTCTTGGAACTGCCTGCTCAAATTCTAATAATTTATCGGGTTTTTTGTTGTTGTTGTTTTTTCAAACGTCAGCCACTGGCATCAGCTGATTTTATTTTTGGGGGGGGGGGGTTTGTTTAGTCCTCAGGTTTTGATTTCCATTCGAGGCCCCGGTAGGCAGGTTTTTTTTTCCTCTTCTTTTTTCACAGTGACGGAACCTTCTCCTGGGTTCTTGTTCTTCTGTTGTTCTTTTTTCAAACGAGTGCCACTGGCATCATTCGAGGTGCCACTCTTTATCCATTCGAGGCCCCAGTTGGTAGGTAGGTTTTTTTCTCTCTCTCTTTTCTCTCTCTCTCAGTGACGGAACCTTCTCCTGGGTTCCGTGTTCTATTCCTGGCGCTGGCCGTGACGAGCGCAGAAGAGAGAGACGTTCGCTCGGCGCGGCTGCGGCGGCGTCAGGAGTGATTCACCTCCCCGCGCGCTCCAGCCCGACCGGGCCGACAGAGACAGGGCTCGCCGCTCGCCGCACAGTGACGGGATGATCACGAAATTAAGAGAGACGCCGTCACAGAGCGCAAGCTGCTACACGCCCACTCCCATCACATCCACCCCACATCCATCACATCCATCCCGCTCCCATCACATCCACCCCACATCCATCACATCCATCCCTCTCCCATTACATCCACCCCTCTCCCATCACATCCATCCCGCTCCCATCACATCCATCCCTCTCCCATTACATCCACCCCTCTCCCATCACATCCATCCCGCTCCCATCATATCCATCCCGCTCCCATCACATCCTTCCCACATTCATCACATCCATCCCTCTCCCATTACATCCCATCCCCGCTCCCATCACATCCATCCCTCTCCCATTACATCCACCCCTCTCCCATCACATCCATCCCGCTCCCATCACATCCATCCCTCTCCCATTACATCCACCCCTCTCCCATCACATCCATCCCGCTCCCATCACATCCATCCCTCTCCCATTACATCCACCCCTCTCCCATCACATCCATCCCGCTCCCATCACATCCATCCCTCTCCCATTACATCCACCCCTCTCCCATCACATCCATCCCACTCCCATCACATCCACCCCGCTCCCATCACATTCATCCCGCATCCATCACATCCATCCCGCTCCCATCACATCCATTCTGCTCCCATCTCATCCATCCCGCTCCCATCAAAACCAACCCGCTCCCATCACATCCATCCAACTCCCATCACATCACATCCATCCCGCTCCCATCACATTCACCCCGCTCCCATCACATCCATCCCACTGCCATCAAAATCCCACTCCAGCCCACTCCCATCAAATCCATCCGGAGCCATCTTTCTTTCTCTTTAAAGGAAGAAACCATTTTTAAAAATATATAAGCGGCACTAAGCTACTTTACACCACAGAACAAATATGCGCATACAGATGGTGCCGCTGAGTTTTTCAGGGTGCCGACAGGAGATGATCTATGGCGGTGTCAGTTTGGCGGCTTTCTTTGGCTTTCTTCACCGACACGGCGCTTGTCAAGTATGATTTAACGGCCTTGAAATGTACTTTTCCTTCATTGTATCGCCCGTGACAGCTAATGGAGGAGCTAATCTCGAGCAGGCCCGAGCTGAACAAACAGGGCCTTCTTCCCTCAAACACGCTGGCGGTCGTGGAAGAGCGTCTTCGCCAAAAGGGGGTCAGCGTGTTCCTGTGGGAGCCGTCCAAACTCCCGGTGCTCTTATGAAGAGAGGGTTGCCCACGGCAACAGCAATCTCACCTCAAAATGATTCAGGACTTCGAGCACTCTTAACAACAGCAATATTCATGTGAAACTGAGCTCATTCGGCGAAAGCAGTACTCCAGTCACGCCATGGAAGGACACCCAACAACTCCATTCCAACACGGTCAGGGGCCAGATTTAGATTTTGTTTTTCTTTCTTTTCTTTAGCAAAAATCCTGAACCTTCTTCTGACTGCTGAACTAAATTTTTTTTTTTGCAGCACTGGCCCGCACCTTACAGTCCCTTAACGTCACCGCGGTGACGGAATACGCCACCGTTTCTGTAAGAGGGGCGGTCGGAAACGGGGAGAGAATATTTTAAAAAACGAGAGGAGGAACAGGCCGTGGCCCGTCGAGGATACTCACCTACGTAGGACTCCCTCCCCGTGGGCACCGGGACGGCCACGCACAAGTACGACTCCGACTGCAACGACACAAGAGGGCCCGTCAGAAACCCCCCTTGGGGACCCCCGCTTTAATTACCCCGTCTGGAAGAGCGTTCGTTTCTCAAAACGCCGCCCGACAGCCCCGGGAGCCTGTTAATTATTCCGTCAGACAGCAGAGCTCCAGCCCTGCGTTGTTTACCCATCAACCCATTCACAAGAGCAGCTACTTATATATGTATCTGTACCCAGACGTGTTCATCCATCAACTCCTTCATTAGAAAAGCCACTTGCATATGTATTTGTACCCAGACATTTTAAAATACAGTCACTATTACACATGAAACTAACACATCTATTATTGAACCGCATGCACGCATTTAAAAATGCTGATACAGCAATATTGTGACTCGACAATTCATTTATTGATACAGCAATTGCCATACAAATATGTTTATGGTTGTTTTACATTTATATGAACCATGCACATTTGTGTTAACAATGAGGTGTTGATTTCAGTTTAAGAGAGAAAACAAAATGCATTCAAAACCATTTTCTTTGTAATGTACTGTGTGGGAGCTCACTGAAACTATATTGTTTTGTTCGTCTTGTCTGGCATTTCATGGTATTTATTTATTTTTATTACTTTTACTGCTCACAATAAAGAACTGTTGTACTCAGTGTTGTTTTCCTCAATATCATTAAATTTGGTTTAAAAAAACCCTTTCAGAATCGTGTAGAGATATGTACTGTATCGGGATATGTAGTATATAGTGTATTGGGATATGTACTATGTCTTGTATTGGGATGTGTATTTTGTCTTGTATTGGGATATGTACTGTATCGTGAGGCACCTGACAATACCCAGCCCTAATATTCAGACAAACACACAATGTTTAATCTCTGTTTGCTCAAACCAGGCAGGAACCCAACAGGCAGCAGCGTCAGTAACCTGGTTTATTGGTCAGCGGTGTTGTAATTCACCTCCACACGCAACTGGCAGCTCGGTGGTTTCACACAGGGAGAAAAAACCCCGTCTTTACGCAACCATCACAAAGGCCTGGTCCCAGGGATGATTCAAGCGGGGGGGGGGGGGGGGCGGCTGGGGGTCGGTGGGTCAGAAGCCAAGAAGAGCCTCCTTAATCCCTCTCTGGTCACAGTCTAATGCATGACTAGGTGTGAACTCTGACCTTACACAATGCAGGGCGAGCATCGACAGAAATATGTGTCTTAACAGGAGTTAGAAGACAATACTCTTAATCCTTCAGCGGTGGTGACAGAAGGCTCTCTCTAGATCCCAGAGCTTTTTTTGTTTTCTTTTTTTTTTACCACCTCATTACAAGGACACCCTAATCTGCACTTAAGCAGAAACACCACCACACTGCTCCACAATTACATGTCTGTCACCAATATAGTCCTCAAAAACAACAGCACGCGATGTGAACATGCAGTTGTTTTTCCTTTCTTTCCGTTTTTTTTTTTTGAGTGGGGAGGGGGGTGTATAAAAAAAAGAAGAAAGAAAATCAATTCTCTGATGTGAGCGTTGTTAACTGACACATTTTATCATAAACATGACAGGAAATGATTATGGGGGAAAGCCAGTAATTGCTCAGACATGGCTGATGGTTTTTTAGCTGCTGTTTGCCCTTTCATTTGCTGCTCAGTCGTATATCAGCACCTCCACCCGAGAGGCTAGATCACTGCTCCTCTCTCCTGATGTGGCTAACCAGTGTGCTGCTAACCAGTGTGGTGCTCCTAACCTGCGCAGCGCTGCTAACTAGTGTGGTGCTGCTAATGCTGCTAGCCATTATGGCGCTGCTAACCAGTGTGGTGCTGCTAATGCTGCTAGCCAGTATGGCGCTGCTAACCAGTGTGGTGCTGCTAATGCTGCTAACCAGTGCTAACCAGTATGGCGCTGCTAACCAGTGTGGTGCTGCTAATGCTGCTAACCAGTATGGCGCTGCTAACCAGTGTGGTGCTGCTAATGCTGCTAGCCAGTATGGCGCTGCTAACCAGTGTGGTGCTGCTAATGCTGCAGTATGCACTGCGCTGGCACTGCTAACCAGTGTGGTGCTGCTAATGCTGCTAGCCAGTATGGCGCTGCTAACCAGTGTGGTGCTACTAATGCTGCTAGCCAGTATGGCGCTGCTAACCAGTGTGGTGCTGCTAATGCTGCTAACCAGTATGCTGCTAACCAGTGTGGTGCTGCTAATGCTGCTAGCCAGTATGGCGCTGCTAACTAGCGTGGTGATGCTAACCAGTGTGGTGCTGCTAATGCTGCTAGCCAGCGTGTGTTTACCACGGTCCCCTGAGAGGGACATCTCCAGGGAGAGCTCAAATGGTTATAGCTTAAATAAAGTGCAGATAAAGATAAAAACGTTTAAAGGTGCTCATTTCACCCCAACCAATGAACCCAGACGAGCAACGGCTAACCATCAACCATCAACATGCTTCCACCTGCTTAGAGGAAATGCTTGACTTCATATTTATAATTTCACCCATTTTAATTTTAGTATTTTTTTTTCTCCAGCACCCCTCTCCCCCCCGGTTTGGCATGGTCAGTCGTGACTCACAGCCTCTAAGCTCACAGCCTTGCCTCATCCCCCCCCCCCCCCAAAAAACCAGGAGCACAGCAGCGAAATCCCACATTCTCCCTGGATTCACCTGCCCAAGAGCACACATCTATTTTACATTCTGCTTCTTACTTTAAGTGCTATTTTATTACACTATCACCAAGCACTCTGAGCCGCTTTGAGCTGCTGTGTAAATAAAGTTTTATTATTATTACGCTCTGTGCGGAGCTACAGGAGAGAGGCTGCTGCTGATTGGAGGAGAGACGGCCCTTAGCCTGTGAGCGCCCTCCGGGCCGGACTGAGTCAAGCCCCCCCCCCCCCCCCCCCCCCCCCCCCCGCCCCGAACCCTGGTGGGATGGGGGTCAGCTCTGTCCCAGCACCGCACACGCCCCGACTGCAGTCAGCTGATCAAGCAGCCCAATCGGAGGCTCGAACCCGGGACCCCTGGTACCCGAGCCTGTGCCCGCCCCACAGCACCTCCAGAACACAGTTTAGGTACACAGCATCTGTCCCCGAGATCTGCACCGATGGCCCCGTCGCCCGTTTCCCTGAGAGCAGACGCCACTGCAGGGAAAGACGCCGGAGCGGGTCCTGCTCTATCATTTTATTTCACGTCTCGGTGAACGACATCAAAACCCAAACTCATTAGTATCGCTAAAGAATAACACTCCGGGGAAGCTCAAATCCGGCCCCCGGGGGCAGAAGCGCTGCTGGTGTTCAGCCTTCCCCTCTCATCAGGACCGATTTAGACCTGGGACACCAGGTGCCTTAAATCTCCCGCCAATTACAGGCGTAAATCGATCAATTAGCTATCGGGTAGCGGTGAAAACCAGCGGCGCTACATGCCTTGAGGGCTAAACTTGAGTGAGACTGCTCTACTCATACCATTCGCTGTGCCAAACCGTTAGCCGTTAGCATTGGATTTCAGTGTGCGTGGGTAGGGCAGTTACCCTGGCAGGGCACACTGACTGGTGCCACTCCAGAACCTTCCAACACAAAGAGCAGTTCAGTGCGCGGAGTCCGACGTTTCGGCTGAGTCGGCCGGGGCCCGTTATGTTCCTCTGGTGAGGGACAGGGCACGGTTAAGAGGGTAATGGAGAAATCAGAGGAAAAAATAAAAATACAATCTAAAAAAATCGACACCAGTTCTCATTTCCAAAGCCCCTGGGAAGGGAGCATATTCAGACGAAATCAAAACAAAAACATGCTGCTGTAACACACAGAATGGCAAATCCCAGCCTAAAAACCCAACAAACACAAGCCTGGTGCAACAGTGGCAAGGAAGACATCCACAGGGAACACACAGGAAGAGGTTTACTCTCTCCATTCTGACTGTAAAATTCTCTATTCTGGACGTCGTTTCAAATCGCCATTGGCAACACGTCACCTGTACAAAAGGTCAGTCGTCCCTAATGCAATTCACCTACTCAATAGGACACAAACGGCTATCTTTTGATAGGATATGTTTTTCTAAGCAGCCATGTTTTATGTACCGCCACATGTTTTTTTTTTTGTGATTCGTGATCTGTTTTTAATGCTCTCGAGATGAGGCCAAAGGCCATTTTCCTGCCTTGTTTGGACAGTGAAAGCTTTAGCCCGTTCTATTCAAAGGGGTGTGGGTGCAGGGTGACCAACGCGGTCAAATCGATTTCTTCACCTCTGCGAAACAGTGCATCGCGGGGGGGGGGGGGGGGGGGGGGGCACGGGGGGGGGGGCACGGGGGGTGGGATGCACTGGTGCAAATCCTCAGGCAGTCATTTTTAGTGAACGCACAGCCTTTGCATCTTCTCAACGCATCATTAAAATTGATTACTGGCGACATTATTGCGGACCACTGACTGGCCAGAATTCCCAGGAAGTCGTGGACACTCGTAGCTTGAATTACACTCCCGCTAGCAGCCAATGTAAATATTACAATGACAGGGCTGGGAAATAGTCATTAGCAACACATTAGCATTATTCCCATTCAGTGCTCAGTGCTGGGAAGGATATGACAGGCTACAGTGTCTTAGAGTGGTTATGGTGTCATTAAACCCCCCCCCCCCCCCCCGTTAAATAAATTGCCAAACTGGAATTTGATGGCTGGGAAATCAAAAAGCCCACCAGATGCGCTGCTTTTGTTACTGATAACAAGGTCCGACTCACAACACCTCAGTTCTGCAGACGGGTTATGCTGCCAAGTGGCTTCACACCTTCTGCGTCTTTATAATATTATTTCGGAATCTCCTGTATTTATATTTAGTAATTTAGTTAAACCAGTCATAAACCTGGGATTCTTCCAGACAAATTCATATAACCGTTACCTTGCTGCTACACCGCTACATTTTCGTTTGTTTTTCGGTATATTATATTATATATTACTGGAATCCACAGTGTTAACCTACGTTAGAATAGAGGTTTCAGCCGTTTTTTCTTTGTAGTTTTCTGTAGGCCACAAACTGACCACAGCACATTTTAGCATATGAAGGCCAACGTTCCTTTTTCTGGTCGTATTGAAGGCTACACAGTAACACATCAAATAATAATAATAATAATAATAATAATAATAATAATAATAATAATAATAATAATAATAATAATAACATTATTATTATTATTATTTTATTAATAATAATAATACTAATAATAATAATAATAATATTCAGTAAAATTACTCTGATGATAATCTCTTTAGCCAGTGTGAGGGCATCCATCAGTGAGCAATAGAGCAATTTATACTTTAAGATGACCGTTGGAGTTTAAATCTTGTTTTTGCGCGATGTTACAAGCGCATAATCCTTTCAGTAGAGTTATCAGCGCGGGCCCGTGATGAATCATCCGCCGATGACTCACAGCCCGACACCGGGAATAATAATAGCCCGCGCTCCACCAACCGCGTCGCCCAACTTCCGCGCGCCAATGAAAAAGGGTCAAGGATCCAGAGGACGGGATCTCAATTAAAAAACGCGCTTCCTTTTCTGCGTCGATTGCCTTCATGCAATAACAAAAAAAAAAAAAAAGATATCTCGCCCAGAACCCCCCCCCCCCCCATTTCAAGGCACGAACTCAACTGCTCTTCCAAAGCAAAGCAGCCCAGAGCCAGGGGGTTGTATCTGTGTATCTGCAACAGTGACTCACTCTGCTCGCTAATGGCTAAATTAGTGTAGGATCGATACAAGTCTGCACACACGCAGCGCAATCATTGGCCTCCTCATATTTATAACATTAACCGTGGGATATAAGCGCATTAAGCACGACATCGCCCTCCATCCCAAACATTCCTTCCACGGGCGCACTATCTCTCCCCCTCCATCTGTGCTTTCATACGTAGGCGCTGCATCAAAAGCCAACAGCAAATTTCCCCCCTAGGACACCGGGCGTTAGATGCCAGAGTGTGGATTTAACTCAATTACATCCGAAAGGGGTTCACTAACCGACTCCAAAAACAGAAAGTATCCATCCATCACCAAACACTCTCACGCTCAATACCAATTTCTGTATGCTAATCTTAATAAATTAAATGCATTGACAGGTGCAACACGGCCACAGAATTCTGCGTTTGAATTTCAGTGCGCTTTGTTTTTTGCGTCAGTGTTCGTTTTGTTGTTGTTGTAGGCACACTTACCGCGGTAGGAATGACAGAAGGCATTCGAATGTCCAGGGAGAAATTGTTTGGATTGGAAAGGATTAGGGGTGGTCTCGTTTTGGAGCACTCGTTAGGATCGGAGTAGCTACTTTCCTGATACCTGTGGGACACAAATGACACAAAAAGTGATTTCCCTTTTGTCACACAGACTAACGAATTTACTCAAATACTAGAGCAAATACAGCCAGTTGTTAGTACGGAGAGCACATCAAACATAGGTTTCAGCTCAGGCTTCAGGTGAAGCATCATTAAGAAGAGGAGGATGAACACTGTTCACTGTAAACAATGTGTAATTAAAACAAGCCTGTTCTTCGTACACACGCATTTAACTGCAAACGTGCCTAATTTAACACATAAAATGTCAAATGCTAAGCCTTAAAAAGCCTGATTTACTGTGTCTATTTAGCCCTTAAGTCTTTATTGATGGGAACAAAATTTAAAACGATGTTTAACCGTAACATGTAAGCATTATCTTCACAAAGAGACAGCGTACTGTATCTTTTAAAACTCGATTTGCTTTACATTTTCCGACGAACAGCGGGTGGTCCGGCTCACCTTAAAACGTCATCGGAATTATATTAGGCTACGAACTGCACTTTACAAGGCAACTGCATTTTCCGCGTTCGTAATCACCTGTAAGTGCATCTACAACTTTAGTTCAAAAAGTCGTTTAAACCCGAACCTGGACAAAATGTTCACAACTGCACTTCCAGGCGGTAAATAAACCAGTGCGCACTTTGCACTGCCCGCTTTTTATTCTGTCTTACAGCGGGGTTCTGTCCGCAACAGGGCGCTGAACGGGGAAACAAAACCGTCTTACCGTTTAAATCTGTGCAGTGGGTTCTTCACGCCCAGGCTATGGCTTTGGCAGATGAGAGCGAGCGCCACCATACTGCAAATGAGGACTCCCATAGCGTCTAGCCCCGTGTCTGGTGGCCTGCTCGCAGAAGAACGACGCCGCGCGGCTGGCTACTATCAGCGGTGGATCTGACGGTTACAGGGAGCCCGGCAGCAGAAACGGCATCAATCCAGGCACCGAGACCGAGGCTTTCCTTGTTCTCCTGGCAGCTCTCCTCAGTCCATCCGGTACGTGCGATAGAGGCAGGCGCTCTTTTGTTTTCCCACAGAACACCAGAGGCGGGACTCCCCCGTTTACCTCCCACCCCCTCCCTCTTGCGCTCCCGTTACAAGTGCCCGCAAACAGCGACTTTCCACTCTCCTTATTGTCGACGTCCAGTCCAGGGCAGGCAAGTCAAGATGCGATGTGACAGGATGGTCAGCGAACCCTTCCCACGCCTGCGTTTGGATGGTGGCGTGGAGGATCTGGGGGGTCTGTAGGTTACCGCTTCTTCAACACACCAGAGCGGCGTAGGCTATACCAAATGCAGCATCGGGATTCATTCACAACCTGCGAAGACAAAAACAGACGGTGGATGACTAACTCCGCGACTTCAAGCTTTCTGCAAGTCTCCGCTGGCCCTCTTTTAATCACGCAAGCGACAGCCCTCCTCGTGCTGAGCCCAATCCATTAGCACCATCACCAGAGGTCCGCGTAGAGGATATTTATTATCCTTTATTTCCCCCCGGCTTATTTTAATTCAAAGCGCATAAATACAGTCTGTGGTGCCGCGCGAGGCACGGCAGCGCGTGGTTACTGAAATGCGGAGCCAGTCGGTGACAGATAAAGGGTAGCCACAGTCGCGCGCAGTAATCCAATAAGAGCTTTCGCAGCAAAGAGGATTCCCCCCCACAACTGTATCCATTTGTTCACCGTCAGGATTGCGGAAAAATACAACCTGATGCCATACACGCCGTGTAAAAAAAAAAAAAAAAACAACTCTTGTTCTATCCACAGGTTTAGGCTAATGATCACCAGAAAGCAGACACAGAAGCGCAGTGGCTGGCGCTATGAAGTTTTACGCAAAAAGTACAATTTTAACCCTCCTGTTATCTTAAAGTCGAAATTGACCCGTTTCAGACTAACGTCATTAAAACAATCATGAAATTAATTTCTAAAGCATTAAACTTAATCGTATACCCAACTGCGTATACGAACGTAAAAAATTGATGACGACAAATTTTATATGGCATACTATTTGGGCGCAAAGGTACTGATACGGACCTTGATACTGGGCAGTGATCACAATATTGAGTTCGTAGATAAAGTGCCGAAGTGCACACGACAGATACGCTCGCGGGTCATTTGGCAGTGGTTAATTAGCCAAGCTGCTTTGTTTAATTATAGAAATGTATAGCTAGACGATTTGTAGAATAACACTACAAAGCTACCAATCATTGTAGCAGCGACCTATTTGAATCAACGTCATTTGAATGAAAGTAATTATAATTCAAGGTTAAGCGTTCGTTTTTTGTTCTGTACTATGGACTATTGAGGCTACACACGGCATTATTAACATGGTCGGGGCCTGAATTAACTGTCAATCTGCAGAAATACTTCAAACAACTGACCAATAATTTAACTTTTAAATTATAAAATGGGATTAATCAAGTATCCAGGGAAAATACTCGCCTGCCTCCCTGCCTTTCAGCATTCTGACAGTTCAGCCTTGAGCAAACTGCCAGAAATATGCGCGTTAAGTCCTTCAGCACGAGCCTGGTTTAAGTAGCAGGCAGATCAGCGCACTAGAACTGAATAAATCTAAATAAGAAAATCGCCCGTCAAGGCTATTCCCTGGGGGCCAAGTTGTTACACATAATGTTCGAAAAAGTAACTTTTTTAAGGGAAGAGAACAGTTCGCCCTCCTTTCGTATTTTTTATTTATTAATTTATTAATTTATTTCTTTAGCCTATGTTATGAATAAGGAAAAGTGTTTTCACAAATATGCCATGTTGTCATTAGTCCGTGTAAAAAAAAAAATGGTACGTCATAATTCATTCATTTTATCCATAATGCCGTCAGGTCTATACTCATTGACACCTTTAAAGAAAGTGACCGAAAATGTCTGTACGAAATAAACACAGGCAATGAGCTATAGTGTACACTCAAAAATAAAGGTGCAAAATAACAGACTAATGCAATTATTCAGTGAAAAGGTTTTGTTTGCCTCAAGTGATAATTTTCTTTTCCAAAAAGATAGATGTGAATATTATTGGCACCCACTGTTGATACTTTGCCCACCATCTGGAAAACAACTGTCTATAACTCCACTGTGCTACAGAACGATCCATTTCCAGCCCAGTTTTGAGTCTTGGTCCTTGCTAAAGCTCACTATTCCACGAACCTTAACAAAAAAGCCCCAGGACCCGGAGACACAAGACAACCTGATAACATAAAAGTTCCATGATTATATTTCACCGCAGGTATGACGACCTTTTCAACATATCATCTTTCTTCCGACATGGAACCTTCCGCTGGCTGAAAAAAGCTAAATTTTCTCTTACCTCAACACAGCACAAGGTTCCATTAGAAGTTCATGCCCTGGCTAAACCGCAAGTTACAAGAAAAAAGGCTTGTGATATCGGAGAAGTGTTTTCGCTGTAAAAGACTTTTCAATCTAGCAGTAGAACTTATTCTTTTTTTATTGCAAAAAATTAAATAATAATAATAATACCTAGCATTTATATAGTGCTTTTCTCAGGCTAAATACACTTTACAGTGATGAGAGAAAAATTCGCTTAAACCACCACCAATGTTAGACACCCACCTGGGTGATGCACGGCAGCCATTTTGCACCAAAACGCTCACCACACATTAGCTAAGGTGGAGAGGGAGAGAACAACTTATAGCAAATTAAACTGGAGGATTGATTAGGTTTAGGTTTAACATCTAACCCAAAAGATGTGTCTCCTACAGCACAGTGTCCCCATCACTGCACTGGGGCATTGGGGTTTATTTGGCCAGAGGGAAGATCGCCCCCTAGTGGCCCACCAGCACCATCTCCAGCAGGAACACGGTTTTCCCAGGTGGTCTCCCATCCAAGTACTAACCAAACCCACACTTCCTTAGCTTCAGCCATTCAACAGGAGCAGGGTAACAGGGCTACTTTTTACATTAAAAAATAATAATAACCAGTTAAAAAACGCTGGCAAGACTGTTACAGCGTATTAATATTTTACAGGGGCGACATAGTTCAGGAGGTATGACCGATTGTCTGGCAGTCGGAGGGTTGCCGGTTCAAACCCCGCCCTGAGCGTGTCGAAGTGTCCTTGAGCAAGACACCTAATCCTTAACTGCTCTGGCGAATGAGAAGCATCAATTGTAAAGCGCTTTGGATAAAGGCGGTATATAAATGCAGTCCATTTACCATTTATAGGTTTCAATGCATTTTTATGAAATAATGAAATTTCACTTTGTAAACACGCGGGCTTTCAGCACCCTCATTTGATTGCCACCCCCACCTAAATTCAGCCATTGGTTTAGCCCTGACAGTGTAAAATGGAGGCACTACATAGGCTATGCCCTGGTCCAATCAGAGCCTTGCATGAATGCACACAGCCCAAACCACACTGATAACCCACCACTCAGGATCATCCTACAGCAACTGAAACGCTACAAGCAAAGCAGTGGAGACTTACAGACCACAGAAAGCTCCAACTTCCTGTTGAAAGAAAGAAAACTAATTAAATAAAACAGAATAAATACAAAGCTGGTAGATAATGGCTCAATGTGGACACTGCTAAAGCTGTAAAATAAAGTAAAACAATAAGCACAGTCAGCCTTTAAAAAATTAAAAAACACAGCCATAGTCTATTTTAACAATGTCCCAATACCAGCCCTCAGACTGGGGCACTTGATACACTGCTCATAATAGCTTTGAATGGCTAGATGTAATTATCTACCTTTTCATAAATGCAATCACACACAAACTGTGATGTGCCAAATGAAGGACAACTCCCGGCAATCCATTTGAAAAAACTGTGATTAGCAGAACTGCAATAATTCTTAAAAATACAGACATTTTAAGATGGAAGAATCTTACGAACATTGGTGAGAAATCACTCCCATGCCCTCTGCAAAAGAGCACAGAGGGGAGGGAGTTTTACGTTTAATTTCTAATTTTTGACAATTTTTCTGGGGCAGAACTGAAAGCACATGAAAGTCGAAAAAAAAAAGTCAATTATTTTTGCTCTCTAACTCCAGGCAGCACTGAAAAAATACAAAAATGAGGCAACACTACATGAATCCAAAATCTTCTGCAGTTGTCTTGCACCTTTCATGAATACGAGGCAAATAAAATGGCTTCTGTGTCAGGAGCGGCTAGCATTTAGGCTAAACAACCAGCAGCGGAGGGAGGTTTTTCCAGTAGGGAAACGTGTTCTGGCTAGCCCGTGTTCTGGCTATCCTGTGTTATGGCTAGCCCATGTTCTGGCTAGCCCATGCTCTGGCTAGCCAATGTTCTGACTAGTCGTGCTCTGACTAGCCAGTGTTCTGGCTAGCCCACGCTCTGGCTAGCCAGTGTTCTGACTAGCCGTGCTCTGACTAGGCCGTGTTCAGGCTAGCCGTGCTCTGACTAGCCCGTGCTGTGGCTAGCCGTGCTCTGACTAGCCCGTGTTCTGAATAGCCGTGCTCTGACTAGCCCGTGTTCTGACTATCCATGCTCTGACTAGCCCGTGCTGTGGCTAGCCGTGCTCTGACTAGCCCGTGTTCTGGCTAGCCGTGCTCTGACTAGCCCATGCTCTGGCTAGCCAGTGTTCTGATTAGCCGTGCTCTGACTAGGCCGTGTTCAGGCTAGCCATGCTCTGACTAGCCCGTGCTGTGGCTAGCCGTGCTCTGACTAGCCCATGTTCTGGCTAGCCGTGCTCTGACCAGCCCGTGCTGTGGCTAGTCGTGCTCTGACTAGCCCGTGTTCTGACTAGTCGTGCTCTGACTAGCCCGTGCTGTGGCTAGCCGTGCTCTGACTAGCCCGTGTTCTGGCTAGCCGTGCTCTGACTAGTCGTGCTCTGACTAGCCCGTGCTGTGGCTAGCCGTGCTCTGACTAGGCCGTGTTCAGGCTAGCCATGCTCTGACTAGCCCGAGGCTGTGGCTAGCCGTGCTCTGACTAGCCCGTGTTCTGGCGTGCCGAGACATCACATGGAAAGCAGTCGAACACGTCCAGACCGCTCGCCTGGAGCCAATGCCCTTGCAGTCGCGGGTCACCGCCCAATTTGTGTTCCTCATGACAAAACAGTGACCTCACGCTGCTCCACACCTGGGGCTAACACTCAAAAAAACAGCCAAAGGCCGCACAAAATCATTTCTGCATGAATCGGGATGTTTCGAGGACATAGGACCTGCTGGCTGTGAGAAATGTCTGTCGCAGTCACCAATGATAAACAGCTCATTTTAGCTTAAAAAGCCTGCAGCAAACCAAAGATCTTTATCAATGCGAAGGAACAAATGTAGCCTAATCTTGGAAAGTAGAGTATTTCAAAAAAAAAAAAAAAAGAATTCTGCAGCTGACAATTTTCATTACATTACAGGCATTTAGCAGACGCTCTTATCCTGAGCGACTTACACAACTTTTTATATACCATTTACGTTCCATTCATTTATACAGCTGGGTATATACTGAAGCAATGCAGGTTAAGTACCTTGCTAGAGGGTACAATGGCAGATTCCTACTGGGGAATCGAACCTGTGACCTTCAGGTTACGCGGCCAGTTCTTTAACCCTGATAATAACGGTTAATTAGGCCTGGTATCCGTTTACATCTGTTTAGGTGTTACAACATGTCAGCTCCGTTATGTAAAAGCTCTTCACAGGAAGGATCGCGCAGAAATAGCACCGGAGCGACGGCATTATGCGAGATGACTGGTCTGGGTTCACCCCGCTGTCAGCCGCCCGTTTGCACTCTGGTTAATTAGGCTGTCCGTCAAAGGTTTCTCACGGTCCGTATTACACCAGCCCAGCAGAATACTAAACCTCCTGTGTCATTCTTCTGCGTCTTTTCCAGAGGCAGAAGCACCGCACAATAGTGTGTGTGTGTGTGTGTGTGTGTGTGTGTGTACGTGTCTAGTGTGTGTGTGTGTGTGTGTGTGTGTGTGTGTGTGTGTGTGTACGTGTCTAGTGTGTGTAGTTGTGTATGTTTGTGTTGGTGTGCGCATGTGCATAGTATGTGTGTCTGCTTGCGAGTGCGTGTGTGTGTGTGTGTGTGTGTGTGTGTGCATGTCTGTCTGTCTGTGTGTGCACATGTATGTGTGTCTGTGTGTGAAGTGTGTGTACGCGTGTGTATACGTGTGTCTAGTGTGTGTGTACATGTCTAGTGTGTGCGTGCGTGGGACAGTGCGTGCATTTGTGTGTGTGTGTGTGTGTGTGGGACCGTGTGTGTGTGGGACCGTGCATGTATTTGTGTGTGTGTATGTGTGTGCATGTGTGTGTAGTGTGTGTTTGTGTGTGTGGAGGGGGGTGGGGGTCTGAGAAAGAAAATCCCAGAGGGGAGAAAATCAGCACTGGCCCAAGCAGCCACAGATGATGACATCACGGCCGCCCTGTCAGTGGTTAATTGAGCATGAGCATGAAAACGGCCCCAGAAGGAAATGTGTCACGGCTGTGTTTACAGAGCCAATGAGGACGCAGAATCCACGGACCCCACAACACCTGTGTGTATTCCACTGCATCCACAGACCCCACAAAACCTGTGTGTATTCCACTGAATCCACAGACCCCACAAAGCCTGTGTGTATTCCACTGAATCCACAGACCCCACAAAACCTGTGTGTATTCCACTGCATCCACATCCAATGGAGCCCAGCATTTCAGTAAAAAGCATCCCCACCTCCTCAGGTAAGCAGACAGGTCTGACAGGTGAGTTAAGGTGGCTCCACGATAAAAGTTGTTTGTCGTTAATTCATCAGTCCCGATGAAACAAAAGCGGTTCCACAAAAAAAAGTCCCTCACTTTGTCGAATTTTTGGCAATGTAGGGCAGTTCACAGAAGTCTGCTTCTTATCAGACCCCCAAAGGAAAACAGACTGTTTACTGAGCTGACAGGGAGTCAGCAAGTGTGGTGATAAGCACAAAACCGTCCAGACCCACAGCGCAAAGTGTCCCTGTACAAAGTGCCATGAGTACAACTTGGCTAACTATTTAGCTAGCTAGCTAGCTATGGCATGTCCTCACCTCTGTAACGTTATTTGTTGTCCTCTGTGTGTCCATACATCTGTATCGGTGGTACGCGCTAACTAGGTTAACTAAAGTGGGCGAAATGCTAACATGTTAGGGTTAGCTAAAGTAACGTTAGGCGATAAAGGTGTGCTTAAAAATCTCGTGCCATTCGAAGTGGTGATTTTGGGAGATGCACCTGCGCATGCGTCCTACTAAACAAAGCACCACCTGTGCATGCGTGCCACCAAACGTCCCTCAGGTTGTCCGTGAGTGAGTGAGTGAGTGAGTGACCACAATTTTCCATGCATAGCCCATGGTGGCAGTTCCTGCACGCTGTGGGAAAAAGACAGTTGGAAAACATCTGATTGGACCAGCATTTTGTGAACTTTACGTTCTCCACAATACAGTATAATCATGTTTTGTATCATGGAAAACAGATGTCATGGGGAAGTTGGTGTCTTTCGTGGTAGGGTGCTGACTAAAGATCTTGATACCTATGGGTCAGCACCCAGCCAGATACAAAGGTTACTTGATGACTTGGTGTTTTGCTTTGATCGTTTTGTATATAAGGGGAAAGGTGCAATGGTTCAGGGAGACTCCTCAACACTCCATTTACACGCAGGGCCATTTCACCACTCACACTTTGCACCATTGTATACTGTCATCATTACTAGACACACTGAACAATAAACTGCATTCATTTTAACCTGGCATTCCTCTTTGTCTCTTACCACTGCACACCAAGCAGTTTTAAGGCCCTAGCGCACACGCAGAACTCAGGATATCTGCACCCCATAGTCACTCACCTATGTAGTAGTGTCGTAACAGGATACGCACTTGTATTTATGCAGGCTACACAAGCCAAAGACATGTCCGCATCTACAGAGTTAGACAGCGAATCAATCATGCCACACTACTGGCAGATAGCAGTCTCCTCCATCTATGCATAACTGTTATGACAGAAGAAAGGTTAAAACATTATTTTAACTGAGATAACATTAAATTAATCCCGTTCCAATAGCACCAAGTAAGACTACACGCGTTTGTTTGCGACTCAGATACTTACACTGTTTGGTTTGTGGAGAGGTTTCTCACAGCTGGTGACCTCGACACACCGTTTGGTGCATCTGAAGGGTTTCTGAGAGCAACCGGACTCCTTGTCCTCTTCTAATTCAAGTTCGATCCAATGTTAAACTGGTTCTCGATCATAATGTTCAAGCCCTGAGCAATTTTCAAAAAACCACATGACAAGGAGAATGCTGCCACACCCTTCCCAAAGCTAACTGCTTATGCTAAACACAACCAAATCTCTAAATAACCCGTTTAATCTTTAAAAGAAAGACTTAATTGCCTCGTGCCATGCTGTGATATTTCTACCACTTGAACAGTTACTGAAAACCGTAAAGCAGAACTCGGGCCTTCTCCTCGAAATTTTGCTCATCTCGACGAACTGGAAAAATAACGACAGCGGTAATTTGCCTCCAGGAGTTTCAGCACACGCCTAGCATAACATCATAACCCACGCTCATAAGCAATTTTTCTGGCAGTGTTCCATGCTTGGCACAAACCATTACAGAGCTCCTTCAGGCGAAAATACTGAAGTTATTTCCATGCTGAATAATTGAAGTGAAGCCTGGGGCATGGGGGGGGGGGTGGGGCGGGGGGCTGGACACTCCCTATAAATAGATTTTTGGGGGGGGGGCAGAGCAGAACAGGATCCTCGTATTCGCCGTGAAGCTGAAAAAGACAGAAGTAAATATTTCATCCCGCAGGATTAATTGATGGAAGCGAGCTTTCGTAACTGGTACGCGGGGGACTCCGCGGAAAGACGATGGAAAAACACACAAAGCCCAACAAGAGCCTCGTCTCACCACTTCCTATCGATCCACGCCGTCGCACGCACGCACGCTACCATGGCAACGGCAAACACCGGTCGGCCGCGCGGCGGACCGGCCCGCTCGTTATCTGCGCTCCGCAAACAGGCGTAAGACCCGCCGCGGCGCGGGTACGACCGTCCCCGGCAGACACCTGCGGCTCCACTCCGCTCGGCTGCACCCCGATCCCAAACTTCACACACCCAACACGAGTCGCTTTCCCCAAGCCTTCTGTCACACACTGCGGCCGGGCGCAGTCGCCTGCTACTGACTCAATCCACCGTTGGGTTGAGACAACAAGGCAATCTGTCGCCGTGGCAAAAGCGCAAGAATGAAGCGCGGTCTCGTACCGCCAAAAAGCGGGCCGCCATCCCGCCAACGTGAGGGCCTGAGCTGCGCGGTACGCTACTTACCTGCCTGTCAAACTCAGCTGTGTGCTGCACAGAATAACTATGGGGGGGGGGGGGGGGGGAGACAGAGAGAGAGGGGGGGTGAGAGAGAGGGGGAGAGAGACAGAGAGAGGAAGGGAACAGAAGGGGGTGAGTGAGAGAGAGAGAAAGAGAGAGGGAGGGAGAGAGAGGGGAAGATGAGAGAGACGGGGTGAGACAGAGACAGAGAGGGGGGAGAGCAGACAGGGGTGAGAGGAGAGAGAGAGAGAGAGAGAGAGGAAGATGAGAGAGACGGGGTGAGACAGAGACAGAGAGGGGGGAGAGCAGACAGGGGTGAGACAGAGACAGAGAGAGGAAGATGAGAGAGACGGGGTGAGACAGAGACAGAGGGGGGAGAGCAGACAGGGGTGAGACAGAGACAGAGAGAGGAACAGAACAGAAGGGGTTGAGAGAGAGAGAGGGAGGGAGAGAGACAGAGAGAGAGAGGAAGACGAGAGAGGGGGGTGTGAGACTGAGACAGAGACAGAGAGGGGGAGAGCAGACAGGGGTGAGACAGAGCAGAGCAAAGGGGGGGGGAGTGTGAGAGAGGGAGAGGGGGGGTTAGAGCGAGAGAGAGACAGAGAGACAGAGAGAAAGCACAGGGCTATAGTTCTGATCTGATCCGTGCTGGGGGGCACAGAATGCAAGAATAGATAGAGAGTGAAAGAGACAGAGGGAGGTGAGGAAGGGGGGGGGGGGGAGAGAGGGAGACGGATAGAGGGTGACGCTTGGAATTACCCCAGCCTGTTCACAAACACCGCAGCTTAAGACTGGAAGCAAAGGAAACTATGGTAACCATCCAATGCCTAACTGACAAGAGGTCTCTCAAACCCACAGTGACCAGCTTATTACCGAGCGGCAGACATATTAAGGACCGCTTTGCTCTTCTCTGATTTAATAAAATCATCTTCTTCATCTTTCTGATGCCAGGCAGACGCTCATGGCGATTAGCAGCTTCGCCTTCCCAACAGTCTCCAGTCACACACTGTTGCCGCCCGCAAGAAACACTGACAATCAACGCAAGGTCTTATCCTCAAAGGAAACGACGGAGGGATTTAGTGAACTCACAAATCAGATGCTCTGGAAAGCCTCTTAATCGCAGTCATTTCCCGATGATGTCTACAATACACACTGAACACTGGGGTGAGCAGATGACACCGTCTGGCTCTTATTTTCCCCCATAAATCCTTTCATAAGTTAATAACTAATAATCAAACACGCTGAAATTTCTTTTCTGCCTACGGTGGCTTTGGGAAATAAGCAGCATGACTAGGCTCACCATAATAATGACCAGCCCATGGCTGCATGCAGTCTGTAGCAGAAAGATGCTGGCCTTCTTGAACTCTCAAAAGCAGAAATGGCACGAACTGTACATTATATTACATTACAGGCATATTACATTACAATACAGGCATTCAGCAGACGCTCTTATCCAGAACGACTTACACAACATTCTACATAGCATTTAGCCTACATTGCATCCATTTACACAGCTGGATATATACTGAAGCAATGCAGGTTAAGTACCTTGCTCAAGGGTACATCAGCAGTGTCCTACCGGGGGGAATCGAACCTGTGACCTTTAGAGTTAACGTCACGCCAAATGTAACGTGCGTCCGTTTCAGGAGACGCGCTGAAAGGACGCAGGAAGCCAGCTGGACATTCAGCTCCCGCCGTTCCCACGGTAACGGAGAGAGGAGCACACGGCAGCGGGTTCCGACAGCCGTGAAATTTTTACTTTATCTGCATGAGACCCACAGCAAAAAATATGCAGCGATTGTTTAGACTCATAATCGCAAAGCTTCAACGCTCACCTTTCACACAGTGCTGCTCCAACAAAGAGTTCATCTGCTAAGGCATCAATTATGTGATGAAAGAACGCACCATTGTTTGGTAATTACTTTAACCAGGCCTGAATACACATAGGTCCATGTAGCTGTACAAGTGGGCCCAATGCAATAAATCCCATAGGATAATGAAATTATAATGTAAGTACATTAGTAAAATGTTGATAAAGAAAAGAAACTAAAAAAGACTGTGTGCTTCAATTGTGTTTGGCCAAATGAATACATCAACTTTTTTTTAAAATGCACAATTCAATTCTTCTGAAGTATTCACTTGGCAGGGCAGCTCTTCAATAGAATAAAAGAACTCCAAACAGCATTAATATTTATTCGCGAGGTGAACAACACATCGGCCTCTTTGACACTTATAAATGCACAAACCAAAGAAACACCGCTTGGAGAAATGTCAGGCTTGGCTGCCCTGCCCGATGCTTTTATAGAGTTGCATGAACCCATATTGTGCAGCTCTGAAAATATCAAAAAATAAATAAACAAGCTTGCCCAGTTCATGGCAGCGTTGATTGGCCAACATAAACTGCCTTTTCAAATGAGAGTTTCCATTTGCTGTTTATTTTAATTACATGACAGGGAACTGTCAGGGAAAAAGAAAAATAAATAGAAATTTGGCTAGCGGCAGTTGGCACGGCACTGGGCTGTTTATTCCGTTTAATGTTTACTGGGGAAGGTAAGGTTAAGTGAATCTGGGCCTACAGAAAGAGAGCTGTGAACATACAGAGCCCAGGCTAATCTGTTTACGCAGAGTCCTGCCAAACTGCTATCATGTGTCAGCACAGGAAACGTTAGCCAACGTCTCGTAGCCTATCCGAATGCACAAGAACAAGCACTGGTAACAATGCAATAGAGGCCAACCTTGACCACCACAGAAATCAGATCATTAGCTGGTCTTGATTGCTTATGAGCAACCAGGGGCAACATGCCACACCCACTCAGTGATGTCACAATTGAACCAGAGAACAAGACCATTCGAACAAAAACAGCCAAAAATAGAGTGTTACGGCGATGACGTCTCGGAAGTTTCTTCCGCGGTGGGCTCCCTTGGCAGAGACACAATGCTTTTTTCCCCCCGCAGGGATTTCGTTTTCAGCAGAAAAATAATGTCTGTGGTGGACGTGCGCCTGAGAGAGTTTCACGTTTTGTTCTAAAAGATAAATTACACCTATTAATATCTCAACCGTTAATTTTGAAGCCGTTACGTGCTTTTAAAAAGCTAGTCGCTAACAAGCGGCTAACTTGAGTGGCAGTTGCCAGAATGCGACCATTGTTGTAGTTTCAATAGGCCTACGTTAACACAGGCCTTATATTCTACAGAAAACGAAACTCCTTTGGGGGAAAAAAGCATAGTAAATCAGGGAACCCATGGCTCAAAAAAAAAAAAACTCCCTTCTGTGGTTTTAGGACTACAAAGCATAACGCTCCATTCTGACAGGACAACAGGCCACTGAAGAGATTAACACTGTCAACATTGCAGTTTAAATTTTCCATTTACCTTTTGCCATTACACAAGGTAACTACTTCAAAGCCAAGTTCAGAGCACAGACTCAATGGCCTGGTAGCACCATAATTTAAGTGACACAATCTTCTACACAATTCTGCATACTTATCATAGAAGACACAAACATTTTCCATTGCGTCTGGCGATTGTATTTCTAAGCCCCAAATGAAGCCCTGAATTGGAATGAAGACGCAATGAGATGACACAAGACAGCAGCCTTTTAATCAGAAAACTGCACAGGATTTTTTTCAAATGTCTACTGTTGGCATCTACCAACGGCTGAAAATCAGAGGAATACCTTTGAAAAATTTGTTGTCTCCTCTCATCTCTCTGCAGAAGCATAGATTCCAGCAAGTAAAGACTGGACTGAAAATTAACTGCCCTCTCTGCTGGTCAAACAGAGCTCTGGGAGCACACGATGAGGATTGCAATGCCTGACCCGCTGAAGACTGCTGTCCAACTTAGGCTATGGAGGTTTATCTCGATTCACGTAGAGAACACCCAACGTTTTGGGTCATTTAGAGCTTGGGAGCACCATAAACATGTTAGCGCACTTGTTGTTCTTAGGCCTTGTTACAGGCTTAAATATGTTTTGGATTTGAATTTTGGTTCTTGCTGTGCAGAGTTGACCTACCCTAGCAATTTAGTAATATTACATTGCCTATACTGCCTCGTCTGAGAATGTTGTTAGTCCAGTCTGACAATTAATTAATCATGTATATCAGGTGAAAGTACCTTTGTTCTCCTGTATTGTAAGTTGCTCTGGAAAACACCATCTGCTAAATAAATTAAATGTAGTGGTTTTTGACAGAAATAATCTGGTTGTAGTTTCCATTACTGACCACTAGGAGGCCGTTAAGAGAGGGGTGTCCAAGGCAAGAGATGGGTAGGTATTCCATTTCAAGGACAGTTTTTTGGCTACCATTTCCATACCTTAGAACACAATAAAAGGTATGTCTGAAAGGCTACTCAGTGATCTTGAAATAAACTGGCCACATAGTGACGATATAACCATCTTCTGAGCCTGCAATATTAAAAAAATCATAACGACTGGCCCATTTGACAAAGAGAGTTGAAACCATTTAATATATAACCAAAAATCTGGCTCCTCCTTGTCAATAAATCTCTTCAATGATTTAAAGCAACCATCATACACTTTTAATCCAACAATAAGTGACTGATTTGTACACTATTTAATATGGTGCACCTACCGACATACCTCTATACAGGTATTAATACTACCTCTGCATCCCTCACTTTGGGAACCACTGGTTTAACCACAAGTGATGAAACATGACATATCAGAACACAAGCTCCATATTTAAATATATTTATAAAAAATTATTGAATCATGTTGTCATTGGGATATACTGATCAGTAGTCTGAAGTATTTTCCCCTTAGAATTCGCCAGAAATAGTTCACAGCTGTTCCTTAAAAAAATCTTCGTGGGGTGGGGGTTTATGTCGCTGGATCCCCCTAGAGGGATGCAGTTCTCCAGGTCTGTGTATTTCAATCCTCCCAAAATTCAAAATAAAGTTGCGCCCTTGCCAAAACCACAAAAGCGCAATATAGCTTTGCTTACGTGATTTTACGTGATCATGCCAGTATCTCGTTCCTTCCCACGTCACAAACGCCAACGGCTCCAACCGAAAACCAGTTACACGGTAGCCTACTTTAAGAATAATCGGGTACACAGACACGTTCAAACTCAGGGCACAGAACGTCGCTATCCACGCTGCTTCTGGGGTCATTTGAAGAGTACTTTCTTGCTTTAATTGAAACCACTAACAAACTGTGCAAGCCACTGTAAAGTCGACAATCTTCAGAAACTTAGGTAAATACCTGAATATCCTTAATTGTATGTAAAAGCTGTCTGTGCCAATAGAAAACACAGTAAAATTGAAATTATATACATTAAAAACCCAGAGCATGAACTGCAACTTCAATGACATAACACAACATATGTGCTCGTGACACATCAGTTCAAGGCTGTTCATTTTTAATAACCTCCTTCCCAAAAAAAAAAAAAAAAAAACATTAAAAAGCAAGTCAACAAAACAAACGTTACACGCTCACACGCACGTCTGCATTGGCTGCCTGCTTCTTCCGTTTCACGCCCTGTATTACCATAACACACCGTTTCGCTAATTTACCTGTGTGCTTTACGTTAGCTGGCAGTCCTGTAACTGCTCTAACTGACTAGCACTGGCTATTTTCCTTTCATAGAAAACCAGTTAGATCAATGATGCGGATTAACAATAGCAAACACTTTTCATTAGTCTACCAAACTAACGTTCATTTGGCTAGCATTTTCTGTATTTTTTCAGTTTTTCAAGATAAATTACCCAGACTAATTAGCTTCCGAAATGTCGTACCGTTAAGATACAGTTTGACCACTATCATAATGTTACTTATCATATATCAACAAACCAACAGACAACGGACTGTTGTAAATACCTGGGTAACTATTAATTAGCTAGCTAGCTAGCAACTTTCAAACGACTGAGATGTGCTATGCTAACTTTGAAATCTTAAAACGTGACATAATCCCAGTGTAAAAAAGCGAGGAAGCCAAACCATCGAACAATCATAAAACAGATTTACTTGGTATGCCAGTTGTCAGATAGTTCCTGAGTTTGTGTGCCAAATAACACAAAATGCATTTTCATAGCGCTTACCTTTCTTGTGACTTCTGGTTTAAATGTTTCAGTCACTTCGTTCCGACTGCTTCTGACTCTCTCTCCGTTTTTCCACCGAGTAGACCAGGGTAATCGTTAAAGAACAATCGATTATACGTCACTGAGCAACGAGCCATGGATCACAAACAGAATGGAGACGCCACGGCTCTTTTTTTGCGCAATGTCAGCTATCATGTGCCAACAATAAAGTTTAGAGCAGCCTAGCCAATCAAATATACTTTCATTGTGTCTCTAATGACTCATTGCATTTCTTGCCTCTTCCTGGTTCATTTTATTTGGCTCAAAACTTTTATCAACAGGTTACTGTTTTTTTTTTTAAAATACATATACAACCTGTGATTATCTTGGGAGTTGGAATTTGTACACAGATTCTGACATTTAACAGTGTCTCTGGTCAAATAATTTTGCTACAGTGACTTCATTTTCTAAAGAACATGTCTTTCTGCTTTTTTCTCATAAAGGTGTCCTTGTTTATGAGCTATATCTGCAGGGTAGGGCTTGTCACTACATGGAGAAATTGGTTTCTGTTTCTAGGTCTATTTGTTTTTCCAGATAGTTAATCACAAACATTGCCAAATATTTTTTATTCTAACTGTAGTTATTTTAAATTGGCATGTGTGAATGACATTCTCAAATTGGCGGGAAAGGATAAGGATTCAATCAATAAAAATATTTTGACAAGCACGATTTCAGTTCAGTTCTTCTGCATAGTGCTTTTTAGAGATACCCTCTCATTAATAGGTCTCACAGACAGACAGGAAGTGAAGAAAAATTAGGCAAGATCGAGCCTGACTCCGCTAAAATCCAGCAAGTGAGGTCGAAAAAAAGCTTCCCTGTGGGAAGAAAGAATGCTAGAAAGGGTGGCCAAAATACTCTTCAATCCTGGAAGCAATCCTGGCAGGAAGCTCGATATAGAGTGGGAGCTCATCCCCCATTGGCTGAGTGGGTGTCAATAGTTAAAGATAGGTTCAGTGGCAAGAGACAGTTAATGAGGAATCGGATTATAGCCCGAAGTATTAAACAAGCTGGTAAAATACAAAGTCCAAGCAAAGGAATGTATATATCAGCATGCAGATCAGGAAGTTCGATTCAATGTAGTTCTGGGGGCGTTGCTCTGTGGCAACGTGCAGCAAACTCCTCTCTCTCCTCTCTGAGGCAGAGATTTTTTAAATGTGGACTGTACCATCCTTACACTGCTTCTGTAAGTCCTTCGCTGAAAGTGCTTTAACCTACCTAATTTACAGGTTTGTGGACATACAAGTACAGCTGACCTGAACAGAGACTGGGAAAAAAATTCTCAGAATCAGCTGCCAAATCACTGGGCGTGCCACAAAGCAGCCTGACTGCACTATGCAAATGAAGGGCACTTAAGAAGCAGAGATTCCTAAAAATGATTCCACCTGTTACCCTGTGGACAGAGTTAAAAACGCCGAACCTCAGGCAGATGTTTGTCTGCGACCAGTGGCGAGAACAATCGGTACAGTTCATCCCTGCAGTTATATCCATTTTAATTGGCAAATAACCACTCCAACCCACTTCTAGCACTCAAAATGCAATGTAATGTCTCTGTAATTTGCCTATTGTATGTACGGTATTGTATGTGTCCTTATCGAACCTGTGTTGTGTAGCTGTTCCAATGACCATGATATGCACTTTTGTACGTCGCTTTGGGTAAAAGTGTCTGCGAAATAAATGTAATGTAATGTAATGTACGGTGTTGTGTGGAATTTTTAAGAGTTCAATTTATTCCGCCGTACTTCTGTAAGAAGAAAAATAAATGCAGGCACGTCTTCATTTTAAAATAGGTTGTTTATTACCGTAAAGGAACTAGTGGGTCTGTTACCCAAGTACAGATAAACAAAAACCCAACAACTGATGAAGAATGTCAATAATTATACCCTGTCCCTTAAAGGAAACAAAGGGCCAAATGGTCATCGCCTTAAATAAATACAAATCACAGGAAAAAAGGACCTGCGTTTTGTAGTTGTTCCAATGACCTTCAGTATGCACTTGTTATACTTCGCTTTGGATAAAAGCGTCTGCCAAATAAATATAATGTAATACACATAGAAGTCTGAGTGTAATTTGGAAAAGCCACACTATGGATCAGTTTGAGACCTTTCAAGTTAAAATTAATGCAGTCGGATAGTAAAGCAGTACAGCAGTCCAGCCAGAGGTTAATAAATGCATGAACATTTTTTGGCATCATGCAGGGACAGTGTCTTCCTCCATATAGATACAGTCCCAAGGTGAAAGAAGGTGACTCTTGTGGTGCTGTTAATGTGGGCCTAAAAGGAGAGATGTGTATCAATGGCCTAACTTTGGAAAGAGCACGCTTATGATAAACACGTAGACTTCATTTCCAGGCCAAATCAAATACTTTCAATCTAGTGGAGCGGCATTTCTGTTCTAATTGACAAGCTTTTTTTTTAGAGCTGGAGTGTTGTCATTACACCAAAGGGCAAACCTCCTTCTCAGTTACTTGTTAATTGGCTGTGCGTCAGTTTCCATTTATTTTGTGCATCACCTGTAGCAATAATACTGACTAACTACCAAATAAATTACATCCATCCATCTATTATCTATACCCCCTTACCCTGGTGCGTATCCCAGCATGCACTGGGCCAATCTATCACAGGGCACACACACCATTCACTTGCTATTCAGTCACTCATTAGCCTGCCTGCATGTCTTTGGACTGTAGGAGGGAACTGGAGGAAACCCACACGGACACGGGGAGAACATGCAAACTCCACTCAGAAAGGCCCAGGACCTTCTCGCTGTGAGGCAACAGTGCTACCCACTGCACCGCCGTGCCACCCCAAAATGAATTCTACTTATTGGTTAATTCACGCCCACACTGAAAGTAAAGTTTAGCATATATTTTGATTGTCTGATCTAGTTCCTGAGCCCTAGGGGGAATAACAGTGAACATTAAGCTGTTTTTTATTTTTACTACACTGGCTGGTCTGGCGCGATGTTTCCAGGGCTATTTGTGGAATGACTGGACTGCCAGGCTGTCCCTCTCCAGCACTTTTTTTCCCGCTAGGATGTTTTGCATAAGAGTCCGATGATGAAGGAGGGCCCAAACAGGGTGTTGAGCTGCCGATAAAGCCATATAACAAAAATAGAGGTCAGCTTTACGGGCGTCAAGCCACATACCGTTTGTGACAAGTGTCTGGTTAAATTACACAGGCCCACAGGCATCGGCTGGGAAGGCGTGTTTCTGGACAGGCAGGGTTACAGGTTTTGGGGCGATGCGGTTTTGCCTCTACGTGTGTCTGCTTTTATGCTGGGTCTAAACGGGATGGTCCAGGACCTGTCTGGGGAGAGCTTTTGATCGGCCAGAGCATCTCAGGTTTGGCTATTGCGTATGTCCGGGAAGGAATTGAATGTGGATGGATGGAAGGAAGAGATGTGAAATGCTCTTAAAAATTACTCCATGTTATGAGTTGAGGGATGAGTCTGTAGTCCACTAGGCTGTGCTATAGTCTGTGCATTTGACAGGTAACTGAAAACAACTACATTTCTAATTTAGGTCTAGATATTAAGAAGCTTTTTTAAAATTAGGTCCCGATATAAAAAAAGTGTGGCTGTTGGACGTTGGTTGAACATATACAAGGGGAGTTGGCAGGATAGACTGTTCCAGCCCTACAAGAGGATGCTGGGAAAGGTAGATCTAGTGGTGTTATAGAATGTTGTTTTGCCTTTTCTCCATCTGGGATTAAAGTGTATTTTTACATTCTACTGTTGTATGGCTGCGGGAAATCTCTGAACAGCCCCGCCCCCCCCCCACCCCCACCCCCCATCCACAAAGATGACAGGTCTGATGTGAGGGCTGAACAAACCCCCCCCCATCCCTTACTTTCCACAGATATGACAGGTCTGACCTCAGCGCATTTCCATAGAGGAGCTGTCCACCTGGCTGGCTTCCCTGCATGTCCTGGACCGTTTAGGTACGCCTCCATAATACACACAGACTTTGATGGAAGCGTTGGGCCCTGCCTCCGGAGGGTGGGGGTCTAATTCTCTGGCCCTCTGCCCGAAATCTGCCCTTGTGCAGGACACTCAGACTCGTCTTCATAGCAAAACTCACCGTAAAAAACTGGACCATCTTACAATGTTCAACAGCAAGGGGTTTTTTTTCCCACACCTAGTCAGTTTGGCAAGTTGGTAAGAAATCTATTTGCCCAAACCAAATTTATTAACGGCCCAGATATGGCAAAGTGTTCCTGTGAAATGAAGGGTATAAAAATATAAATCCTCCATAATGACATTTTATTTATTATTTATACAATACAATACAATACAATACAATACAACAAATTAGTGAAAAATTATCTTTGGCTCCACATAGCATGAAACAAAAAACAGACGTAAGACATAATAACACTGCCAAGGGAAAAAAAAATCAGCAACACAATAAGTGCAAGAGCAGTGCAGCACATACTGTGCCAAAAGACGACCTTGACAAATGGAAAATTTCCCGCTCTCTCTAAGGAAGGAAGTAGATAAAAATATATCACAAAAAAATAACACACCTTTCAGTGCTATCCCTCTGCCCCTTGAAAAGTATTGGTTAAAAAAAAAAAGCAATACACTTTTCAGCAAATTATTACGGGACAACAAACCACCAACAGTTAACAATGGACAGAGATAAAGGTGACTTAGGTCTATCAGATAAAGGCAACACAGGTCTATCAGATGTCCAGAAATATTATCTAGAAATCAATTCCAGATATCCATTAAAATGTGCATGCAATATGGAGCCGCACTCCTCGCCCCGGGAGACTGTGGAAAAAGATATCATAAAAGATTAGCACATTATCCATAAGCAGCAGTACCACCCCGAATGCAATGAAACCATCAATAACCCAGTTATTCAACACTCCTTTTGCAATAGCAATTTGTAGGGATGCAACTTGCGCTACTCGGGAGGCAGTGTAGCATGATGGGTAAGGAGTTGGTCTTGTAAAGTCCACAGGTTTGATTCCAGGATAGGACACTGCCATAATACCCTTGAGCAAGGTTACTTAACCTGCATTGCTTCAGTATATATCCAGCTATATAACTGGATACAATATAAACTTATGCTGTGTAAAATGTTGTGTTAAGACGCTCTGGTGCCAGTAAGTCTGCCAAATGCCTGTAATGTAATGTAATGTAATGTACAGTAATACACCAATATGGCAAAGTGCAGGGATTCTGAACAACAAGCCACCATTTAAAAACAAGAAACGGAGGTCAGAATGTGTGCGCACGAAAAATCAGTGCCTTGAATAAATTCAACACATCCTTCAATGTAATTCAATGTGTAAATTCAATACGTTGAATAAAATGATTGTGTAGCCGTGGCTCATGACTTTGTCAAAAATGCAAATAAAAGTGTGTTACAGTCATGCGTAGTGCACGCTAATCTTACTTTCAGCAAAGCGCTACCAAATTAGTTGCCTTGGAGTTCTCACTTGATGCCGAATGTGGACCTATTCTGAAAATGTCCTCTTTTTGAGTGTGTGATCCATTTTGAAATGGTCTTCGGTCAGAAATCTGTGAAATGCATTTAATTTCAGGTTCCAACGCCAAGAAGAGAACAAAGGAAACATTTATGTTTTATATTATTTTTTTATTTAGCTGCTGCTCCACCAATTAGTGATATAAATTAATTGAATTGAATGAAATGAGTTGCTTGCTAAAAGGAGAATTGGTCTGAGGCCTGAAACAATTAACAACTAATGAATGTTAATAAACAGAAGATAGACATTCCAAATTGTGTTATGGTGCTGATATTCACTTACAGAAGCTGAAGATAGTATTCAGGCCAACGCATTGTTTTTAACAGCAGAAACATGCTGTACATATTTCATATTTCAAATAATTTGCATCAATAAAGGTGACGTGAAATCAGTGCAATATTATAATAACGAATCTTGAAGGCATATCTTGACATTTAAAATGGATGTATTTTAGACTGTGTCAGGAAGGTTCTTTCATTTGAGAGAGAAAATGAAAAGCGGGATTAAATTTTCTCCCATTCTTACCCTCCTTCTCTTGTCAAAGAAAAGCTTCACGGCACTTTCGTAAAAACGGGCCAAAGTAAAGCTTGAGATCTATGGCAACTGAAGTCCTGAGAGGGTCCTCTCGGAATTATTTTTTTAAAGAAAACGATCGGGCTGTCAGAGAGATTGACCTCCCGCGCCCGCGAGTGGCGAGTGATGCGCGACACTGCCCCCGCTGGACAATGCCGCACAGCACGCGGCGCGAGAGGGTGTCAGAAGTAACGCCGCGCCGGAGGAGCGGGAGTGAGCGTGACAGCACGGAGCCGGAGAGGCCATCTCGGCTTCGGCGCTTGAAGTCGAGCTTCGGGTTCCCGGAGGGAGGCTGACAGTTGTACAAAAAATGGGAAAAAAAGGAGAAGTATTTTATTTTTATGTGGCTGCTACTTTTTTTTTTTATTTTTTTTTTACAGTGACATTTAGGCCTACTGCACATTCTAAAGCAACGCTATCATATGTAGGTCTACATTCTCTCACATTATCTTTGCATTCTTCTCACTCTGGACAGACGGCAAAATTTAAATCAGTAGCTACATGTTTAAAATATTTGAACAGTGTTAAGTCGGTCCCACTAAATGGCCTGTTGTTACTCAATCAACATTTGTCCTTAATAACATTTGTCCTCTTAAGTAGGCCTATATGCGACGTTAAATGTTTTCTTCGCAAACCCGGTTCGGCGAGTTCGTTTCAGTGATTGCTGAACTCGAGCGTGCGTGTTTATGACAAAAACAATAACGACAACTTCCTTTCGTTTGTTGTGAAACTTAAGGACAAAGTTTATCGAATCCCACCCAATGCGTATAATTTGGAAGTGCAGCGCTGCTGTGAAAGATGGTTGGCGTAAGAAGAACATTGCCCGCGGGTGCGGTGGACATTTGATTTCAGCATATTTGCCCATTCAGATCGAATGCTTTATTTCTCCCTGGATACCGCGGCGTCGAGGCCGGAAGCAAACTGGCGGTTTAGTCGTGTCTGATTTACTTATCGGGAAAGATGCAGAGCTGTCGCGAGCACATTTTATGGCGCCTAAAAACGCCTCCGGGGCAAGCCGTGTTGAGCACAAGGGAGCATTTTTTCATGTTAGCTTGATATGAACCTAAATTATTGGTTTATTATTCGTCCACTCTGTCTAGAGAGCCTTCGCTTTAAGACTCTAGGCTATATGTATAGACTCTAGTCTATATACTGCAGACTCGGACTCTAGGTTTCGGACTCCAGAGGCCGGACTCCACAGCACACACCCTGGGCATCGCCCTCGGCTGTCCGGCCTGTTGAAATACGAGCGACCGTTTGGAGAAGCGCTCGAGAAATGAGTTCACTGCGCAGCACACACAGTGGACAAGGCAATCGGGACTTTTCCACTCCTGAAGAGAGTGAACCTGACAAGCTGTCCCAAAACTCTGCGCAATAATTCTTCAACATTTCAGAGGGAAACCCGAAAAAGAACAAAATTTGAAATGCTGCCCACATATGTAGCTAATAGGGTACACTGTGCACACAAGTGCGTGCACACAAATATGCATATAGTGCCACTCACACACACACACACACACACACACAGGCACTCACACACACGGGCACGCACACACTCAAACACACACACACGCACACACAAACACTGAAACACAGACACGCAAACAGGCACACACACGTGCACACACACATACACGGATATAGTGCATTACAGATTACATTACAGGCATTTGGCAGACTCTCTTATCCAGAGCGACGTACAACAAAGTGTATAACCATAACCAAGGAACAAGTGTGTCGAAAACCCTAGAGAGAAGTACCGTTCCAAGTGCAGGGAACAACCGCACTGTTCAAGTTGGACCCTGAAGGTTAAACTGATTAACACTAACACAAACGAGAACAGCAACAATGCAGTCTATGCAAAAATACAAGCAGTAGTTGACGAGTGCATTAACTAGTCACCTACGAAACAGCTACCTAGTTACAACCCTAAGCTTACAGTCAATTTAGAGATTACAGGGAGGTAGGGAGGGATGGGGAGAGGTGCAGCCTGAAGAGATGAGTCTTCAGTCGTCGCTTGAAGTGGATCAGTGTCTCAGCTGTTCTGACCTCCACGGGGAGGTCATTCCACCATCGTGGAGCCAGAACAGACAGGAGACGTGTTCGGGAAGCGCAGGTGCGAAGAGGGGGAGGTGCCAGGCGTCCTGAGGTAGCGGAACGGAGGGGTCTGGCTGGCATGTAGGGTTTGAAGATCTTGTGGAGGACCAATGTTTTAAATTTGATGCGAGCTATAACAGGCAGCCAGTGGAGGGTAGTGAGCAGGGGAGTGACGTGGGAGTGTCTGGGGAGGTTGAAGACCAGACGAGCTGCAGCATTCTAAATGAGTTGCAGGGGTCTGATGGCAGATGCCGGTAGTCCAGCCAGAAGAGAGTTGCAGTAGTCCAGGCGGGATAGTACCATTGCTTGGACCAGGAGCTGGGTTGAGTATCTGGTGAGAAAGGGGCGGATTCTCCGGATGTAATACAGGAAAAATCTGCACGCCCGGCTTATCGCTGCGATGTTCTTGGAGAGGGACAACCTGTTGTGCCACTCACACACACACACACACGGGCATGCACAAACACACAGGCACCCACATGCACACACAATCACACATTTAGTCTCACTCACACAAGCACACACAACACACACACACACACATAGTCCACTTCTGTATTAAGTGGTGATAAAGTGCCTGTTGTTATAAAAAATATAAATTACTCCAGCATTGAAACAGACGAACACGAGGACACCCAAGTAAGGAACAAATTCCAGTTAACAACAATTTATTCGTTGTAGATTATTTGTTTGAATTAGTATCGGATTTCCTCCTTATGTTCAGAAGAACGTAAAGTCCTTTTCATGATAGCCAAGGGGCATATTTAGAAGCAGAATTGAGCTGCTTCTCCTTTTAAATTCTGCTTTACAAACAGACGCAGCTCGTGAAATCTGCCGATCCATGCCTCTGGCTAAAAGAATAAACCTTGCGCTGCACATATTGTCTCGGAAAATGAATTAATTATTTGTTGTTTTCTTATTTTTGTGATGTCGTAATTATTTTTTTATTCTCTCTCGCGCCCAGCAACCCGTCTTGTTGGACTAATCATTAACATCAATGAAATAGATTGAATAAATTCAAATGGCATCAATTCACACATAGACAGATTCACAGAAATGATTTAAAATAAGCTTACTGCCTGCTATAATCTTTTTACTGGGCCACGGGGACCACTATCAATATTTACATAGATGAATGCAATTCTTTTTAACTTCTAGATGATATTGCACCTTACTTTTTCATCTGTGATGTCTGGTTGTAGAATAGAACATCAAAGAAGATACACTGGCGCCATCTTGTGGGAATTAACAAAATAGATGCTTTGGGACAATTTCTGTAATTTGCAAAAAACAGGTCAATACAATTATTTAATAAAAAAATGTTTCATATTTTATGCAAGTGTTTTTTATGATTGCATTTTATTATATTTATATATCCTCTGAAACAAACAAGCCCCTATACTGCCCTTCAAAGTGTAATTTATCAGTGTACTTTTTTAGAAAAACAAAATGGCAGCATCTTGACAGAAATCACTATTCATTTGGCCTACGTGTCTTAATGCGATATAGCTCAGGAGATAAGACCGATTGTCTGGCAGTCGGAGGGTTGCCGGTTCAAACCCCACCCTGGGCATGTCGAAGTGTCCTTGAGCAAGACACACCTAAAAAACTGCTCTGGCGAATGAGAGGCATCAATTGTAAAGCGCTTTGGATAAAAGCGCTATATAAATGCAGTCCATTTACCATTTACCATTTAATGCAGAAATTGCAAAAAAGGAGTTCTTAACTTGATGAGAATGTACATTTTTTTATTATCAGAATTTGCAATGGTAAAATGGCTGACAGCATAAAGAATGAAATACTACTGATGAAGCCGCCTCCCACAGAGCAGCATGTTATTTGGGGGAGAGAATATGGTGTGGGATGTAATATATCCACCCAGTAATGGCGTGAGTATTCCTCTCTCTCTACGGGCCCTTATCGCGTATAAAGCTTTGACATTTTACAGAATCTTCTTGGGGAAGCACTCAAAACCAAGCGCCGGGGGGAAACAACATGGCTCAGACCTACATAAAGTAAATGCCACAGACGAGTCAGATTCGTAAGTGCCTGGTGTATTCAGCTAAGCGCTGTCCCCTGAGTTTAAATGAAAAGAAAACTTGTAAACCAGGGATTTTCAAACCTTACACACATTGGAACAGTGGGGCCCATCCACACACTAGAACAGTGGGGCCCATCCACACACCGGACACCAGAACAGTGGGGCCCATCCACACACCAGAACAGTGGGGCCCATCCACACACCGGACACCAGAACAGTGGGGCCCATCCACACACTGGAACAGTGGGGCCCATCCACACACCGGACACCAGAAAAGTGGGGCCCATCCACACACTAGAACAGTGGGGCCCATCCACACACTGGACACCAGAACAGTGGGGCCCCCATCCACCACACACATAGAACACAGAACAGTGGGGGGGGCCCATAACAAACAGTGGGCTACCATCCACACACACTGGGACACCAGAACAGTGGGGCCCATCCACACACTAGAACAGTGGGGCCCACCCACACACGAGAACAGTGGGGCCCATCCACACACTAGAACAGTGGGGCTCATCCACACACTGGAACAGTGGGGCCCATCCAAACACTGGAACAGAGCCTTCACAGATACCAGACTGTGGGGCCCACTCACACTGGAACAGTGGGGACACACAGAACAGTGGGGCCCATCCACACACTAGAACAGTGGGGCCCATCCACACACACTGGCCCAACACACTGGAACACAGCCTTAACAGATACCAGACTGTGGGGCCCACCCACACACTGGAACAGT